>CM062819.1:397800772-398114094 GCA_031772625.1 Pinus tabuliformis
TGTTTGTGCCTTGCTTAGCTATCTCGCCCTACTCGGCTCTTTTGGCCCTATTGCCTTGCTCGACCCTACCAATGCTCTTGGTGTTGGAAATACTAAGAGGGGGTGAATCAATATTTCTTTCAATTGTTATATTATGCTAGTTAATATTTTATCACAAGTTAAACCAGAACACAAGAAGTAGAACAAGAAAATAATTTTATAATGAAGATAGTGAGGACTCCAATCCTCTTTTACAAAAATTTAGGTTCCAACCTGTACAACAAAATTTCTAACTTCTTCAAGGCTCCAACCTTGAATGAGGACTCCAATCCTCAAACACAAATCCAGGCACCAACCTGGTCTCAATGAGGACACCAATCCTCTTAGGCTCCAACCTAAACAAATACTTCAAATCAACTTCTCCAAGATGTTTCCAAAAACTTTTCCAAAGTTTGTTTCAAATACACTTCCAATGCTGCTCAATAAAGTCTTCAAGATCTTCTTCAAGGTTGCTACAAATGGTCTCCAAGATATTCCAAAGGGTTCTTCAAAGTCTGGTTCAAATCCGTTCCAAACAAGGCTTCAATAATGCTCCAAAAGCTGCTTCAAAAGTCTTCAAGAATGCTCAAGAGGGATGCTCCAAATTCTGCTACAAAGGGCATCAAGATTACTCCAACAAGCTGGTCTAAAGTCTGCTTCAAGATGGTTCTCCAAGGTTGATCAATAGTTTGTTCCAAGACACTCAAATTCGACTTGAATGAGCCCTCAAGTTTACTCTAAGAGATGGTCAAAGTCTGCTCCAAGAGAGGATTCAAAAGAGATCCAAAGTGTTGGGTGTGTGTTATATTCTTTCCATGAATAGGGATTTTTTTGGACCCTATATTAGGTGGGCAGACCTACCTATGGTTTTGTGCATGGGTTTCACACATGGTTTTGGACATGATGATTTTTTTCCCATGGTATTTTGTAGATCCGGTCAAGGGAACTATGGTTATGTTCTAATCCAGGGTTAATGGATTAGGGTTTATGAATGCTTTGGCATGTATATATATGTATTGTAACATTGAAAGGAACATAATGAAAAATCAATCTGGTAGTCCTGGTTTTGGGATCCAGGGGAAAATCTTTGTGTATTTGTTTTGTGTTTCTCGCCATTGTATATTTCTATTTTTAAGAATTCGTTTGCAGGTAATTTCTATACAGGGTTAAAACCTACACAAAGTCTACTTAGAAATTCACAAAAGTCGGCTCAAAACATAGGTTTGAAACCTTCTTTTTTCCTCTGTCATAGGAGGCCAAAACTCTGTCTCAAACTGTGATACCATAGGCCACAAGAGGGGGTTGAATTTCGTAGGCCTCAAAGTCTGCTTTTCCACAGGGGCCGAATTTTGGTTTGCTACAAGGCCTAAAAGAGGCCAAAAATTTTGACCTGTAGAAAGGCCGAAATTCATCCAATGCTTGACTGAATTTAGGACTAGATTTATGCTAGAATTAACTTGATGTCTGTCTGCAAAGAATAGCTCAAAAGGATACTTCAAAATCTGATCAAAGGTGTTACCAAAACCATAACCCAAAACCCAAAGAACAAAAAACAACTCCCAAGTGCTTCTTCTTCACATTGCCATATGGTTCATGAGACATGAACCTGTAACTCTTCTATTGCAGACCTGAACTTGTCTCTTGCTTGCTTGGACGGGTTGGTAGTCAAATTGGAGGAAAGCTTCTTCTTATTTATACTAGTTCAATCATACACTGAATCGACATGTCTGTGTTAAACATGTAGCTAAGGAAGGTCTTCTCGCTTGTGCCTTAGCGAGTAAAGACTTTATCCAGGGTTATGTTCTAATCCAGGGTTAATGGATTGGGGTTTATGAATGCTTTGGCATGTATATATATGTATTGTAACATTGAAAGGAACGTAATGAAAAATCAATCTGGTAGTCCTGGTTTTGGGATCCAGGGGAAAATCTCTATCTATTTGTTTTGTGTTTCTTGCCATTGTATATTTTCTATTTTTAATAATTCGTTTGCAGGTAATTTCTATACAAGGTTAAAACCTACACAAAGTCTACTAAGAAATTCACAAAAGTCTGCGCAAAACATAGGTCCGAAACCTTCTTTTTGCGTCTATCACAGGAGGCCAAAACTCTGTCTCAAACTGTGATACCATAGGCCACAAGAGGGGGCTGAATTTCGTAGGCCTCAAAGTCTGCTTTTCCATAGGGGCCGAATTTTGGTTTGCTACAAGGCCTAAAAGAGGCCAAAATTTTGACCTGTAGAAAGGTCGAAATTCATCCAATGCTTGATCGAATTTAGGACTAGATTTGTGCTAGAATTAACTTGATATCTGTCTGCCAATAATAGCTCAAGAGGATACTTCAAAATCCTATCAAAGGTGTTACCAAAAACCATAACCCAGAGCCCAAAGAACAAAAAAACAACTCGCAAGTGCTTCTTCTTCACATTGCCATAGGGTTCATGAGATATGAACCTATAACTGTTCTATTGCAGACCCGAACTTGTCTCTTGCTTGCTTGGACGGGTTGGTAATCAAATTAGAGGAAAGCTTCTTCTTATTTATACTAGTTCAATCATACACTTAACCGACATGTCTGTGTTAAACATGTAGTTAAGGAAGGTCTTGTGGCTTGTGCCTTAGCGAGTAAAGACTTTGATTTGTCTTTCTCTAGCATGAATGCAAATTCATGAGATAGAGTTCAATATGGTGTGTTGATTTTCAGTTCGCTGGAATGGTCATCAATAGATTGCATGTGTAGTGTTGGAGCTTCAGTTTGTTGGAGTATTCTTCAGTTAGACTATAGGTTGAGGTGGCAGAGACAAGTCCAGTTAGGACTAGTCAAGACTGTAGAGGCAAGTTTAGTTAGGACGAGTTAAGTCTTCACTTAACTTGGTTCACAACTAGCTCAAGAGGATACTTCAAAATCTGATCAAAGGTGTTACCAAAAACCATAACCCAAAACCCAAAGAACAAAAAACAACTCCCAAGTGCTTCTTCTTTACATTGCCATGGGTTTATGAGATATGAACCTATAACTCTTCTATTGCAGACCCAGACTTGTCTCTTGCTTGCTTGGACGGGTTGGGAGTCAATTTGGAGGAAAGTTTCTTCTTATTTATACTAGTTCAATCATACACTGAATCGACATGTCTGTGTTAAACATGTAGCCAAGGAAGGTCTTTTGGCTTGTGCCTTAGCGAGTAAAGACGTTGATTTGTCTTTCTCTAGCATGAATTTAAATTCATGAGATAGAGTTCAGTATGACGTGTTGATTTTCGGTTTGCTGGAATGGTCATCAGTATATTGCATGTGTAGTGTTGGAGCTTTAGTTTGTTGGAGTATTCTTCAGTTAGACTATAGGTTGAGGTGGCAGAGACAAGTCCAGTTAGGACGAGTTAAGTCTTTAGTTAACTCGGTTCACAACTAGAGGAAAACAAGGAGCAACTCAAGCCAATTAAGTGTGAGCTAGTCCAAGTGTACTGATACTTGCTTCAATTAATTGGCAAAAGGAACTCGTTGCATTTGTGTGAAGGAAAAATTGAACTTGGCCTCCTTGCATGAATAAAAGATCTATAAGTCAAGAGAAGGACGAAGGCACAAAGATTGATGATTCATTGTTGTTAACAAAGCACATTGGTTGAGGAGTGAAGATCAGAATTTGAAGAGTAGAAGTCGAGCCTAGTTTCAATAGGAAACAATTGTGTGTGTAGGCTGAGATCAAGAGGTAGGGTTGAGAGCATCTTCTCAAGGCTGAGAGCAATGATCCAAGAGCAGGTCGAGAGCAATTGTGGAGCTAAGGTTAATTTCTTAGAGGCTATTTGCTGGCTACAATAGCAATATATTGAATTTGTAAAAGATCTATTTGCTCGAAGAAGAATCAATAAAATCCCACAACAAATAAAGCAGGTTTTCCCATTTCTTGGGTAAAACACGGTGTCAAATTTATGTCTGTGGAAGTGTTTTTGTTTCAAGTATTTTTCGCTACATGTTGAATGATTGAGAAACTCTGTATCTTGGTGAAAGTTAAACTTGGTTTCAGTTTTTAGTTGCCTTGATTTTTTTGTAAATTCATCTAAGTAGTTGCAGAGTTTCAAGAAAATTAATAGTCTGTTGGGGAGAGGGCTGACTTGTTCTTAAGTAGGCTGACGTGATAGAGGTCAAAACAAGTGGTTTTTAACTTAAAAATCTAATTTTTCCTCAACGCAAAAGAGTTGGGAGGCATGTAAATACTCGTTGGAAAGGGCTTAAAGTCCTCTTTAAGTCTATGGCATTCTTATCTTCATTAAGCCATCCTTTGACATCAATAACAAATTATCCTTCCAACACTTGGCCCTCCACGGAACCTCTTGGCCCTCTAGGGTTGAGAGAATCATTCTCGCCAACCACAAGAATGAATCACTCACCCTTGTACTTATACTTTTCCAAAGGGTGCAATGCCATGGGTCATCAGAATACCATGGGTCTATGGGAGCAAAGCCCCATCACTTAGCCCACTTGCCCCACATGTGAGAATACTTTCGATGCTACCCAAAACATCAACACTCCTCTTAGTGAGGAATGTATTCTCACAACACCACTTGGAAGTGGCTCTGCCTTTGAACCTGGAACACATTTCCACCCTTGATCTGCTACCATAGTTGCTCCATATGACATAGAAGCAATTCCCGCTATATGACAAGGACCCTTCTTCGAAGATATTTTGCTCCTAGAAGCCTTCTGCTCAGCATCCTACATGGCCATCTTGTACCATGACACAATCTTGGAAGACTACTCTCTCTTATTTGCAGGGTCTTCTCGTACCACGACTTTTGGAACTTGATGGTTGTCTTTCTTTGAGCTACTGACTATGCCTAAGATTGACTCCTTCTGAGCTTGCTCACTCTCTTTGAAGATTGACTCCTTCCTGAGCTTGCACACTCCCTCTGAACACTGACTCCCTCCTGAGCTTGCTCACTCCCTTTGAAGCCTAACTCCCTCTGACTCTAGATCATAGGCCTTCTCGACCTTAAGGTCTCTGCTTGAACTTCACTCCAAGTTTCTCACTTGGATCTCCAATGGCTATCTCAACCCTCTGACCATCTTGGTCCTGCCTTCTTGGCCCCTCTTCTATCACAGGAATAAATCTAGTGCTTACTTAGCCCTCAAAGCTCAAATCTCTTCACAAATTCTTCACACTTGGATCATAATGAATCTCTTATTCATTTCCCTCTATCTACACTCCAGGCTGCAACTGTCAACAACTCGTGTGAACGATTTGCTCCATGTCTCACTAGACCTGTTAATCTTGGCCTTCATGGCCCATACAAGTAGTCTGTCATACTTAGCCAACTCTAGGCATGGGTCTTCAAGACACTGCTGCTACTTGCAACAATTCCCACAACTTGCTCTTAGAGTTGTCATTTGTACAAATCTTAGATCCAATTGCCTTTGTCAAAGACCATGCTCTGATACCATGCTGGATTTTGGGCACTAGACTCAGTGTGCGCACACACACACTAGATATTGTAACAACTTCCTATCAACTTTACATAGCCAATGAATTGAAACATACTAATGTGTACAAAAACAAAATAATTTAAAACCAACAATTAGATCATGCATAGTAACATACACAAGTTTTGCCTAATCAACAATTCTTCATTAAATAATTCTCAGAACCTACTCAGGCTCCCTTATGGGGATAATGGCCCTCGAGGAAATTACATATACAATAATTAACCTAGATCCGATTTAGTGGACCATGTTAAAATTGGCAACTAGGGCCAACTTCCACCTTAGGAAAACTCATATGATGCAAAGGATTATTGCATTGGATTCCTTTTCGAGAGGTACAATTTGATATAAAGATCATCTCATTTTGACAAGCAGAAATGGAATTTTGAATTTATCCTTACTTATGGTCAAATTGTCAAGGTCGGCGTTAGTCAAATATAGGCTCATGAAGCCCAATGGATGTGTCTCCTCACCCTCAACGAATTGTATAAATAGGAGTGACCCTTCTCTCATTTGGACATCACTCATCTCATCACATCATCTTCTCTCTCCTCTCTTGATTGGTTCGTACAACTTGGAGGCTCTCTTCTTCGCACATGTGGAAGGAAGGCAAATTTTTGGACTGGTTTTGGAGGCCGAAAATTTTAGGATTAGGGCATGTGTTGACCAGTGTTGACTTCTGTTTTGGGGGGGGGATTTTTGATTTCTGCAGGCCAAATTCTTTGGCACAAATTTTGAGGTGATTGGGGATTGTTTGACCAAGTTGACTGCTGTGTTGACTTTCTGGCTTGACTGCAAAATTACAACAGACTTTGACTGGGTTGACCGAGCAGGTTTTGGGTTGACTTTGACTCCCTTGGGATGCCCCATTCTTCTGTGGTTGATTGAGCTGATTCGAGGACGTTTTGGGGCAGCTTCGACCACCGCTAACTTTTTGGTTAGGGCTGCATTGACTGTTGATTTGGCAGATTTGTTTTGGGCATGTATTTATGATATTTGTACTCTTTCTCTCTGTGCTGAACTATTGAAGAATAATAAGATTTGATTAGTGGGTTTCCCCACATTGGGGTTTGTCCCTGACATCCACCACATCTTGTGTCCTCTTGTCTTGGCTTGTCTTCTGCATATGTTTTTATGTTCTATCTGCATTTACTGTCAATGTGTATAAGTTAATGTGATTGTTACTGAAGATAATTGGAAATTGTCATTTGGCTGATAAGAACATTGAAGTAAATTGTTATCTAAAATTACCATAGTATCAGAGCTCAGGTGAAAACAAAGCCCAAGCAAGAGTGATGCAAAGCAATCGCAGAGGGAAGTTGTTGGACAAGGACTTGGAACTAGTCCCAATGACGACTACATCTTTCTTCAAATCCGAGGACAAGCTTAAGGACAAATCTGACTATCATGCATGGAAGATGACTTTGGATTTGACTTTGGAAGAGAATGATGCCATGGATTATGTAAAAGGAAGAGTAACAAAGCCTCCTTCAAATGCATTTGCTGTTGCACAAACCAAGTACAAGAAAGGTGAGGTTAAAGTTAAGAAGATTATTGTTGATTCTATTCACAAGCCTTTGGTTGCCTATATTTTTGATTTAGAAACATATAAGGTGATGTATGACAAGCTAGTTGGGATATTCAAAGTTAATAATGCAAATCAAGTTCTCTTTCTCAAGAATAAGTTGAAAGACATCAAGATGGATAATGGAGAATCCATCCAATCCCTACTCATGAGGATTACCGAGATCAAGAATGATCTTCTATCTATTGGAGAAGTGACTGGTGACCAGGAGCTCTCTCTTATTGCTCTTGGAGGCCTTACAAGAGATTGGGATGTGTTCAACACTACCATTCTCAACAATGACAAAATTTCGGGATTTGATGAACTATTGGCCAGATGCACTCAAGAAGAAATAAGGATGACAGAAAGAGACAAGCCCTCAAATGGGAACAATCCTACCGCCTTCTCCACTCATTTTAAGACAAGGAACAATGCTGGTCCAAGGAATCAAGGACAAGGGTTCAAGCCAGGATTCAAAGAAGGAAGGAAAGAAAGGTGCTTCAATTGCAACATGTTTGGCCACTTTGCATGAGAGTGTCCTCACAAGAAGGATACTCCAAGAGATGATGACAACAATAACAACAACTTCAAGGGCAATGACAATCAAAGGAACAACAGGTTCAACAACAAAGGAAAGAGGAATGCTCTCATTGCTTGAAATGGAAATGGTCGTTCTCCCAAGAAGTCGAGAAACTCCAGGTATGAAGAAGTTAATGTTGTAAAGCAAAAATAATTTTATCTTATTTTTGCCCTCTCCACTGCCTCTCCTCCGGATACATTGGACCATTGGTTGATTGATAGTGGTGCCTCAAGGCACTTCACTGGGTACAAAGAAGCTCTCTCAAACTTGGTTGAAAAGAAGACAAATATGGAGATTATACTTGGGGATAATGCCACTTATCTCGTGAAAGGAATTGGGACTGTTACTCTTCACTTAAATCAAGGTCAAACCCTCCACTTACAAGAAGTACTATATGTACCTAATCTGAAAAAGAACTTAGTTTCTATTTCTGCGATGGAAGACAAAGGTTTTAAGGTGACATTCATTGATGGGAAGGTTCATGTTTGGCAAAGGAACCCAAGAGATGCATTCACTCTTGGATTCAGGGTTGAAGGTCTCTATCAGGTTGGAGGAAGTCCGTTGGGAGCAATGACTTGTGATACTTCTCTTCAATCCGAATTATGGCACCGAAGATTTGCTCACCTTCATTTCAAAGCCTTACCTGATGTAAGGAAGATGGTCACAGGGATGCCCGAATTCAACTTAAATCATGAAGGTGTTTGTCAGGGATGTGAAGCTGGAAAACATACAAGGGGACCATTCCCCTCAAGTGAGACTCAAACCACTGATATTCTTCAATTGGTCCATTCTGATCTATCAGGTATGTTGCTTGTGACATCTTTGGGTGGATATTTGTATTATGCTATTTTTGTGGATGACTTCTCTCGCAAAACATGGATCTATTTCTTAAAGAAGAAGGATGAAGTATTCAAATGGTTCCGCTCCTTCAAAGCCTTGGTCGAGAATCAAACAGGGAAGAAGATCAAAATATTGAGGACCGATAATGGTACCAAATATGAGTCAAATGAATTCAAAGACTATTGTAGAGAAGCTAGAATTAAGAGGGAGACCACTACCGCATATACTCCTGAACAAAATGGTGTTGCCGAAAGGAAGAATCGTACTATCATAGAAGCCACTCGTGCCATGCTACATGATCAAGGTCTTCTGAAGTTCTTATGGGGAGAAGCTACCAACATCGTTGTGTATGTCCAAAACCGATGCCCACATCAAGCTTTGGACTTCAAGACACCTGAAGAAGTTTTCACTAGTAAGAAACCTGATGTTTCTCATTTTAGAATTTTTGGTTGTCCTGTATATTTTCATGTGCCGAAAGAGAAAAGAAACAAACTAGATGCATTTGGGAAGAAAGGAATGTTTGTGGGCTATAGTGAAACTTCAAAGGCATATAGAATCTATGTCCCTTGTCAAAGGGAAGTGGAATTAAGTCGTGGTGTCAATTTTGATGAAGATTCTGCGCTTAGAAAGATCCGAGATATTCCTACTCGTAGGAAGAACAATGATGATGCCGATGTAGAAAAACAGGATGAACCTCTGTCTGATGAACTAATGCCTGATGTTGAAGGTGTCATGGATCCCATTGATCAACCTCCTAGTGAGCCCTCTACTTCAAGGAAAAGGCCTTTGTGGCTCAAAGATACTCTTGAAGATGCTAAGAAACATATTGCACAAAGGGGGACATTTTGTGAAAGCAACAAGCCGAATAGGTACCAAGGGTACTTAACTGCCATGAGTACCATTGTGCAATTTGAGCCTTGTACATTCGAAGAAGCTGTGTAGCAACAAGTTTGGAAGGATGTGATGAACGATGAATGTGAGTCGATCATGAAGAATGATGTCTAGGATGTGGTTCTTGTTGACCTTGCCGTCTACACCTACCTACAAGTCAGTGAGAAAAGCCTTCAACTCCACAAGGTGTGGTTGGTGGCAGGGAACTTAGAGAAGGGGTTGTCACACTAATCCCAACTCTCTCTGTTTCAGCTATCTCCTAGGTTAGCTAAGGGGGGTGGTCCCTAATGAAAAGTTAAGTTAAAAGATGTGAGTTTTTAGGAGAGTGTTATAGTGAAAATTGATTACTTTTAAGGATTTATGGCAAATATGAAGTGAGAAACTTGAAATAACAATGCCAATCTAATATGATTAAAAACCATAAAACCAATGCCTTATAAGGAATTTGCTCAACAATTTAAAGATATATTTGCTCAAAGTAAAATGCAATGCTCTCAAAAGAGAAAACAAAGCAACCCTGAAATGTAAATAAGAATTGTTAGCACAAGATATGTAAGATACAAAATGCTTTTGAGATAATCAACTTTATAAATCAAAACATGTGAAACATATCTTGCCAAAACCCAAAAATTACTAATTAACTTGGAAATGTAAAAGAAAGGAAGTGCTAAACCAAGACATCAATATGTAATTAGACTTGAAACATGAAAAGAAAACACTTGTTTGAAATTATTACAATACTTGCTTTTGGAATAGACTTTGCATATGAAAACTCAAACCATTAAGAGACAAGTAAAGTAAATGTAATGGAAAGTGCTCGTAGTTAATTTTATTAATTAGCTCTACAACAAGATTACAATTTAACTTTTCAATCCTCAAACTTCACCTTCGCCCAATGATATGGATCTTATAGTGAGAGAGGAGTAGATGATCCCTAAGATGTCTACTTCAACCAACTTATGTTGGAGGTCAAATTTTAATGAGGCTTGGGGTCTTCCTACACTAAAATGCCTAGATGAAATGCAAATTGTGTTAATTCCCCAAATTAAAATAATGATACATGCAAATGCTTCAAAGAGATTGATTTGCAATGCTTGAAAATGAAATAGTGTTCAACATAAGTTGCAATTATAACTTCAATTGGAGGAATAAAATTAGTTTACAAGTGTTGCATGTGTTTCATCAATGAACTAAAATGATACAAGTAATTTGCTTGAAAGTAAAATTTGTTTCAAATAGACAATGACAATAAATTGCTCCAATATTAAAGATAATAATGTAGCATAAAATCGCAGCATGTATTCAAGTGCTCATGAAACAATTTACCAAGGTAAATGGAAACGAATCAAAGTTTTTTAAGAATATAAAATGCTTGCATGTAAATGATGAATTGCCCAAAGTGAAGTGTAAGCTTGTAGCTCCAAGCAACAATGAGAAAGAAAATGCAAAGCTCAAATGAAATTGTGACAAACTTTAACTTAATGAAATGTGATAGTGAGGTTGTGTTAATTCCCAATTAAAGCATGCATGTAAGTGAATGAAGTATGAAAGCTTAAGCCATGCAAATGTCAATCCACCCAAGAGAATCCTCCCTCTAAATGGGGAGATAGGATACCATGGGAGAAATCCCAAGCTCCCACAAGCAAGTTAGATCTTTTATTAATATTACAATGAGAAGAGGGCCCTTCAAAGTTCTCAACTATACTTCAAAGAGAGTCCTCACAATAATTGCTTGAAACTTGGACGCTAGACCTCTTTTCTTGAGAAAGTAGTGACAAGATCTCACAAAACTTCTGCAAGGGAAACAAGGTGTGAGTTTCCTCCAAATGCCCATGGCTTAAAGAGGAAAATGGGCAGTCCTCTAGTGAACTCGACTTGGCCAAAATAAGCGTCAAAAGGGCTCATGACATCCTTGGAAATCGAACCCCCAACACTTGCCAAAGGTCCTGCAAACACTTCTTATATGTTGTGGGAAGTTGCTCTTCAAAATCTGCCACACAAGAGTTAGCAAACAATCCAAACAATGGCTGAAAAATAAGTTAAGTACTAATGGGAAAATCAACAAGATAAAATGTATATGTACAATTATAATTTACAAAAGGCTAAGCTAAAGAGTGAGAGTAAACTCTCGTTTTTGCTTTAGACATCTTCAAGCTCTTAGATAGCAAATGAAAGAAA
Organism: Pinus tabuliformis; assembly: GCA_031772625.1. Taxonomy (NCBI): domain Eukaryota; kingdom Viridiplantae; phylum Streptophyta; class Pinopsida; order Pinales; family Pinaceae; genus Pinus; species Pinus tabuliformis. The sequence goes on from CM062819.1 coordinate 397,812,317, forward strand.
TGAAGTACAATGTTTTTTTAAAAAGAGATTTAAATTTAGAAGTTTTCGGCTTGCGTACGAGCTATGTGCTGAAATCCCTGCAAAACCACTTTATAAAATAAGACTATGAAGGTTCAAAGAACAAATGAGAGCTCCTTTAAGAATGTATCAAGAGTGGGTTGGTCTCTCCAAAGACTTCCGCTCACGTTTGATTTTGTAATCCCAGCAAAATGTTCCCTCTACAAAACTTCAATCAAGAATTAGTTCCATATAGATTTAGCAATAAACAATGATAAGAAACTCTAGAGATTTATTTAAAACGAACTAGAGCATTGTATACCTAGAGCATATTTCTAAATCAAATGTCAATGCAAGATAGCTCTACATTAACAAATCTACAAGAGCATATGGAAACAAATTAGATCAAAGCATGAGTAAAAGGAATTATACCAATGCTCAATAATTCATCACACTCGAAAAGGAGGAACACCTCATGAATGAAACCCCAAAGTCTTTATTGATATTTTTGAAAATGTACAAAGCAGCAGTGCTTCCGCAAGCACAATAGCTAGTAACAATATTATACAATGTGAGAGCCCATGGTTATATTATATAGAGAGTTGGGAGCAAATCCCAATGAAGAATGACAATGACAAATGGCATTGGAGCCAATTCCAATGTAGAAGTGATTAAACAAGTGGCATGAGGTGACAATCCCAAAGAGAAATTCGAATTTGTTGAATGGAGCTCCAATGCCAAGTGTAAAAATCGAATTCTGGCAAGTGGACATCATTTTCTTCTTCCCTTATGTGCCAAATTCAAATTTTATGGTGGAATGACAAGTGTATATGGGTGGTAACCCATGTGGGGACAATTTCCCACAAAAATCTCCACCAAATATTCTCCCAAATCCTCCCAAATGTGCATTAACTTCACAAATTCGAATTTCCAAGCAGCTTTTTCATTTAATGCCAAAAATTCGATTTTATTTGAGCACATGTCCTTTCTTTGATTTTAGGAGTCCACATCACCTTGGGACTTCACTTTAACTCCCTCATAATTTTCCACCTCATTTCCACAACATATAGCAAGTGTGGATATTTATATTTCTTCATTTATTTAATTTCTAGCTTAATTAATTGCCAGATTTCCCACTAAACTTAGGAAAAGTGGGTTTTGAGGGTCCAAAACACATTATTAACCCCTCAAAGTGTGTCATAGTAGAAAGTTGAGGGTGAGAGGTGTAATTTTGATTACTCATACCCCATACAATTTCTCTAGACTACATTTATTACAATTTAAATACAATTTTATTTGCAATTTTTGACATGCAGGAAATCTAAAAAATTAAAAAATGACTACCTAGACCTAATCAAATTCCACGAATCTTTTGTGTGATCTAGTATGGTAATATACATTGACTCCAGACACTAAGATGTGTCAGGGGCTCAACCTTCAAACCGTCACCCCGGCTTTGGGGTAAAACGTGAGTGAAAAAACCCAGAAAATTATCTGCCTTTGAAAAAAGGATAATTTACGAGATAAAAAAAACACTCCAAGGTGTACTCGTTTGTTGATCGAGTCCCAACATCCTAGGCCTATTACAGACTCAAAACTCATCATTACTAGTATCATTTATTACAATTCCCCATAGGGTGTGGAATCTGGGTACAAGAAAGATGATGAGAAGATAGAAGTAGAGTTAAAAAACTCTGTTGACTGACGATCTCTGATGGTACAAGTGTCCTCTGGATCATCCTTGGGCATGGAATTTAATCATCAAGTTCCACTCCAGTGGTCAATAGTTCCTAGACCCAAGGACAAGTTAGTGGTCACTTCGAAATGGCTCTACAAGATCAAACATGAAGCTGATGGGAGTGTTGAGAAATTCAAGGCCAGATTTGTAGTTCGAGGGTTATCTCAAAAGGAAGGAGTAGACTATGATGAGATATTTGCACCTGTTGCCCGATTTACCACCATTCATTCGATCATAGCCCTTGTTGCCTCGCAAGTATGGAACCTATACCAAATGGATGTCAAAACTGCCTTCTTGCATGGTTCGCTTAAGGAGGAAGTATATGTGGAACAACTCGAGGGGTTCGAGGTTCAAGATCGTGAGACATGTATGCAGGTTGAAAAAAGTCCTCTATGGGTTGAAGCAAGCCCCTAGGGCTTGGTATGACAGGATCGATAGCTATCTTATGAAGATGGGATTTACAAGAAGTGATGCAGACTCAAACCTATACTTCAAGGTTGAAAATGACAAAGCTCTCATTCTGGTCCTTTATGTGGATGATCTCTTTCTGACAGGTGATGACCCTTTCATTCATCAATGCAAGAGGGAGTTGACTTCCGAGTTCGAGATGAAGGACCTAAGACTGATGCATTATTTCCTAGGGTTGGAGGTCTAGCAAAAGCCAGGTGAGATTTTCCTTTCTCAAGGAAAATATATTGTGAAGCTACTTGAGAGATGTGGGATGGTGGACTGCAAGTCTGTGACTATTCTGATGGAACTCAACTTTGAAAAGCTCCGTGGAAGTGTTGCTGGGCCCGGATTGGCGAACGCTATCGAGTATCGTCAACTTGTGGGGGCCTTGATGTTTTTGGTCAACTCCCCCCTGGCATATGCTTCGTTGTGAACACATTGAGTCAATATATGGTCGAGCCTCATTACATTCATTAGATTGCTGCCAAGAATCTCTTGAGATATCTCAGGGGAACAATCCATTATGGACTGAGATACACTATTGGGAACTTGAGGCTACATGGATATTCAGATACTGATTTGGCTAGCAGTATGGTGGATTGTAAGGGCATGTTTGGGTGCTGCTTCTCTTTGGGGTTTGCTTCAATATCTTAGATGAGCAGGAAGCAGAATTTAGTTGCACTAAGCACTGCCGAGGTCGAATACATTGGTGCAAGTATGGCCTGTTGTGAAGCAGTATGGTCAAGGAAGCTCTTAAGTGAGTTATTTAGCACATGTTGGATACCATCGTGATCTTCTGCGACAACCATAGTGGGATTCGTCTATCAGAGAATCCCCCGTTTCACGATCGCTCCAAGCACATTGATATCAAGTACCACCTCATCCAGGATATGGTACAACGGGGAGCAGTTAGGCTCCAACACATCAAGACAGATGAGTAGGTTGTAGACATTCTCACGAAGCCTTTAGGGAAGGTCAAATTCTTAACCTTCCGAGAGAGACTTGGAGTCATGGAATGACCCTCCTATGAGGGTCTCGTATGAGTTGGACATAGAGCTTTGGGAGCTCCTGGGGGCGTGGGGTACTTCTTGGAGCTATGAGCGACCATAAGGTGAGTGGTTCACCTTCCCTTAGTGGTGCGCTGGATACAGGGTGAGTGGTTCACCTTCCCCTGTGATACCCCATTATGGTTGACGTGTGTAGGGTGAGTGGTTCACCTTCCCCTACCCGGACACATGCATGTAGGGTGATTGGTTCACCTCCCCAATGATTGACATATGCATAGGATGAGTGGTTCACCTTCTCCTGCTGATGCCCTGACACACATCCTACCCATAGAGTCTGGGACTCATGGGAAGTACCTCTCATCTGGCCAATGAGTTGGGAAAAGATGGTTAGGGACCATAGCACTACCGATGGACGCATTGTGTAATGCTGTACTCCCTATGACTAGGATGCGTGGTGATCAACAACTTGATCTGGGATTAAGGATTAACTTTTGTTAGTGGAGAGTGGTATGATCTTATGACTCACTCTCGATCACTTCTTGTTCATTATTGCTTCATGGTTCAACACAGTAGAGCAGAGTAGAGCAGAACAATGACAGGATGATACAAGATGACAGGTTGGCATGATGATGTCAGATGAATTGGCAGGTGGAATTCTCCCTAGTTGAGAGGGAGTGTTAAAATTGGCAACTAGGGCCAACTTCCACCTTAGGACAACTCATATGATGGAGATGATTATTGCATTGGATTCCTCTTTTCAAGAGGTACAATTTTGATATAAAGATCATCTCATTCTGACAAGTAGAAATGGAATTTTGAATTTATCCTTTCTCATGGTCAAATTGTCAAGGTCGACCTCAGTCAAATGTAGGCTCATGAAGCCCAATGGATGTGTCTCCTCATCCTCATTGATTTGCATAAATAGGAGTGACCCTTCTCTCATTTGGACATCACTCATCTCATCACATCATCTTCTCTCTCCTCTCTTGATTGGTTTGTACAACTTGGAGGCTCTCTTCTTCGCACGTGTGGAAGGAAGGCAGATTTTTGGACTGGTTTTGGAGGCCGAAAATTTCAGGATTAGGGCATGTGTTGACTAGCGTTGACTTGGAGTATTTGACCAACGTTGACTTCTATTTTGGGGGCAAAATTTTGATTTCTGCAGGCCACATTCTTTGGCATGAATTTCGAGGTGATTGGGGATTATTTGATCGAGTTGATTGTTGCATTGACTTTCTGGTTTGACTGCAGAATTACAATAGACTTTGACTGGGTTGATAGAGCAAGTTTTGGGTTGACTTTGACTCCCTTGGCAGGCTGCATTCTTCTGTTGTTGACTGAGCTGATTGGAGGATGTTTTGGGGCAGCTTTGACCATTGTTGACTTTCTGGTTAGGGCTGCATTGACTGCTGATTTGGCAGATTTGTTTTGGGCATGTATTTATGATATTTGTACTCTCTCTCTCTGCTGAACTATTGAAGAATAATAAGAAGATTTGATCAAAGGGTTTCCCCACATTGGGGTTTGTCCCTGGCATCCGCCACATCTTGTGTCCTCTTGTCTTGGCTTGTCTTCTGCATATGTTTTTATGTTCTATCTGCATTTACTGTCAATGTGTATAAGTTAATGTGATTGCTACTCAAGATAATTGGAAATTGTCATTGGGCTGATAAGGAACAATGAAGTAAATTGTGCTAAAGCATAGACCATGCCATTTTTATCTAAAATTTACAAGACAAGGAGATACCAATTTACTTCAATGTTCTTTTAGCAACCCAATGACAATTTTCAATTATATCTAGTAGTAATCACATTAACTTAATCACATTGACAGTAAATGCAGATAGAACACAAAAACATGTGCAAAGGACAAGCCAAGGCAAGAGGACAAAAGATTTGGTGGATGCCAAGGAAAAACCCCAATGTGGGGAACAGATGGTGGTATATTGGGCAACCGGAGAAAATATCTCGTCGTAGTCCACTCCTTCCTTTTAATGTTTCGATAACATAAACAATGGTATTATCTATATGCTTTAGCACAATTTAATTCAATGTTTCTTATCAACCCAATTTCCAATTATCTTCAGTAGCAATCACATTAACTTATATACATTGATAGTAAATGCAGATAGAACATAAAAACATATGTAGAAGACAAGCCAAGACAAGAGGACACAAGATGTGGCGGATGTCAGGGACAAACCCCAATGTGGGGAAACCCTTTGGTCAAATCTTCTTATTATTATTCAATAGTTCAGCAGAGAGTACAAATGTCATAAATAAATGCCCAAACAATTTTGCTAAATCAACAGTCAATGCAGTCCTAACCAGAAAGTCAATGGTGGTCAAAGCTGCCCAAAATGTCCTCCAATCAACTCGATCAACAACAGAAGAATGCAACCTGCCAAGGGAGTCAAAGTCAACCCAAAACTTGCTTGGTCAACCCAGTCAAAGTTGTTGTACTTTTGTAGTCAAACCAGAAAGTCAATGCAACAGTTTACTCTGTTAAACAGTCCCCAATCACCTTGAAATTCGTTCCAAAGAATGCAGCCTACAAAAATTGAAATTTTGCCCCAAATCAAAAGTCAACGCTGGTCAACACATGCCCTAATCTTGAAATTTTCGACCTCCAAAACCAGTCTAAAAATTTTCCTTCTTTCCACACGTGCGAAGAAGAGAGCCTCCAAGTTGTACGAACCAATCAAGAGAGGAGAGAGAAGATGATGCGATGAGATGAGTGATGTCCAAATGAGAGAAGGGTCACTCCTATTTATATAATTCGTTGAGGGTGAGGAGACACATCCATTGGGCTTCATGAGCCTACATTTGATTGAGGCCGACCTTGACAATTTGACCATGAGAAGGGCAGGCCATTATGAAGTCCCCACCTATGGTCCATGATTTGGTAAGCTCATTTACTCGATTTTTGTAATGACTTGTTGTACTGGAAGGCTAGGGGACACATTGGATCTTATGCAGGATTGTAGATGGCTTCCATCTTGGGTTTGGTGACTTGGTCTCCCTATACGAGATCTTAATCCTCTAGAGGGCTACATTGGCACATGTAGGGTTTGTGTTGAGAGCCATGGGCCTCCACAATACAATATTAAGACTTAAATATGTCCTTGATTTGGATCTCCTTTGTTGTTTCATGTTCTTTCCTTGGACTTGACACAACTGAGTATCTCACTCACAACAAACTTGCAATATTACTCATGCAACTCTCTCGCTTACTTGAGAGAATCTCTCTCTCAATGTTTCATGCTCTTGCATGTCTTTGTGCCTTGCTTGGCTCCATCAGCGCTCCACAGGATCTCTCAGGTCCTGCACAGTGTTAGTTTATGGATTTGGAGTAACATCAAATAAGTGTTCTAGTCCCTAAGGTGTCAAAGAGGCTAAGGAACATGATATCTCCAAAACCCATAAAAGGTTTCGAGATAAAACACTTAGAAACCTCACACTTGGATTCTTTCTCTTGTAAAGAACTCACACTTGTTTCTTTGTGTTAAGTTATGGTATGTTCTATGCTTATAATAGTTTACTTGTTTTCCTTGTTACATTCCACAGATTAGCAATCACATGTACATAAAGTAAAGTGCAGATAGAACATTAAACGATCGATAGAAAACAAGCCAAGACAAGAGACACAAGATGTGGCGGCTAGCGAGGGACAAACCCCACAATGTGTGGGGAAATCCTTTGATCAAATCTTCTTTTATCTTCAATAATTTAGCAGAGAGAAATAGTACAATAAATCTGATTCATATCAGCAGTAGCAAACCCTAGATCAGCAGCATCAACATTAGCGGCTTCATCATCAAACTAGGGCAAATGATATCTCACAAACCGACCGTCAGATCGGCTTGATTCCACCACCAAAAGTTGCGGCTTCCAGAGGAGGTTCAGATGAACCTACAACGCAGTTCAGATGAGGAGATCTTCTAGTCCACGCAGGTCAATCTTTACTTCTGCAGTTGCAACTTCAGTTTCGGCAGCTTCCGGCTTCAAACTAGGGCAGTCGATATCTTGCAAACCGTCCATCGGATTGACTTGATTCCACCACCAAAAGTTGCGGCTTTCAGAGGAGGTTCAGATGAACCTAAGTGCAGTTTAGATGAGGAGATCTTCTAGTCCACGCAGGTAAATCTTTACTTCTGCAGTTGCAGCTTCAGTTTCGGCAGCTTCCGGCTTCAAACTGTGTGAGGGAGAGACCCTTTTCTGCGCAGTAGAGAAGAGACTCTTTTCTGCGCAGTAGAGAGAGAGAGATGTGATGAGATGAGTGAGTCCAAATGAGGAAAATTCCTCTTGTATTTATACACAATGTTGGTGTTTGAATAGATGCGACTGTTGGGCTTCTAAGCCTACATGAGTTGTAGGTCGGCTTGATAATAATTCCATAATCAAAATAAATTCATATCTCCATGAATACTTATCGGTGATCTTTATATCAATCCTACACCTCTCGACGAGAGGAATCTAATAAAAATATTATCAGCCATGAATAAGATGACCCACATGAAGTTTTGCCCTAGTTGCCAATTTTAACACTCCCTTTCGAATAGGGGGAACTTCATCTGCAATCTGTCTATCGGTCGTTATTATTCATCCATCAAATGCACTACCCTGTACAGCCTGTCCCTTGCCCTGCTTTGCTCTATTCTGCCTGTTTTGCTGTCTTGTTCTGCCCTGTACTGATCTGTATTGTTCTGCTCTGCTCTTGCATTGTTCTGTTCTGCTCTTCTTTTGTCCGAATTATGAAGAAGAAGAAATGATCGAGGATGTATCATACTGACTCAAAGTCAGTCTCAGAGTATGTATCATTGGTCCCAAACCAGTCTCAACCAACCCGAAGTCAGCGTCATAGTGAGCACAACTTCACTGGTCCCCGACCAGTGTCATCCTCCACTGACTCAAAGTCAGTTTTAGAGTGCGTACCATTGGTCCCAAACCAGTCTCAACCGACCCGAAGTCAGCTTCATAGTAAGTACCACTCCTACCACTGGTCCCAGACTAGTATCACAGTCTTAGAGAGTGTACCACTAGTCCCAGACCAGTCTCAACCGACTCGAAGTCAACTTCATAGTAAGTACCACTCCTACCACTGGTCCCAGACCAGTATCCAGTCTCAGAGAGTGTACCACTGGTCCCAGACCAGTCTCAACCGACCCGAAGTCAGTGTCATAGTATGGTACAACTCCTACCATTGGTCCCAGACCAATATCATTGATCCCAGATCAATGGAGGTCATCCTAGCATAGGGAGTACGGTAGATACAACGATGCGTCCATCGGTACTACTATGGTCCCTAACTTCATTTCCCTGCTCATTGATCAGATGAGAGGTACTTCCCATGAGTCCTAGACTGCATGGGTAGGATGCCTCGACAGGAGAACTAATCAATCCTATCCTTACAGGAGAACACATCAATTCTGCTACAATCGCCATGGAGAACACACCAATCCAGGCCGCCAAGGAGAACACATCAATCCAAGCCTCACAGGAGAACTAATCATCCTGCTACACAAGAGAGCGAATCATCCTGTTCCACAAGAGAGCGAATCATCTTGTCCCACAAGAGAGCGAATCATCTTGTTCTAGTGCGCACCACCAGGGGAGGGTGAGTCACCTTGTGGTCGTATGTTGCTCCAGTAAGAATCACAAGCCCTCAGAGCTCCCAGAGCTCAATGTATGCAACATGCAGGACCCTTTTACAAGGGTTTCTTGACAACTCCAAGTTGTTCTCAGAAAGTCAGAAATTTTACTTTCCCAAGGGGTTTTGTCAGAATGTCGGCGACCTGTTCATCTGTACCGATATGATGGAGCCTTATAGCTCCCCTCTGCACCATATCTCGAATATAGTGGTATCTGATATCGATATGCTTGGAGCGATCATGAAATACGGGATTCTCTGACAAACAAATCCCACTTTGGTTGTCACAAAGGATCATGGTGGTATCCAATGTAAATCCAAACAGCTCACTGAAGAGCTTTCGCAACCAAACTGCCTCACAGGAGGCCATGCTAGCAGCAATATACTTTGCTTCGGCTGTGCTCAAGGCCATCGACTTCTGCTTCTTGCTCATCCATGATATCGAAGCAGATCCCAAGGTGAAATAGCACCCGAAAGTGCTCTTACGATCCACCACACTGCCTGCCTAATCAACATCAGTATATCCAAGTAGTCTCACATCTATGACAGTGTATCTTAACCCATTAGTAATTGTGCCACGAAGATATCTCAGAAGATTCTTGGCATCAATCCAGTGAGGCTCAACCAAATATGAGCTCACAATGCTAACTGCAAAACATATGTTCGGACGGAGGTTCACCAAGAACATCAATGCGAATGAGTTTATGAAACTCAGAGGCATTTCCCAAATCTGGTCCGACATCACTACCATATAACTTCTAAAAGTTAAGATCCTCTAGGTAGTCACTGGCTTGTAGTCCATCATACCGAATATTTCCATATCTTTACCACATATTTTCCTTGTGATAGGAAAATTTCCCTTGGCTTCTGCCACACTTCAAGTCCTTGGTCTTTCATTTCAAATTCAGAAGCCAACTCCCTTTTACATTTGTGAATGAGAGGGTATGCACCTGTTAGAAAGAGGTCATCCACATACAACACCAGTATGAGAGGCTTGTCATCTTCAACTTTAAAGTAAAGGTTAGGATCAACTTCACTCCTAGTGAATCCCAGCTTCATCAAATAGCTATCGATCTTCTCATACCATGCTCGGGGTGCTTGCTTCAGCCCATAGAGAGCCTTCTTCAACTTGCATACATGAGATTTTCAATCATAAATCTCAAATCCTTTGGGTTGCTCCAAAATAGACCTCTTCTTTGATCGAATCGTGCAAGAACGCGGTCTTGACATCCATCTGATGTAAGTTCCATCCTTGTGAAGCCACAAGGGCTATGATCAAGCAGATGGTCATATATCTGGCGGCAGGTGCAAATATCACATCATAATCTATACCTTCCTTTTGGGAGAAACCACGAGCAACAAAACGAGCCTTATACTATTCCGTACTTCCATCTGCTACAACGCTATCTTGTAAATCCAGTTTGAAGTAACAATTGTCTTGTCCTGGGGTCTCAAAACTACTTCCCAGACATCATTCTTCATGATAGACTCATATTCTTCGGTCATAGCATCCTTCCATACTTGATGCTTGACGGCATCTAAGAATGATGAAGGCTCATTTTGTATGATCGTGCTCATGATGGTCAGGTATCCCTGATACCTATTAGGTTTCTTACTTTCACGAAAGGTTCCTCGGGGTGCAACATGTCCTTCAGCATCATCAAGTAGCCCCCTAAGCCATGAAGGCCTCTTTCTGGAAGAGGAAGGCTCAGGTGGATAAATAGGATCCATCGATTCTTCCACATCAGGCATTGTTACATCATCTACCCATAGAGACAGCTTCCACAATCGTATGGTGCCACAACATTCTGCTCTGGAGTATATGGTGTAGTAGTCTCCCTCTTAATGCCAGCCTCAGATATGCCTGAGTGAACCAACTGTAATATATCGGAGGTCTTGCTTAGGCTTGAGGGGAATGGTCCCCTTTTGAGCTTTCCTTCGACACATCCTAGACATACACCTTCTTTCTCTACTCGGAATTCGGGCATCCCTGTCACCATTTGTCTTACACCGAGTAGAGCTTTATAATGAAGGGGGGAAAACGTCCGATGCCAAAGTTCGGACTGAAGAGTTGTGTCACAAGACATGGCACCTAGCAGACTTCCACCGACCTGATATAAAGAATCAACTCTAAGCCCAAGAGTGAAAGCATCTTTAACATTATTTTTCCATATACTTACCTTGCCATCGTTGAAGGTTACCTTGTAGCCTTTGTCTTCCATTGCCGAGAGGGATACCAGGTTCTTTTTTGAGATCAGGTACACATAATACATCTTGTAAGTGAATCGTATTACTTTGATTCAATTTGAGAGAAACATTGCCTACACCTTTCACGTGGTATTTCATGTCATCTCCAAGGACAATTTCCAGGTTAGTTTCTTTCTCTACCAGATTATGGAGTACTTCTTTGTAACCAGTGAAGTGTCTTGAGGCACCACTATCAATGAGCCAAATTCCCATTGAGTCCGAAGGAGCAGAGGTAGATAGAGCAGCTGGTAGATAATATTCAGCCTGCTTATTGTCAACAGTGTTAGATTCATACCTGGAATTTCTAGCCTTCTTGAATGGTTGCCCTCTTCCTTGATTTCCAGCATTCCTTTTACCTTTGTTGTTGAATTTTCCATTCCTTCGATTACCATGAGAGGGATTTTGATCATCGTCACAGTGAGAGTCCTTTCTATCAGGACATTCCCTTGCATAATGACCTGCTTTATTGCAAATGAAACATCGTCCTTTTCTTCCACCCTTAGGTCCAACCTTTCTTTTTGATTTAGACCCAGAATTATTTCTTTTCTTAGCATGAGAAGAAAAAGCAGTAGGAGGACATTTAGGCAAGGGCATTTCTTTCTCTTCTACCCTTGTTTCTCTTGAATGCATCTAGCCATTAATTCCTCGAAACCAAGAATTACATTATTGTTCAGAAGAGTAGTCCTGAACACGTACCATTCGGATGGGAATCCTCCAAGAGTTGTGAGTGCCATTTCTCTGTTAGTAATAGTCTCCCCAATAGATAGGAGATCGTTCTTGATCTCGGTGATTCTTAAGAAGTATGCTTGCATACTCTCATCTTTACCCTTCTTGATTTCCCTCAGCTTATTTCTAAGAAACAAAACTTGATTTGCATCATTAACTTTAAATAAACTCACCAGTCTATCGTAGATTTCCTTGGAGGTGTCTAGTTCAGAGATGTGCCACCAAGCGCTTGTCGATAGAGTCTCGGATGATCTTCTTCGCTTTAATTTCTTCGTTCTTCCATATGTTCCTCGCAACAGGAGGTGCATTTGATGGAGGCTCAACAATATTGCCTCTCACATGATCCAACACTCCTTGATCCTCAAGGGTTAGATCGATAGACATCTTCCATCCGTGATAGGCAGCTTTTTGACGGAGCTTGTCTTCGGCAGGAAAGAGTGTTTAGGACCCCATCGTTCTTTTAGGATAGCTTTGCCAATCTTCTCTTCGGTGATTGCTCTTGCTCTTGCTCAGGCTTTGTCTTCACCTCAGCTCTGATACCATGTTAAGTTATGGTATGTTCTATGCTTATAACAGTTTACTTGTTTTCCTTATTACATTCCACAGATTAGCAATCACATGTACATAAAGTAAAGTGCAGATAGAACATTAAACGATCGACAGAAAACAAGCCAAGACAAGAGACACAAGATGTGGCAGCTAGCGAGGGACAAACTCCATAATGTGTGGGGAAACCCTTTGATCAAATCTTCTTTTATCTTCAATAATTCAACAGAGAGAAATAGTACAATAAATCTGATTCATATCAGCAGTAGCAAACCCTAGATCAGCAGCATCAGCATTAGCGGCTTCATCATCAAACTAGGGCAGACGATATCTCACAAACCAACCGTCGGATCAACTTGATTCCACCACCAAAAGTTGCGGCTTCCAGAGGAGGTTCATATGAACCTAAAACGCAGTTCAGATGAGGATATCTTCTAGTCCACGCAGGTCAATCTTTACTTCTGCAGTTGCAGCTTCAGTTTCGGCAGCGTTCGGCTTTAAACTAGCGTAGTTGATATCTTGCAAACCGTCCGTCGGATTGACTTGATTCCACCACCAAAAGTTGCGGCTTTCAGAGGAGGTTCAAATGAACCTATAGTGCAGTTCAGATGAGGAGATCTTCTAGTCCACGCAGGTCAATCTTTACTTCTGCACAGTGTTGCGGGGGAGCGCCCCCCCCCCCCTCGCTCCCGCTCCCGATCCGCGCTCCGGGCGGGAGTGACTCAGGAGCGGGTCGGGAGCGCGCTCCCTCAAAAAAATTTCGCTCCCTGCCTTTTCGGGAGCGTTTTGCCTTTTTTACATTTTTTTTTTGTAGTAATGTTCGAAATGCAATTTTTTTTTAAAGAAACAAATAGTTTTTGAGTGGGGCAACTTAATGATCAAGTCTAGGCCCTAGTATTGATATGCTATTCATGGTAATGTTAAATTCTTAAAGTAAAAGTGACATTTTCTTTAATTTTCATTTTCATCCTTTTACTTAAATTTCTAACATTACCATGAAATGACTCAGGATGTTTGAGAGTGGTTTCGTCCTCATTGGATTTCATATGGAGAAAGTAGAATTTTAGATTTCATTCAAAATCCAGCAGACTTATCAGTTTTTCAGGATTTCAGGATTGGGGGATTGCAATGTTTCCATTGAATTTTGTCATGTATTAGGGTATGGAACTCATATTTAATCAAGAGTACCAATCCCTCTATGTACCTTGATGTTAGTGACATTGGTTGTCGAACTCCTCTATCATGACCCTTCTAAAAATGTACGCATCACTCAAACAAAATCTTGACTTGACATGCTATGCTTTTTCTATCTTATGTTAATGCTTAGAGGGTGATATTAATGACAAAGATCCCTATACAGATACAAAGGTAATGACAAAGATACCTCTGGATATTAATGCTTGGAGGGTGATATTAATGACAAAGATCCTGATTTTGCAACAAGACTAAAAAATTAGACATTTCTCGTGGTGGCAAGAGGCCCAAGCATAAGAAATAGATAATAGATTTACTTCTCTTTTCTAGTTTCTAGTAGCTTTTATAACTATTGACTCTTTCATATTTATTATGATATTTTTTTAAACAATATATGACAATTTAAGTTTGAAGTTGGCAATTATAACTCATTAGTAATGAATTATGAATATGATGCTTCATGAAAGTTGAAAGTTGTTTCATTTCATTTCATTTTATAACATTTCATTTCATGTTAGATATTATTTGTTGTAATGGTTACACTTAGCTTACAAGTACAACTTTGGTGATCAATGATGATAAATGTTATATATTGAATTTTGAAAGCTTGAAACTTTAAGATTGATGAATCATGAGACTCAATATGTTGTATGTTACTATGTTACTAACTTGCGGACGTGGTTGATGAAGATTATAACTTCTAGATGATTGTTGTTATATGGTTCAATCTATGCTTTTTTATGTTTTTTATATCTAATTCATCATTCTACATGTTTTTGTTGACATATATGTATCAAAAATTAAAAAATATAAAAATATATATATTTTTAAAAAATCGCTCCGGGATTTGCTCCCAAACAGGGAGCTTCTGAAAATGGTCGCTCCCGCTCCCGTTTTCGCTCCCGCTCCCGCTCCCAAGTAACATTGCTTCTGCAGTTGCAGCTTCAGTTTCGGCACCTTCCGGCTTCACACTGTGTGAGGGAGAGACCCTTTTCTGCGCAGTAGAGAAGAGACTCTTTTCTGCGCAGTAGAGAGAGAGAGAGATGTGATGAGATGAGTGAGTCCAAATGAGGAAAATTCCTCTTGTATTTATACACAATGTTGGTGTTTGAATAGATGCAACTGTTGGGCTTCTGAGCCTACATGAGTTGTAGGTCGGCTTGATAATAATTCCATAATCAAAATAAATTCATATCTCCATGAATACTTATCGGAATCGGATGATCTTTATATCAATCCTACACCTCTCGACGAGAGGAATCTAATAAAAATATTATCAGCCATGAATAAGATGACCCACATGAAGTTTTGCCCTAGTTGCCAATTTTAACACTTTGGCTATTGGAGACTCGTTGGATGCATTTTGATATATGGAGATAATTCACATTTCTTCTTTCAAGCTATTTTCTTGAGTAATTGTTAAATTTAGGTTAACATGTTCTTTGCTTAGGACAATTACTTCAATGATCCATATAGTCCGATTTCAATTCAATTCATTTCCATTAGCAATCACATAAAACATTATTACATTGCCAGTAACTGAAGAAAGAACATAGATGATAAATGCAGGAGACAAGTCAAGACAAGAGAACACATGAAATTGGCTCAAGCCAAGGAAAAACCCCAAGATGGGTAAAACCCTTTATCAAATCTTCTTATTGTCAATTTATCAAATGTTCAGTAGAGGGAGATAGAAAAGAGTACAATAATTTAAAGTCAAAATAGACTTGCCAATTTGATCTAACATCACAGCCCTTAGACAGATAGATGGCCAATTCAAAAACTGCAATCTTGGCATGAGTTGGAGACATACTATTGAAGAGGGTTGATCTAGTTAGGGTTGCTTGCGAATCACTGATGTCTCTTCTACTTGCATCAAAACTCCTCTTCTTAATTGCGGCTTTGCTTGACAAGAAAGGTGTTACCCTTTGTTGGCCCTTAGGGCTAAACTATGACCAAACTAACTTCAGACCTGTGGCTCATCTCGAAGCAACAGTCTTCCAGAAACGCTGTGGTCTTCCTCCCTCAGACTTCGAATGAACTTGCAGCAAAATACAAAATCAAGACACCCTGTATACCCTCCTGGGCCACACCACAAATCACTTCTAACCACTATTCCAAGGGTTACACCCTCTGTCCAGGTTGAGTTGTACTCCTTGTGCTTGCGGTTTAGAGAGAAGACCCAACACTAGGCCTCTCAGCCCTCCAACAAGTGACTCCAACCTTGTTGTAGCTACAACAAGCTCTACGACCCAGAACAAGAGATAAATAACACTTAAAACAAGCACAGAATTGCCCACGCTTGCCTGAGAAATCTCGACCTAGCTCCTCCAAGGGATCCGCACCAAAACCGTCAAGACAATCCTCCCCAAACTCGTCTTTCTAGTATGCCTCAGTCCTGCGTCATTTCAGAGGTAGATGTCTCTATGTGATTTTGATATCTCAAACACCTCTGTATATACAAATTGGTGAGGGTTAAGAGACATGACGTTTGGGCTTATGTGGAGGTGAGGTCGACCTTGATAATTTGCATATGAGTGGACATAAATTCAAAAACCCATTTCTCCTTGTCAAAATTTGATGATCTTGAGGTCGATTTTGGTCCTCTCGAAAAGAAGAATTCAATACCATAATTATCTTCTTCAAAATACTTGCCCAAAGTGGAATTTGGCCCTAGTTTCCAATTTTAACACTCCCTCTCAACTAGGGAGAATTCCACCTGCCAATCCATTCATCATCATGCCATCTTGTCATCATGAACCATCTCTGCATCTCGTCCCAACTCTGCTGAACATTGATATAGATAATGAAGAAGAATTGATCGAGAGTGAGTCACAAGACCTTACCACTCTCCACTGACAAAAGTCAGTCCACATAACCAGGAGTCGAACCCCAGTAAGACTTGATCCCAAGTGATCAAGTCGTTGAACATCATGTGTCCTAGAGATAGGGAGTACGACAATACACAATGTGTACATCAGTATTGTTATGGTTCCTATCCTCTTTTCCCAACTCATTGCCCAGATGAGAGGCACTTCCCATGTGTCCCGGACTACGTGGGTAGGATGACGCTGGGGCAACAACAGGGAAAGAATAACTCACATCCTGCTCACAACCACATGTAGGGAAAGGATGAACCACATCCTACATTCACATGTCACAACCATCATAGGGAAAGGATAAACCACATCCTACGCACGTGCAAACCACCGAGAGTAGGGAAAGGATGAACCATGTCTTACATGCATGCCAACCAACAATCGTAGGAAGGATCCTACACATGGGGAAAGGATGAATCATGTCCTGTCAACATGTCAACCATTGATCATAGGGAATGAGCATCCTACATGTGGGGAATGGATGAACCATGTCCCAGGGACATGTCCAGTGTGAAAATTTCTAAATAGAAATCCTACTGCAATGCTTAATATTATTTATTCTACTTATTATGTCAGAAATAAGTTATCTATAATATTCTTACGACAAATATTGAAATATATTCTATTGTAGCCTTCACAATTAAAACATTGCGGAAAGTAAATGTAAGGAAATACACTGGCACAAATACAACCACAATGACACAGTTATTTTTGGACAATCGTCCTTGGAAAAACCCAATGTGGGAAAACCGGTGCAACATATGAGGGTTTTTATTATTCTTCAACAAATTCTCTTGTCCAAATTATAGCCAATAAAATAGGAATGAGAAATATTTAGACACTTCTTGACCAATTTCTACCCTAGATGAAGCACTTCTTCCCCGAAATCCTTCTGATCCTCTTTGCGTCAAACTGCTCTGCGCTGTCTCTTTCTGCGTCACCCTGTTCCCGCACTGCGTCTTGCTGCCTTGCACTCTCTAAATGTGCTTATGCCCTCTCTCTCTGTCTCACCTGCAACTCTCCCTCTAAATCAATTTTCTCTTGCTGAACCTCGACTAGTGAGAAAATCAATCTTACTCGGGTAACTGAGTATCTGCCTCTGGGGTATCTTCGAAATGACCCTCAAGGCCCTTCTTATATCTTCTTGTTGGATAACCAATGGCCTAGATTAACTCCTTATCAAAGGCTCAGATCATTTTGACTTAATCTCTGTCTTTTTCTAAAAGTTTCACCCACAATTAGATTAATACCCATTAATATTTTGGTTTTCCTAAATTTAGACTTAGGAACCTCATTAAAAATATTAGTTATTTTAATAAAATTGTCTCTGGGTGGAATTTCCCAAAATGTATTCTGGGTTCTTTGGAATGCATGTGCCCAAGCCTCCTTGCAAAATTTGAGGCCTAAATCACACCCGATGCTACCCCAAATGGACACTCTGTCTTAGCGAGGAATGTGCTCTAGCAATATACTGCTGCTGCATACTGCTCTGACTCTGAAGCATCGTCCTCTGTGTTGTTGATGTCTGACATGCTGTCCACCAACAACTGCACTACTGCTGCAACTGTATTGCTGCCTTTGACACTGCCACTACCAATGCTACATCTGTACTATAGCTCCCTCTGAATGTTTGCATCTATGCTGCTGCTGGCACTACCATTGCCCACTGTCCCTGCATTGTTGCTGCTATTGAAACGGGTTTTCAACCATATCCATCTGCTCTCTGAACTGAGTGAACTTAGCTCTTCCAAGAGCCTTTGTGAGTATATCGACCACCTGCTCTCCTATGGGGACATATTGTAGCTGAACTGCCCCACGCTGAACACAGTCTTTGATAAAGTGACAACAAATATCTATATGTTTCGACCAATCATGAAATACTGGATTCTTAGAGAGTTTGATACAACTTTGATTATCGCAGTAAACCTTGGTCGCTTTCATCCTTTTTCTGAATAAGCTCACAAGCAATTTTTTGAGCCAGATGGCTTCGTACGTAGCTGTGCTGGCTGTCGTATATTCTACTTTTGCTAAACTCAGTGCTACCTATTTCTACTACCTGGTGCACCAAGATATCATCCCTGATCCAACACTGAAGCAGTACCACGAGGTACTTTTTTTGTCTACTAAATTACCTTCCCAATCTGCATCGGTGAACCCATTCAAACTGACGTCCTCCCCTCTGGAGTACTTCAACGCATATCCCACTGTTCCACGTACATACCTAAGAATGTGTCTTGCTGTTGCCCAATGCACTCTTTTTTGTTCCATCATGAACTGACTAAGAGTGTTGACAACAAAACAAATGTTTGGCCTAGTGTTGACCAGATCCATAAGTGACCCAATGAGCTGCTTGTATAAGGTGGGATCTACTTCTTTGTCTTTTGATGCATCTATTTTCTTCTAGTTGGTGATCATGGGAGTAGCCATGGGTTGACAATCTTGCATTTTGAATCTCTTCAGAATTTCTGTAGCGTACCTTCCTTGTTCAAGGAAGATCTCCCCATTCTTTTGCCAAACTTCCAACCCTAGAAAATAATGCATCAATCCCAAGTCCTTCATGTCGAATTCAACTTCAAGATTCTTATCCTGGATGACCCAGTTAGGAACAGGTTATCTACATATAGCACCAGAATAAGTGGCTCATTCTCTACCAACAAATAATAGAGATTGGGATCAACATCACTCTTGACAAATCCCAACTGCTGCAAGTAACTATCACTCTGACCATACCATGCTTTGGGGCCTGCTTGAGCCCATACATGGATTTCTTTAACCTGCAAACATGAGTTTTCTTCTCATGAGTTTCGAAGCCTTCAGGCTACTTTATATACACCTCCTCTTCTATCACTCCGTTCAAGAATGTTGTCTTGACATCCATCTAGTGAATCTACCATCCCATTGTGGTGTTAGGGATATAACAAATCTGATAGAGGTGTATCGAGCAAGTGGGACGAAGGTCTCTTCACAGTCTATTCCTTCTTTCTCAACATACCCCTTTGCTACGAACCTTGCCTTGTACTTCTCTATGCTGCCCTCTGCAACATACTTGATCTTGTAGATTCATCGTGATCCTACAACTGATTTATCTTCTGGTCGAGGTACCACTTCCCAGACATCATTCGTCATGATGGAGTTGTATTCTTCCACCATGGCATCCACCCATGGTGTTGAACAACTTCCTGAAAGCTAGAGGGTTCTTCAACCTGAGCTACCAATGCTTGGTATCTGTCTGGTTGTCTACACTGCCTCTTCTCGCCTCTAGGAGCTTCAACAAACTCCTCTCTGTGTCCCTCAGCGTCTGCCATACTTCTCTGCTAGTTCTACCACTGGTGGTGGGAGGCTCAACCAACTCTTCCTCTTGATCCCGTTGTTTCGTCTATTAAGAATCATCTGCATTTCCTCCTTCTGAGGAGATACTGGTGCTGGTCACTGTACTCGATCCAGGTGTATGTACTGCCTGTCCTTCTTGTTTCCCCTGTTGTTCGTGGACTAACGGAACATCTCCTGACTGATCTTCTGCAGACATCTCACGAGATTTCCTGAAAGCTCTATCTTCCATGAACTTTGCATTTCATCTTACTACAATCTTCCTGCTGCGAGGAATGTAGATTCTATATGCCTTTGAGGTTTCAATGTATCCTATGAGATACCTTTTTTCTGCAGTTTGATCCAGTTTACTGCGCTTCTCGTATGGGAAGTGACAATAAGCCACGCTTTCGAATATCCTGAGATGACTGACTTTCGGCTTCTCCCCTGTGAAAACTCCTTCGGGCGTTCTCTTCCCCAAGGCTCTATGAGGAGTTCTATTCTGGATATATACTGCTGTGTTGCAAGCTTTTGCCCATAGATACCTAGGTAGATCCTGATCATACAACATAGCTTTGGTTGCCCGAACAATAGTTATGTTCTTTTGTTTTGCTACTCCATTCTACTCCGGATTATATGGAGCTGTCAACTCTCTTTTGCACAAAAATTTGTGAAGTCTTTGTCTGTATATTCCCCACCATTATCTGAACGCAATACCTTTATCTTTTTCCTTGTCATATTTTCAACAAGAGCCTTAAATTCTCGAAAACGATCAAAGACCTCATCCTCGGTCTTTAAGAAATAGATCTAGGTTTTTTTTGGAGTGATCATCGATAAAGTTGACGAAGTATTCGCCACCACTAAGCCCTTGTGGACATAAGACCGTAGATGTCTGAGTGTATTAATCCTAATACGCACTCTGCTCTATTGTTACTTTTGGAAAACGCTGCTTTAGCGTACTTTCCTAGCACACATCCTCTGCACAAGTCATCATGTTCACAACTAAGGACTATCAGTGCACACATCCTTCTCACCATTATAATTGCTGTCTATCAATGTCATTGGTGATTCGAGCTACAACCTATACAACTTGTTGCTTCAAACCCCAATTTTCTTTTCCTTCTTCTAGCTTGGATGCTTGTCGTATACCTTCTTTCCTATGAAGTATACATCATATCCCTTGTCTTGTAACTGGGACATTGAAATTAAGTTCATTCCTAATCTTGGCACATGCAAAACATTGGTGGTTGGATGTTGGTCGCTGCTTCCATTTGAAAAGCTATGGTGCCTCTCCCTATTGGAGTACATTTCGTTCTGTTTCCCATAATTATTTGGAAGTCCAGTTCTTCTTCTTGATAGCTTGAGAAATGTTCTCGTACTCAAATCATATGAGCTGAAGCCTCGCTATCAATGTACCAAACATCTGATGATGCTGAATTTGCTAGGCATGTGAATTCTTCATCTAATCTGGTAGATAAACCTGAAACATTTTGAGTATCCATATTGTGCCAATTTCTGATGCTAACTTGTCCCAGCAATTGCTGCAGGAAAAACTGCGTCCCACCTAAGATAACCCTCTTTGCTGAATCTTCTGTTGCGCTGTACCTTCTACCACTAATAAATTTCGATTGGAAATATTTACCTCTCTGTTGACTCACTCAGAGAGAGTTTTCCCACAAAATCCAATCTCCTTGGCTTGAACTGCGCAATCCTCTGGGAGATTCGAATTTCTGCCCCTGTGGGAATTTCGATTTCCCTTCTCCTTTCAATGCTGGGTCCTCCGGCTTCTCTCTTCTGCTTCCCTGTACCTCTGGTACCATGTGAAAATTTCTAAATAGAAATCCTACTGCAGCGTTTAATATTATTTCTTCTACTTATTACCTCAGAAATAAGTTATCTACAATATTCTTATGGCAAATGTCAAAATATATTCTACTGCAGCCTTCACAATTAAAACATTGCAGAAAATAAATGTAAGGAAATACACTGGCACAAATACAACCACAATGACAGTTATTTTTGGACAACCGTCCTCGTAAAAACCCAATGTGAGAAAACCGGTGCAACAGATGAGTGTTTTTATTGTTCTTCAACAAATTCTCTTGTACAAATTACAACCGACAAAATAGGAATGAGAAATATTATAGACACTTCTTGACCAAGTTCTACCCTAGAGGAAGCACTTCTTCTTCCCCAGAATCCTTCTGATCCTCTTTGCGTCAAACTGCTCTCCTAGGCTCAGCGTCAAGCTGCCCACGCAGGCTCTGCGTCAAACTGCCTCTGCGTTGCCTCTTTCTGCTTCACCTTGTTCCTGCTTAGCGTCTCACTGCCTTGCACTCTCTGAATGTGCTGATGCCTTCTTTCTCTGTCTCACTTGCAACTCTCCCTTTGAATCGATTCTCTTGCCGAACTTCGACTAGTGAGAAAATCGATCTTACTCGGGTAACTGAGTATTTGCCTCTGGTGTATCTTCCAAATGACTCTCAAGCCCCTTCTTATATCTTCTTGTTGGACAACCAACGACCTAGATTAACTCCTAATCAATGACTCAAATCATTTTGACTTGATCTCTATCTTTTTCTAGAAGTTTCACTCACAATTAGATTAATACCCATCTATATTTTAATTTTCCTAAGTTTAGACTTAGGAACCTCATTAAAAATATTAATTATTTTAATAAAATCATCTCTGGATGGAATTTCCCAAAACATTTTATGGTTTCTTTGGAATGCATGTGCCCAAGCCTCCCTGCAAAATTTGAGGTTTAGAGCACATTTGATGCTACCCCAAATCAACATCCATATGCGACAAGCAGCAGATGTCTGTATGCATCTCTCACTGCAGTATCTGTAGGAGAAGGTGAACTACTCATCCTGCTCACATGCCATAGGAGAAGGTGAACCACTTATCCTATGCATATCTCATCAATCATAGGGAAAGGTGAACCACTTATCCTATGCATATCTCATCAATCATAGGGAAAGGTGAACCACTCACCCTACATACATGACAACCACCATAGGGGAAGGTGAACCATTCACCCTACATACATGACAACTGCCATAAGGGAAGGTGAACCACTCACCCTATGTGTCATACATCATCATCACAGGAGAAGGTGAACCACTCACCCTGTACCTAGCATACCTATAGGGGAAGGTGAACCACTGACCCTATGGTCACCATAGCATCAAGAAGTACCTCAGGCGCCCAGGAGCTCCTAGAGCTCAATGTTCAACCGAGACCCTCTAAATAGGGTCTATCCATGACTTCCAGCCTCTTCTTAAAGGAAGATCTTACCAATAGGCTATGTAAGGATGACAATAATCTGTTGAGAAATCTACGGCATGAATAGTTAAAAGATTTCTCTGCTTGATAATTGCTTGTGATATACTTTTACTTCTTAGCTTATAGCCTTTTTTTCGTTATGTTATTATTGTGTTCTTTTCATCAAGACAATTACCAACATGCACAATAAAAGACAAGTGACATAGTATGTAGGCTTGTCAGTGATCCGAAATGGATACTAATCAAGAAGAAAACGTATTACAGACTCATGTGCAGGAATGCCTATATTATTTAGTGCAACGGATCGAAAAGATTGCGAATAATATAGACAATGAACAGTTATAAAACATAACACACATCAACACAGTCAAAATAATGAAGGAGTTCACCAGACCCCCTGGCTACGTCTCCTGGTCTAGCTTTTAGTGTCGACTTCTATATTAAGTCTCCAAGAATAGATTATTACAAGAGTGAGCTCAAAAACAGAGTCTCAACCAACAGTGACATCAAAGAGGGATTTGCTCGAAAACCTAGAGTCTAAAAGAGTGCACAAACTCTCCCTCTGTCCCGTTCCTCTATTCAGTCTGCCTCGATCTGACTGACTGACTGTCTTCAACTTGCTCTCTCTTTGTCCTGTCCTCTCTTCTGCCAGTGGATGGCTTTTAAGCCTATCGGCCCTGTTTGTTTGCCTTCCCTCTTCGGGCTCTCTGTCTTCCTCTTCTGTCCGTTCACCTTCCTTTTGGCGTTGGACACATCTTGTTAAGACAAAACGCTTAAGGCACAAGAACTCCTTTGTATTTTGATTTTATAACGGAAATACACCACAACACAGAAAAACCCAACAAAACGCCGCATATCGGATTTCAAATTTTAGTGTCACTTTTTTAATCCTCTCGGGTCCGTGTTTTATCGCTGTCGCAAGCCCATCGTTGATCTGCCTTCAATCTAACGGTTCGCATCCAACCCGATCATCCAACTAGCTCGTGCCTCCTTCACTGTCCGATTCGTGATCGCTAATCCAACGGCTGACGACCATTTCGGGTGGCCTACTTGCATGGAGATTACTCGCTTGAAAAAGCGGTTTTCTCTCTCCTGCGGCGTGTTACGTGTCGGCCAGTGTATGGAATCGGGCAGAGCCTCTCCAATACTGCTTACCGCCTGGAGCTCGCCCGAAATACCGTTTACCACGGAACTCAAATAACATAAGGCTACATTTATAAACCCTTTCAGGTCCGCGGTTTGGTCCCTTCCCCTTTGGAATCTGCGATGCGATACTGTGATCTCCACCGTTCTGCGCGCCGATCAATGGTCCATGTTGTGTTGGTGGATCGCGGTTGCATTTCCCTTAGGGCTGCCTTCGATACACTCCGCTGGCCTTCGCTGATTTAATCCGGACCGTTGATCTGCCCGATTCGACGGCTCCGGTGCAACGTTACTTCAACCTTCGCTTTACTTGGGTTTTTGCCATTCTTTAGTGTTTTCCTCTGCAATAGTGTTTTCCGATAGTTAATGTATATGAAGACTTAGACTTAGAGGTTTGATACAAGATCCTTTTTGGATCAGTTAGCCAAGGCCAAAACCTCTCACCTCTTGAGAGAAAAACCCAATCAGAATTCTTCATCTAGATCTTCAATTGATGAGTACCAAGATCATGACAAAGACCCTTGACTCTAGTATCCTCCCAAGAACCTTGTCATTAACCTTGATGCTATGCCTCTTCTCTTTCTCGAATTTCTTCTTGATATCGAATTGCTCTCCTCGGCTCCTTCTAGAGAAACTCGGTCTCTATACTTCACACTGCTTCTTTTTGGCTCCCCCTAGAGAATCTCGGTCTCTAGTCTCCACACTGCTCTTCTCGACTATATCTAGAGAATCTCGGTCTCTAGAATCAGAAACCCTAGTCTGTATACTGCTTCTCTTCGATCTTCACTTGATTCCTTCGGTCCTTCTTCTTTTGTACCCAAAAAAAATACCCTAGAAAAATCCTTCCTTCGTTGACCCCAGAAGAAACCTTCCTTTGCTGACCCCAGAAGAAACTCTCCTTTGCAATACCCAGAAGAAACCTTCCTTCACTGACCCCAGAAGAAACTCTCCTTTGCAATACCCAGAGGACTCCTCCTTTGCTATATCTTCTTCGCACTTCTACTGTTGTACTCTACTTCACACTTTTCCTTCATCGAATGCTTGTCGAGTTGCTTGTCTTCAAGTGAGGCCCAATGTGGCTATATATACACTTCATCTCAAGTCCTTTAGGCTGACATGATCACAATTAGTTAGGCCGACTTCTTCTAGCATGTTCTTCCATCGTTGTAGGCCGACTTGAAGAGGATAAGTGACAAGGTCTTGGAGAATACTTTACATACACAAGATTGACATTTTACAAAGTGTAACATGACTTCATTACATGACAATGACTCTATCATTTTATGACTAGATGAAAAATAATTCCTAAAGACTCTCAATGGGAGTCTTGTCTCAAAAACAAAATCTCTTGCTCATTAAATCCATGAAGCAAGCAATACAATAAATTTATTTTTCTTCTTTACATCTCCTTACATAAAATCATAATTACATGTCATTATGAAGACCGAACCTAGTTACACTTTTAAGCACTCCCTCTTAACTAGGGAGGTATTCATAATAGTACTTGGACTTTCTCAATTTGAAGAATTTCTCATAAGAAGAATTTGGATTGGTAACTCTTTTGTATAGAAGCATATCAACCAATGTTGTTACATAGCAAGGCCTTGACTAAAAACCCCATCTCTCAACAAGATCTGAGTTCAATGCTGGTGAGACCAATGATTTATAGACACTCTCATCATTGTCTCTCTCAGAACATCCCCTACTTGGGTACTCAGGGTTTGTTCCATGAGGACTATTCTTATCTTGGATTTCCCAACCCTCAAAGAATATCTGTCCTCCATGACTACTCTCCTGTTGGATGCCCTATCTCATCCTCAAAGAGTATCGGATGCCAAATGATTACCCAATCATCCATTCTGTCTTCCCAGGTGAAGACCAGAATGACATGTCTATCTCTCTTCTTTCTATGTCTCCATATTCGAATAAAGGAATGTACTCATTCCTACAAAATGTAATGTACCTAAGCTCCCTCTTGGCTTAGGAATTTCCAAGTTTCTTCCAACTGAGAAACTTCTTTTTAGGCTCCCTCCTAACTAGGGACCTATAGCAACTCTTCATGTGGAGATGATAGAACAACCAATTGCTTGAAGAGCTCCTTCCTTCGATGTCATGAATCTATTCTTCGTCATGGAGTCTTCATTTTTTGGGGACTTCTTCATAGGCTAGAGACCATCCATCACTTTCATCCATGAGTTATTCATGTCCTTATTTCATCAGAAAGTGATCCATAAATTTTCCATCTGGCTTTGCTTCATATCATGCTGCTCTCTTCATGCCATATTTTCCGAAAGGATCTTACATCCTTCTATATGGTTTTCCTGGAATTCATTCACAGATCTTCCCTTTGGCAGACCTACATAAGCCCATCCAGATATTAGTTTAAAAATAAGAAATGAACACTTAAATCAAAATTACCTTTGTGATGGTCTTTCATCATGACATCTTCTTGTAGGTATGAACATCCTGCATGTAGATTGACATATCTCCCACAGATATCCATTGTCAAGGTTCTCTATCTTTTACCGACTTCCATCAGAGTCTTCATATCTTTCTGGGAGATATTATAGTCAAGTCTTCTTGGTCTTTGGATGTTGAATGCCTTCTACCTTTGTTGCATATTGTAAATTTTGGATAACAATGTTATGTTCTATGCTTAAGAGCAATTTACTTCAATTTTTCTTATTAGCCCAATATCAATTTCTAGATTAGCAATCACATTATCTTGACAGTAAATGCAGATAGAACATAAATAAAATGTAGAAGACAAGCCAAGACAAGAGGATGCAATATTTGGCGGATGCTGGGGAAAAACCCCAATGCGGGGAAACCCTTTGATCAAGTCTTCATATTATTCTTCAAAAGTTCAGCAAAGAGAGAGAGTACAATATACAAAGTTCACTTGCCCAAACACAGTCAAATTTGTCCAGTCAAACTGTAGTCAATAAGATGCCCTAACCAGAAAGTCAGCGCTGGTCAACTTAGCAGAAATCTTCCTCCAAATCAGCTCGGTCAATCCTAGTCAACTCGGCCTCCAAGGATTGTTCGGATCAGCCCAAAACAATCTCGAAAATATCAGTCAAACTTGGTCAACACAGAGTCAAACCTGTGGTCAACTTCCTTGCGGTCAATGCTGGTCAAACAACTCAAAATGCCTTGATTTTTGTGCCTAGAAATGCGGCTTGCCCAAACAGAATTTCTCCAAGGAAAATCGCAGTCAAACAAGGACAACTGTTGCCTAGTCAACGCTGGTCAACCCTTCTACAATTCGGTCAACGCATAAAACAAAAAATTACAGATTTGTCCTTCACACGTGTGGAGGAGAGAGGTTGCCCAAAAATCCAAACACCCAATCAAATGAGGAGAGAGAGATATATGAGTGATGAATGATGTCCAAATGAGGTAGATGCACCTTCTATTTATGCAATGTTGAGGATGACAAGACATGTCTTTTGGGCTTCTGAGTCTACATTAGTTTGTTGGCCGACCTTGAGAATTTGTCCAGAAAAGAAATAAATTCATAATTCCATTGGTACATGTCAAAATGAGATGATCTTTAGATCAATCCTACACCTCTCAGAAGGAGGAATCCAATAAAAATATCATCTTCATCATATCAGCTGTCCAAGGTGGAGTTTGGCCCTAGTTTCCAAATTTAACACATATTTTACGATCTCTTACTTTCTTTTCACACACTTCATTCCCATGAGCTTCCTCATGATTCATGAGAACATATTATGTTGATTTCATCTAGTGTGACTTATGTTTTTCTGCAGTTTTTCAGAGTAGGAGATCCTTTCTTCTTTTGACCATATTTCCCAAGATTGAAATAGTGATCCATACTATCTGCAACCATATGACATGACTTTCATAATAACCTATGTAAGCATACATACCTCATATTTCCTTTTGATCATCCAGACTTCCTGTAGCAGCTTCGTTTGAACGAAAGAACTTTATCCTTTAGACCTGCTTTCCTACTATTTCATCGTACCATCATCCCTTGAATCCCACCAGTTGAAATTCCTGATGAAACTCTTGCTCCCTTTCTAAATCTGTGAATCCTTTGATAAGGATTTTATCAGAGAAACTTGAGGATCTTTCATACCCTCACCTGACAAATGTTTCTTTGTTGACTATTGTATGATGATCCCAGTCGATGATGACCTTTACTTCTTTTTATAAGTATCACTTGAGGTTTTAATGAGGTTGCCAAGAGCTCCCATTCTTTGTAATTAATAAAACTCGTTCCAGACATCCTTTCTGCTTTCCATGTCAAGAGCTCTTACTCCTAATGCTTCTATCATGATGCTATTTTCTAATCTGATGCATCCTATCTTATTGCTTCCTATCTATAAATTACAAGTGAAAAGTACCTTCTAGTGAAGAAGATCATCTCAGTCATAGTAGAGATCTTTTACTTCTTCATTCTTAAACCTCTTTGTCTTAGGCTCTTTCACTTCTTCAGTAATGTGGGCTTCTTCCCTATCCCACATACGTTTAGGACAATCTCTTCTATAGTGACCAAGTTTCTGACAACCATAGCATCTTTCCTTATCCATGTTCTTCTTTTTCTTTGGAGTACCAAACTTTCCAAATTTCCCTTTTTCTTCTTGTCACTGATTGATCCCTTCTATCTGATCTTTTGTTACTTTATTTGTTCAACCTGTCTTCTTCTGCCTTGTAGAGAGTCCATAATTTGATGAATGGGATAACTTCCTCTTCCCTAGTAGATATGAGGTTACCTTGTTCATCAGTGAATGCATTTAGAATAACAGAGATCATTTCGTTATCAAATACCATTTCTCCTAGATCCTGCAATTGACCTTTTATTTGAGATTCTTTTGAAAGACATGACGATATCCCTTCATCCTTTGACACCTTCAATTTATATAGATTAGATCTAAGTGGTATGATCTTTTCTCTCGTGCTCTCAGAGAAAATTTCTACCAGCTTATCATATATTTCTTTAGATGTCTCCAACTCGACTACGTAGGGAATGAGAGGATCTTTAATAGATTCCTTAAGAATCTTTTGAGCCTTGAGGTCCCTTTCCATGTATTTAGATATTACTTGTTCTTTGGATGGCTTGGAGCAATGTTGCACGAAGCGGGAGCGAAGCGGAAGCGCAGAGCGCGGAAGCGTCATTTTCCAAAAATCTAGGAAGCGAAGCGTCCGCGGAAGCGTCTGCTATATATATATATATTTTTATATTTTTTTGCATTTATACTCAAAACAAACATCCCAAATACCAAATTAATTGTAGAAGACATGAAAACATGCATATTTTTGCATAAATCAAGATAGATATGGCATCCATGATTCCATTGTAGTTACTAGTATGTACAACAATCATCTATATTCTAGCTATTACAAACATACATCAAATTTTTAAGCATATTATAAAACATAAAACATTTAAGCATATTATAAAACATAAAACATAGAGCATATTATGATTTATCTAGCAAGTGAGCAACTGTCAACATTTGTCATGTCCAAAATTCAAATAATAATGTTTACAAAATATGTCACTTGGTCACCGCCAAGCCAAAAAGGTTCAAAATTCAAATTCACAAGTCTACAAGTCTAATGAGTAATCTATGACAAAAAGAAGTAGATTGTGAATATATCTACTAATCTCTCCTCCTTCCACCACGAATAGAACGTGATGGCGGGCCTCCACGTGGTGGCAATGAAGAAGATGGTCCCTGTGTAAGTCGTGGCACTGGAACTGATGAAGAAGAACCCCCTGCCGTTGGTGTTGAACCATGGAACCTAGAAACCAAGGGACCAGATGGGGGTGGTGGCAATGGCATATCAACACCCGTGTCATCATCCTAGAATCGCTCAAAAAATTCATGCAAAAAAAAAACACTAGTTAACAAAAAAATTAAAAACATGAATTAGAGAAATGCTTTATAAGGGAAAATTGGAAAATTCATACCACAATGGACATACCTGGATAAGAGAATCCTCTAATTGCTCTAGTCGCAACACTCCATCCTCCAAATTGGGCTCCTCTGGATTCTTGTCCCAAGTCAACAAGTCTTTATTAGACTTTGCATCTTCACAGTAATGGGACAACAATCACAAGTTGTAATGAACATAAACCAAGCTCTCTGCCCGGTCTAAATTCAACCTGTTCCTTTTAACACTGTGGATGAAAGAATAAGAGCTCCAACACCTCTCTGCAGAAGAAGTGTTTACCACCTGTGATAGCACCCGCAATGCCAAACTCTGTAGAAGTGGAGTAGGCCCTCCATGCATGTTCCACCACTCAAGAGCAGAAAAATGCTCTCGATCTTGAATTGCATGCATGCTCCCAAATGGACCAGTGTTGCTCGTATAGTTGCTCACCTGTCTCCGTACCAATGCAGCCTCCTCATTATCAGGGATTAATCTACTCAATGCAGCCATATATTTTTCGTGAACCTCTTTATCTTGGTGTGGTTTTTTCCTGCTTCCCCCCCCAGGTGCTGGTTTTGAAAGCCATGATGGATGATAGTATTTAGGTGTCAAAACATATGCTAATGCATGCAATGGAACATTTAGCATATCCCATCGGTTTTCCACCTCTTCACGAATATAATTGTACAAGGTGGTATCTCTAGGCTCAACAATGTCTTTAATCTGCCCCAACATGCTATCCATTTGCTCATACACCTCCCCAATTACTGGTCGATCTGAATCTGCAAACTTGATCATGTAATAAATTGGTTTGGTGAATTGCAAAACATATTTAACCTGTGACCAAAAGTAACTGTCAAGAACAGTGTCCTTGACTTCATTAGCACCATCTGTGTCAGTGTTAATTTCATCCCATGTTTCAGCACACACCAGATTAGTTAAAGCTTGTCTCACCCTCACTAGCCGCCTAAAGGTGAGGTAATAACTAGCAAATCTTGTCTTTGCAATTTTAAGCAATTGCAACTTGGAGTAAGTGCCATAGAAGTAGTTTACCCTTGTATGCCCTGTGATGAATTTAATGAGCTTCTTCCCTTTCCTGTAAACCTCAGCAATCCACCCACAATCTTTGTGTTTCACAATATCATGCATCAAAAGGTTCAATGTGTGAACCAGGCACCCAGACCAAAAGTTGTGTGGATGAGTACGCTCAATAATTTTTCCTGCTAACTTACAATTTGCTGCATTATCTGTGATCACTTGAACCACATTATTCGGACCAACATCTTTGATTGATTTCAATAGGAGATCTGCAATGTTTTGTGCAGTTGCACTGATGGAGGAGGAGTCATGAGATGCAATAAATACTGCACCACTAGAAGAAACACCAAGAACATTTATCAAATGTTGGTTTCTAATATTTGTCCACCCATCTGATACAATGGATACCCCAGAATCCACCCACTCATGTGTAAAACGTGTCAAAGCTCTTTGAACCTTAGCTTTTTCTCTTTCTAATAACACTGTTCTAGCTTTCTCATAGTTGGGGCCTTGTATCCTTTTGGGGCTTCATTGATGGCCTTTACCATTTCATGCCAATAGGGAGAGCGAAGCACATTGAATGGTACACCGCAAGCACAAAGAAAACGGACTATCTTTCCATCCACATCATCCCTCCTAGCAACATTAAGGAAATCCCCTATTGTTTTTCTACCTCCAGAGGTTGCAAAAGTACCATGAGGAGATGGGCAACTACCAAATTTAGAGGTTGCACTTGATTCAGAATGAGTTTTTTGTTTCTTGTTTTTTTGTTGTGCAGCCATCTCTATTTGGATGTATTTTGTTCTTTGTTCAACTGAAATTTTTGGGCAAATTTGTACCCCCACAGAACCCTTTTTTTCATCACTGTCCAGCACCCCACAAAGATGCCTCCTCAGACGGGTATATGAACCACAATATGGTTTTCCTCCATGACAATCATGAGGGCACATCCATTTGTAAGATCCACCACCCTTTCCCCCATCAAGTTTGGTCACATAGTTCCACAAGGGTGTTGTTGTACCTTTCCCATCTTGTGCTTCAGTGTCCCCTTCAAGTTCATCCCCTTCCTCTTCAAACCCTTCCTCCTCATCATACATTGGGTCACCAAGTTCATCCCCTTCCTCTTCCCCTCTATTCCTCACCCTTGCCATCATTAAAACCAAGAGTGGAATGATACATAGAAGCCAAAAGAACACCATCTTGGAATATGGATATAGGTGGTGGACAACCTGTAAATAAAGGAGCAAGTAGAAACAATGGGAAAGAGTAGGAGAGGGAGGAGAAAAATACAATTTTTTTTTCAAAAAAACAAGGGAGTTTGGGGTTTGAACTTACCTCTTTAGCTCTTGTAGATGAAGTCCTGCAAGCTCTTGTTCCAAGCTCCTCCTCCTTCTCCTAGCTCCTCCTTCTTCACTCCTCCAAGCTCTCCTCTCTTCTCCTCTCCTTTCCTCTCTTCTCTTCTCCTCTCCTCTCTTCTCTTCTCCAACTCTCATAAACTCAAAGTGAGAAAATGAGAAGAGAATGGGGGCTTTATTCTTTTCTAAACTCACCCTAAACTAACCCTAACCTCACCCTAACCCACCCCCTCATGCTAACTTAAGTGAACTTTTTAAAAAAATAAAAAAAAAAACCAAGTTAAATGCTGCCCGCGCGGAGGTTAGTGGAAGCGCGCTTCCGGGCCTCGTGAAGCGTGCGCTTCCGGGCCTGAAGCGTTGCGCTTCCGGAGGCCCGAAGCGCCCTCCGAAGCGCGGATCCGGGCAGCCGCTTCCATAATTCCAGGAATCGTTTTTTTAAAACGGAATCGCGCTTCAGAAAATTGGAATCGCGCTTCGGGGAGAGGTTCCGGAACGCTTCCGTACGGGACGCGATTCCGGCCTCGGATCCGGGGGGGGGGGGCGATTCCTGCAACACTGGCTTGGAGACCTTTCCATGGATATGATCAACAAATTCATTCACTTCGAGGACTATGTCTATCCTTCTTTTCCATGTAAGGAAGTTTGATATCCCAACCAGCTTATGGTTCTCCTTGAAACATGAAGTCATTTTTACTAGATTAGATTATAAAAAGGTGCTTACTTGAGAAGATTGAATCTTCAACTTGATGACAAACTTGTTGCTTCAGATGATCCTTTTGATCTAACCTTCCTTAGATTTGTAGAGCTTCCACTTCTTTGTATGAGTGATGATCTCTGAAGTGCTTCTAGGGTTTCCGTCTTTATTCCTGCTCCCTTCTTGAAGATAATTTCAGGATCTTTGCTAGAGTATATTTCTTTGATCTAGGGTTTTGGTAGATCTTGATTTCTTGCTTGGTGTTCTTTGACTTT
Source organism: Pinus tabuliformis (assembly GCA_031772625.1). Lineage (NCBI taxonomy): Eukaryota > Viridiplantae > Streptophyta > Pinopsida > Pinales > Pinaceae > Pinus > Pinus tabuliformis. The sequence continues at coordinate 397,845,760 of CM062819.1, forward strand.
CTTTGATCCCTCTTTGAAGTTCGATTCTCGTGTGTCCACTTGCTTTGAATGCCCCTTCTTGACTTCAACAACTAAGCTATGATTCCATGTTGAGAAATCTAGGGCGTGAATAGTTAAAAGATTTGTCTGCTTGATAATTGCTTGTGATACACTTTTACTTCTTAGCTTATAGTTTTTTCTTAGTTATGTTATTGTTGTGTTCTTTTCATGAAGACAATTACCAATATGCACAATAAAAGACAAGTGACACAGTATGTAGGCTTGTCAACTAGGCCAAAACGTCTCACCTCTTGAGAGGAAAACCCAATCAAAATTCTTCTTCTAGATCTTCAATTAATGAGTACCAAGACCATGACACAGACCCTTGACTCTAGTATCCTCCCAAGAACCTTATCACTAACCTTCATGCTTTGCCTCTTCCCTTTCTCGCCATTCTTCTTGATCTCGAATTGCTTTCCTCGGATCCTTCTAGAGAAACTCGGTCTCTATACTTTACACTGCTTCTTTTTGACTTCCCCCAGAGAATTTCAGACTCTAGTCTCCACACTACTCTTCTTTGCTATCTCTAGTGAATCTCGGTCTCTAGATCAGAAACCCTAGTCTCTATACTGCTTCTCTTCGATCTTCACTTGATGCCTTCGGTCCTTCTTTTGTACCCAAAAAATACCCTAGAAGAATCCTTCCTTCGCTGACCCCAGAAGAAACCTTCCTTTGCTGACCCTAGAAGAAACCTTTCTTTACTGACCCGAGAAGAAACCTTCCTTCGCTGATCCTGGAAGAAACTCTTCTTCGCAATACCCAGAAGACTCCTTCTTCGCTATATCTTCTTCACACTTCTACTGCTGGGCTCTACTTTGCACTTCTCCTTGATCGAATGCTTGTCGAGTTGCTTGCCTTCAAGTGAGGCCGAGTGTCGCTATATATACACTTCATCTCATGTCCTTTAGGCCAACATGATCATAAGTAGTTAGGCCGACTTCTTCTAGCATGTTCTTCCATCGTTGTAGGCCGACTTGAAGAGGATAAGTGACAAGGTCTTGGAGGATACTTTACATAGACAAGATTGACATTTTACAAAGTGTAACATGACTTCATTACATGACAATGACTATCATTTTATGAGTAGATGACAAATAATTCCTAAATACTTTAAATGGGAGTCTTGACTCAAAAATAAAGTCTCTTATTCATGAAACCCATGAAGCAAGCAATACAATAAATTTATTTTTCTTCTTTACATCTCATTACATAGAATCATAATTATATGTCATTATGAAGACCGAACCTAGTTACACTTTCCAACATAATCTTCTTATCCAATAATGAAGAAGCTTGGTAGTTTTCGAAAGTACTATATCAAAATGGCTAACTGAAGAGTTTTTTTGTCTTCATAAGCCATACTTGCTGCTATATACATTCAGCCTCGATAGTGCTTCCAGAGCAACCGAATCAAAAGATATAGCACTAGATGTGCTCTTTCCATTCATCACACTGCCAACCGAGCCAGCATTAGAATATTCATGGAATCTTAGATTCTAGCAGTGTACCTCAGATTATAGATAGTAGAATCACAGAGATATTTCAATAAGCAGCTATCCAATATATGAGGCTCATCCATAGGTCGATTTAGAGTCTTCATAGCAAGGCATAGGATTTAGAGTGTTTATCAAGAACACCACGGTTCCCACTAGATATACATATATAGACCAACAACTTCTCCATCTTATCAGACCTAACTGTAGGGATTAGTGCATCAAGGCTAGGTCTTCCATCTTGACTTTTAAAGTCAACTCCCTCTTACATTGATAAATGAGAGGGTCATCGATCCGTCATCATCAATAGCTGTATCATTACAATCAAATCAGCACGGCTTGTCCATAGCTGTCTCTGAATATAGGGAAAGTGACCATGCCAAAAGATACTAACTGTGCCACCGGTAACCAGTCCCTTTTCCTTAGGTCCATGTGTCAAAGTCATTAACCAAAATCTGCTGCCATGACTTGCCTTTGTCAACAAACATCGGGCAGGAAGAGTCATCGGGACATACTGCCAGGTATTCTATGGCTTCATCTGAAGCCTTGCTTCATGTGAGAGACTTTCCACAAGGCACCTGCAACAACAAACTTCTAGGAAGCTTGCCTCAAAACAGAGAGAAAACTTTGGAGAATCATTGTGGTCCTTCAACAAGAATGAAGAAATAGTTGCATTATCCTCCTTTGCTAGATGACTGTGACCTACGAGTTAAATTACCCAATTCATGATTCAGGCATCTATATCTATAATATCATATTTCCAGGACGCCAAGAACAGGGTCTAAGGCACCTCTGGTTTCTTGCTTCTAAAGGTACCCAAGAGGTGCTAACATGAGCTTTCATTGATTCAGTTGCTAGATAATGAATGACTGCTAATAATCATTCCTGCAGATGCTACTGCCATTGTTACAAATGTCTATAGTCGTTGCTCCACCATTTCTCCTGCATTTCACTGCCTAACAACTCTCTGCTAATTGCTCTACTCATCAAGTTCTCTTAGACATTAAAGTTAGAGTTACTGTCTTATTGATTATTGTCATCATCACTCTCTGTGTTGCCTCTAACGTCTCTGTTCAAGTTAATGCATCAGAAGCAACCTGCCGACTATTCTCTAATTTGTACGAGTCAATGAGAATTACACCTTAAGAGTGATGATGCCTTCCGTTCTTGAAGTTTCTAGTTATTAGCAGTGAACCATAAGGTTTAGGCTTGTTGATGATTTTTAGGATCCCTTCAGGTTGATGGCCTTGTTCTGCAAACTATTCATTCAATATCATGCCGGCAAACTCTAGAAATCTCTGTGCTTAGCGAAACTGTATGGACTATCATGAAAACTTTAGGATTACAGTCATACAAAAGGTTATTATCACAATGGTGATGTGTCAAAATGATAGTCTTAAGCAACTGCTGTAGGACAATGTTGAATTTGCTCTTCCCTTACTACCGTGAAAGGATGCTTGACCTATACTGCTATTGTAGTAACACTGCAAATATCGATGAAGCTCTGTCACGGCTATAATATTGCAACTATCATTTAAGTCTCTTCACTGTAAAGGTTATATCAAGGATACATAATGAATGAATGAATGAAATTTTAACGTCCACGAGACTAGATATAGTCTATGGGACCACTAGCTTCCCTGCTTTTTGCCTTTTGCAATTCAATCCTCTTATTATTCAAATTAATGATGAGTTGACCCAACCTTCTAACAGTCCCCTCACTGAAAAGACAATGCCAAGGAACCGATGTTAACATATTGTTGTAACTGTCTCTGATGTCTCTGAAAGCATCACATTCCAAAATGAAATGTTTTTCCGATTCCACTGCCCCAGAAGTGCAAAAAGTACACACCCGCTCTTCCCAAGCTTCTTTAGGTCTTTTCCATCAACCTGTTTTGCACCGTAGTTGATGCGAGTTATTCTTAATTGAGCAATACGAATCTCTGCTCTCCATGGAATGCTAGCTCTAATGTACTCTTTTTGTTTGAGATCACACATGGGGTTGAATTCTTGAACATAGTACTTCTTCTTTCTACCCAACTCTTTTCCCCATATATGCTTACGAAACTTCTCCATAACATAACTCTTTAAATCCTTGCTATTTGTGGGACATGCATTGAAGTAAATATTCCATTTTTGCATGCATTTGTTGTTTTGTCTCATCCATGATTTATTTCTTTCACTCATTCCTTCATTGAAGATAACTTTAGGCCATCTACCTTCTCCCATTTGCTCAATTCTCTGAAGATACCTTATGAGACACACCATAGCAATTGCTTCAATGGAAGTTGCTCCTATTTCACTCGGCATTATCTCATAAGAAACCGAACTTTTTATTTTAAACTTGCTCATGAACAAACGTTTTTGGATTTTCTCAATTTGCTTCCATTTTAAGACAAGGATGCTGCTAGCCCACAATTCACACCCATATAATATCACTGGACAAACTAGGAGCCCAAAAAACACTTTAATTGTTTTCCAATCCCATAACACTGCCTCTCTACATCTGTTTTGAAGAGCATATAATGCTTTCCACCCTCCCAAAATTCTCTTCTTTTTGTGGTATTCCCAATTAAGCTTGTTGTTGAAATCAATCCTGAGGTACTTGTATTCATTTACTTCTTCAAGAATGTTGCCTTCAAAGAAGAATGTATGTTGACTCTGCTTCTTTTTATTTGAGAAAATCATTATTTTGGTCTTGCTGATTTTGACTTGCATCCCCACTGCTTTACAAAAATGCTCAAGGGCATAAAGGTACATCTGCAATCCCTTGGTCAATTTAGCAATCAATACAAGGTCATCAGCATATAAAAGAAGCTTTATCACAAACTCCCCCAACCGAACACCATCCCCACCTTGCAGATTTAGCCATTCTCCCAATTTATCCATATATAAACCAAAAAGAGTAGGGGATAAAGGGCAGCCTTGCTTGACTCCAATAGCACTTCTAAAGCTTTCTGAAATGCCTGCTGAAGTTCTAATTTTGACTTTCACCTCTTCATAACGCATATGGACAACAACTCATGCAAAGGAATTTCAAGTTCTTCCATTCTACTCCACAACTTATCTCTGGGGACCGTGTCAAATGCCTTTTTGAAGTCAACAAAGCAGCAAAACACTTCTTCTTTGCCCTTCCTAACCTTTTCAATAATGTGTCTCAACGTGATACCATGATCTACTGCAGAATGCTTCAGCCTAAAACCTGCTTGTCCTTTTGCCCTCTTTTCTTTGACTTCCACCCACTTACTGATTCTATTTTCCACCATGCTGCTGAAGAGCTTTGCAAACAAAGGATTGATCATAATGGTTCTATAGTTGGATTCTGAAAGGATTATTAATATACAGTCATTGTGATGAGCCTTCAATTTTGCCTTCTACCAAAGGTGCACTATAGCTTTCTTCAGGAAATACTTGTTCAAATTTAGGCGAATGCCAGGAGAATGAGTTCAACAAGTCTCTTACTTTTTTTGTAGGCAGATACTGCAACAAGTATATATATGAGTGACAACTGCATAGAATGAAGACAAATGAAATGAAGACTTTTATCACAAAAGAAGCAGGGCCAAGAGTACTGCTTGGATCTGAATCACATCACTTTCCACGCTGCTTCTCAATCAGAAATTCTGCAATGAAGACCAAGCTTGGAGACTGCTTTTCAATGTCTTGAACCTTCAAGCTCTTTTCAGAATCGATGCCCTAAACTCTTTGCTACCCAGACAATACAGAAGACTTGTCACAGATCCTTCACAACTGCACAAGAATGATGTCATATATATAATCTTGCGATGAACCTTCAGAAGTTGAGTTAGATCAAGGGACCTGTAATGATCCTTGAAGACCTCTAGTATGTTCTCAGATCCAAACCCACAAAGATTAGTCACAAACTTTGTTCTTCACCTTGCAGAATAGTTGCCTATCAACAAGAGAATTATGCTGTGAATTAGGTCCTTAGGTCTGCAAATATAAAAAAACTTCGGTGTTCTGTAATTGATTCCCTAATGAGGGCTTGTCATTGAGACTTCTTTCATCTACCTCAACGATGACCATAACCCAATTGGATTGCTTGATCTTCCTGAGTCTTGGGATATACAAGAGGATGTCCTCAAAATACTCGGTTCTTTACCAGCAAGAGAAAGGACTACTCCTCAGCAAAATGTAAGGCCGCAGAATATACAACCCTTGGTCTAAAAGAAAAGCAAAGGAAAACATTTGTTGTGCGTTATATCCCCAGGACCGCAAATATTTATAACGAATCAAATTCCCTGTCTTAGACCATTCACTTTGATCAGAATGCTCTTAAATAATGTTCTTGGATCTTGACTTGTAATAGGAACTTGGTTCTATGTATATTATGGTGAAACTGACCTTCTCCTCTCTGAAAATCTGAGAAACCATAGATCTGCTACTTCAACTGTGGCTATTTCCATACATATTCTTCAAGAGAAGGAGCTCTAAATCAGACCTTGTAGTGACTTGGTCTGGTACAATGTTTCTTTGATTTCTGATTCACACCAGATCCAAAGCAAAGGAATCCATCCTTCTGTTGTTGATCAACAAACTTCTCTTAGTGATGCTTTCTCTTTCTCTCTTGCTTGGGCTTGTCCTCACATGGTTCTGATACCATGTTAAATTTAGGTTAACATGTTCTTTGCTTAGGACAGTTACTTCAATGATCCATATAGCCTGATTTCAATGCAATTCATTTCCATTATTAATCACATAAGATATTATTATATTGACAGTAACTGAAGAAAGAACATAGATGATAAATGAAGGAGATAAGTCAAGACAAGAGAACACATGAAATTGGTTGAAGCCATGGAAAAACCCTTGATCAAATCTTCTTATTATCAATTTATCAAATGTTCAGCAGAGAGAGAGAGAGAAAAGAGTACAATAATTTAAAGTCAAAATAGACTTGCCAATTTGATCTAACATCACAGCCTTTAGACAGATATATGGCCCATTCAAAATCTGCAATCCTGGCATGAGCGGCAGACATACTACTGAAGAGGGTTGATCTGGTTAGGGCTGCTTGCGAATCACTAATGTCTCTTCTAAGTTCTAACTGCATCAGAACTCTTCTTAATTGCGGCTTTGCTTGACAAGAAAGGTGTTACCCTTCGCTGGCCCTTAGGGCTAAACTATGATCAAATTAACTTCAGACCCGTGGATCATCTTGAAGCAACAGTCTTTCAAAAAGGCTGCAGTCTTCCTCCCTTAGACTTCGAATCAACTTGCAGCAAAATACAAAATCAAGACACCCTGTATACCCTCTTGGGCCACACTACAGCTCACGGATCTGCTACAATAAAGATTTCTGACCACTGTTCCAAGGGTTACACCCTCTGTCCAGGCTGTGGTGTACTCCTTGTGCCTGCGGTTTAGAGAGAAGACCCAACACTAGGCCTCTCAGCCCTCCAACAAGTGACTCCAACCTTGTTGTAGCTACAGCAAGTCTGTGGCCCAGAACAAGAGATAAATAACACTTAAAAAAAGCACAGAATTGCCCACACTTGCCTCAGAAATCTCGGCCCAGCTCCTCCAAGGGATCCGCACCAAAACTGTCAAGACAATCCTCCCCAAACAAGTCTTTCTAGTCTGCCTCAGTCCTGCGTCATTTCAGAGGTGGATATCTCTGTGATTTTGATATATCAAACACTTCTATATTTACAGATTGGTGAGGGTTAAGAGACATGACGTTTGGGCTTATGTGGAGGTGGGGTTGACTTTGATAATTTGCATATGAGTGGACATAAATTCAAAAAACCATTTCTCCTTATCCAAATTTGATGATGTTGAGGTCGATTTTGGTCCTCTTGAAAAGAGGAATTCAATGCCATAGTTATCTTCTTTAAAAGACCTGTCCAAAGTGGAATTTGGCCCTAGTTGCCAATTTTAACAGTAATGGATGGATATATTGCATGCCTTCTTGTAAGTGCTTAATGTTGATGAAATATCTCTCTTGAGTTTGTTTATTGTATGGAATTGTTGCTCTAGAATATGTTAAACTCGTGCCCTAATTGTTGAAGATTGATTTTGGAATGCTTTCTAATAGAGTATTGCATATGTTATCCAATGTATGGCATGTAATGAATGTTCCTAGTGGATGAATATCTTTGAATTCTCCATGAAACTCCATTATTTCTTGAAGTAGGTAATGTTCAAAATTTCCATCTAGGGCATCAATTTTGAGCGTCTTTAGGGACATTTTATCTCAATATGAACATCCTAAGACTCCATATGCCCAAAGGACAAGGCATTTGTCCAAGTCCTTGGTGGTCAAAGTTCTTTGAAGTATCCATGAAACTCCATTATTTCTTGAAGTTGGTAAATGTTCAAAATTGGCATCTAGGGCATCAATTTTGAGCCTCCTTAGGGATATTTTCTCTCAATATGGACATCCTAAGACTCCATATGCCCAAAGGTCAAGGCATTAGTCCAAGTCCTTGATGGTCAAACTTTCTCTTCCTCCATAAGTTTTCCTCTTAAAACTCGGTCCTTCAAGGCTAGAGCGGAAATCTATGGCTTGCAGCCAAATTTCAGGGAGGAGATTTTTTTTGGAATTCGAGAGCCTAGACATCAAGCTTAGGGTCTAGGCTAACTATGCTCCAAGATTGGTGGGCATCCACTCAAGTTTAATCCATAAAATCTCTTGCCCTAGGTGCTACTCCAAGAAGGAAACCCTAGGTATTGCTCCTTCAACTTGAGGACTTCCTTGAAGGCTGTATGAGCTTATTACATGTTGAAGCAAATCACAAGAATCCTTTTCTCTCGGGCCGTGACCTTGTGAATACCTATTACCATAAAAAAACCTTGAAACCCTATGTCTTGTGCCTTCTTTTTTAGGGATATTCTTAGAGAGCGATTTGCCTCCTTGAAGTCTTGTACCTTTCTTGAGTCTCTCTTTGAATGGGCTCTATTTTCGTCACTTGGTACCTTACACCCTAGAATATCTATTATAAGTGATCAAAATCACATTGATACCCCTCCCATCGGTGAAAGTCCATAAAGCACAGGGGACCTTGGCTATGGTGACAGTGGGCCATCATCCCATTGTTAGCACTTAGTCTAGCTCTTTGTCTTGTAGAGCTTCCGTCTCCAAGGCCTGCAAGATTTTGTGGTAACAGTTTGTACAGCCACCAAGATCTGGTCCAACGAGCAAGGGTTTTCTGTCTGAGGGTGACAGATGGTTTGAGGCATTGTAGCCTACAACAGTATGAACAGAGGTTGATATGAGGTATTGCAGCCTATAGCAGTAAAAACAGTGGCTGCGAAAGGTTTCTCTGAGGCCCTGAAGCCAAGCAAAGGCTAGCTTGGCCCCTTTTCCCAGATAGCAAGGTGGGTTTGAGGTATAACTAGTCATTACCAGTTGCTGAGCAGTGATTTCAAGGGCCGACTGGAATCAATTCGGCCTCGTCAGAGCTCAATATTCTCTCCTAAGTGCAGCAGGTTAACTTTGAGCAATATTCAAGACTGGGAATACCTCGTTTAGGGGGTTGTGCTCAGATCAGAAGGGGGCTGTCAAAGCCCTACCCAGTAATCTGTTGTAACAGAATCGTGGGAGGAAACTCGGGAGTAGGCAAGATAAGCAGTAGTTAGACAGAGCTGTGTTAATTAATCTATTAATCTCAGAATTGAATAGCCTAGTGTGGAATTACCATTGGAATGTCGATCCATTGCATATTGACAGTCCAGTATTGGTGAATTATTGAATGAATCTACTATTTCAGTTTTGTTGAAGGATTATATCACTGTTGAAGATTTTTAATATTCATGCTTTACAAATGAAAGCCACTGTTATGTGAATGCTTGTATATGCTCTTGTTGATTTACTGAAATCCTACACAAACATAGAACCCTAAGACTTAAAATTTCCTTAGGACAGTATGGTGCCATGGTTATTATTTTGTTTAGCTCTAGTAGGGATAGTGCAAATATGGGAATAAAAGCATGACTGACAAATATGTTGGAGTCTGAGTCGTCTGACACATGTAACAGTTCCGTTTTTCTTGATGAATTACTAATGAAATTTCTCCAGTAATTCTTCAACGAAAATATGGAAGAAATATGTCAACTTTTTAAAGAAGATATTTAGGGGAAATCTCACTTGGATTTCCTCACTATCCAGAGAAAATCAACACTATCTAAGCGTTGTATTTGGGTGTGCCTGTATTTGCATTTTTTTTCTTCGTATACATGAATTTTTTGACAATTTCATTTTTTTTTTTTGTCATCTGAGTGTATTGATGAGTAATGGTCCAGCATAAATGTATTTTTGATTAATGCAAATACAATTTGGTTCTGGACAAAGGTATCTCAAAATGTATTCCCACATGTACAGTGCAAAAACAATAAAAGTTGAAACCTTGCAAGCTTTAAGAACATAGAAATTTGTTTTTTGCTGTGCCATTATCACTCTTAGCTATTTAGGATGCTCTTAATTTGACAAGGGTATATGGCAGGTCCTTCCTGGAAAGTTATGAAAGGTGAATTTTAATTCTTTTTGCTGTTTTGAACAGCGGGAGCATCAACGATGTATAGCAGATGCAGGTGCTATTTCCTGTCTAGTGGCATTGCTAAAAAGGTTCGGAAGTAGTTCCACTGCACGTGCTGTAAATGGTGTCATTCGGAGAGCTGCGGATACCATCACAAATCTCGGTCACGAGAATAGTTCTATTAAAAATATTGTTAGGTGTGTCCGATTAAAGGCCTTGTCAATTTGGGTTTTAAGAGGATATAAGAGGCAGTTATATTTTTAATCCTTTCTGACACTAAGAGCTGAAACTTGTGATTCCTTTTGAAGGATTGAAGGTGGGATTCCTCCTCTGGTTGATTTGCTTGAATCAACTGATTCTAAGGTCCAACGTGCGGCAGCAGGTGCCTTGCGCACCCTTGCATTTAAAAACGAGTCAAACAAGAATCAGGTTAAAAGTTTTTATATCAAGTGGTGATTATCTTGACGGTACTTTAATGTAATGTAACTAGATGCAGTTGTTGTAGGGGCTTCTCCATTTCAAAGTATAATTGTAACATACCCTCTACTTATAAGCTATCGCTGGCTAAATGTGAGGTTGACTATACAGATAGTGGAGTGTAATGCCCTTCCCATCTTAATTTTAATGCTGCGATCTGAATCTGTCAGCATTCACTCTGAAGCAGTAAGTTGTTTGCCATCATTTCTATTAAATCCATATGCTTGGTAATTAACTGAGAATATAGGGGGTCAAAACAATCATAGTCTTGGAAACAATGTCATCACTGCCAGATTTTGTGTAACAACTATGTATTATAGCTTTGGGATTGTTTTGTGGATGTAGGTAGGTGTTATTGGAAATCTGGTGCATTCTTCTGCAAACATAAAGAGAGAGGTTATTCTTGCTGGAGCCCTTCAACCGGTTATTGGACTCTTGAGGTATGACCTACTCGTTTTTTAATACTTGCTCACTGGAAATTATTTTATGGTATGTAGGCATGATAATATCTTGGAGTGTGGTTCATGTCTTGTTCCTCTCCTCAATGAGAAGTCAGAAGAGAAGGGGCTTTTCCTTTTCCATTCACCTCTATAATTGGCCAACAATATCGATGATACAAGCAGATGATGATTATTGAGACATTTGGAAAACAATATTTCTATCATGTCTTTGTATATAGTTAAGTTACCAGCGGTAATATACAATTTACCATAGAGTAGAAATATCAAATTACTTGCATTGCTGCTTTTAAACTTTAATATAACTGGTTAATGTATAAACTCATCACGTGTTTTGGAAGAAGCTACAAGGTGTTAGTCCTTACCTGTGCGTAGCTCAGACTGTGTTCCAGTTATGGGCCATGGCACCTTCCTCTCTCAGCAGACATCAGTAGCAGTACGCCCTCCTTCAGCTGCTCCATAAAGCAGTAATGAGGGTCAGGGGCATTTATGAAAGATAGGCAGAGGTTACAAGCACGCACCATCATCAGTTCAATGCCAGTCATGCCACATTCTTCCAACAGAGTAGACAGCAGTAGCAGTACACCCTTCTCAATGGCTCCGTACAGCAGTAATGAGGGTGCAGGGGCATTTATGGATGATAGAGAGTCAGAGGGCACGTACATGCAACATCCTTAGTTTAGTGTCAGTTTAGATGCATTTCAATATTTAGCAGTTCAGTTAATTAGAAGGTGCAGTTCCCTAGTTATAATAGGTGCTCAGTCAGTACTTCAGGATGCACTTGTTATTGATGTGGGGGCTTAGATATTTCAGAGTCTATTGGTGTTGTGATGGATGTGCTTCCTCTATTTAGATATTCTTTGGACGTGCCAGGTCACCTCTTTACCAGTTGATGTTTGTAGCTTGGGCAGGTAGTGCACAGGCCTAAGTGTCTAGGCGTGCAGAATTCGCCTAATACACCCTTAACATTAATGAATTACTATACTGTAGTGATCAAAGTAATTTCATTTTATAAAATAAAGTGAGTTAATCTAATGAAATGCAAATTTTTTTGCATGAGTGAATTAGATGAGTCTCAACCATTCAATTCAAGTGATGTTGGGATCTAGTATTAACTGTCAATTACTTTGGAGATTAGGGTTGTGCATTCAGTCATAACTCAAGCCTCTAAAAGAAAGGCTAGGCCAAGGGAGAAGATACACAAGACATCTTGAGCACAAGTCTCAGTGAAAGTGAGATCTCAATGTTTGGGTGGAGGGCTTCCATTCAAGTGTGCTGGTCTGCAAAAGGTGCAAGGAGCAACAGGGAAGATCTAGATCAGCCAGGACAAATGGAAGGACAGATCTAGGGCTTGATCAGTTGGATCAGATCCAAGTTGATTTTTGTATTTGTAATGTCTTCATGGGGCTATTTTCTCCCAGTAAGGAGCCCAAGTAGGTTTTGAGTTTTTAATGAAGAATTGTTGATTGGGAAGATTTTGTGTGTTAATGTGTGATTGAGATTGGTTGATTTATTTTTCTTCAGCTAAATATTTTTGTTTATATTCAGATTCCAGTTGTGCTTCTATTCAGATAATATGCTAGGTAATGAGTTGGCTAGGTTATTGGGTTAAGAGTTTAACATGGTATCAAAGTGTAAACTCTGTGAACTGATCTTAGAATCACTGGGTGCTAGGTTTGTATAGGTGTTGAGAGGCCAAGTTTTGGTTAGTGACTGTACAAGGCACAATTTTATTTCGTAGGGGCTGAAGAAATCAGGACTGAGACAAATTTTTTTGGTTGAAATTAGCTGTATTGGCCTTGGAAAACATGAAGGAGAGTGGCCAACAAGTCAATTAAAATAAAAAAAATAAAAAAAGGAGTGGCAGGCTTAACTTCTTGTCTTCCTTTTAGCTTCAAATGAACTTGCTTGTTATCTCCTTCAAATGAGGTCGGATGCTTCTTATATATAGGCTTTCTAGGAGTGTGAATTGTTCTTAATGAGGCCGACTTCTTCTTTGTCGGCCAACTTGGTCTTGGAGGGACACTTTGACACAATTTGACCCAAAATAAATTCTTTTGACTTGTTACAAAATGTCCAATTGGGTCTATTACATATGACAATGATTCTTTTGAATTCTTGACTCTATGACAAACCCTAGAAGCACATAATGGATGCTTTGACCTAAAAATAAATTGACCTTGAGCATGAAACCCATGCTGTAAAATAACAATAATAATTTTTCTTTCTCTTTTACATCAAATACACAAAATCAAGAATACATAAGATATTATGAAGACCGAACCTAGTTACAAATTTCAACAAACCCAAGTAGCACCAGAAGCTGCCCCGCCTTTGTTGACCAAAATGACATGGCAAATCACAATTTCTTGAGCATGGACCATCTTTGTTGGATTCTCCTCACGATACCGATTCTGACGGTATTTGGCACGCCACAAGAGCTCTCACGATTTGACAGATATGTTTGTTTGAAGATGAAACACCCACCTTGTGGTCAAAAGCTCCAAATCAAATAGTTAATGTGGCAACTTATTATTTGGCAAGATCTTGAAGTCAAAAGAGATCTTCTTATTAAGAATAAATTGAATATTTATTGGCTAAAAATCTTGTTGAGGGCATCAAAATTTGGATTAAAATTAATATTGAGATTAGCCTAAGAGTATCAAGGTTTGTGGCTCCAAAGAATGTGAATTTAAAAATTTGAATTGCTCTCAATTGCTAGTCGACCTCATCAAGGAATATTGTTGGCTCAATCAGATTTGGATTTCTAAATTTCAAATCCCTCCAAAACATCAGGTCAACTATGCTCATATGTGACCTTCCAAAACTATATAAGGACATCATATTTCACCTCTTGTGTATGCATTTCAACGCACATCATTTTGAGTGAGTTAGCTCTGAATTTTGTTGATTTCTAGTAGCATCAAATGTGCTCTAAGTCTCAGAATTTGTAGGGAGGCTTAGACACATGTATTCTCCAATACCTAGAAATCGTTTTGGGAAATTCTCAACCGTAGACAGATTTTTTTTTTTTTTGGTTCCCCATGGAAAAAAGTTGTAATTTCTATTGATATAAAGAAATTACATTTTGTAGTTGCCAAGTGCATATTCATATGGAGGCAAGAAGCCTGACGAGTTCACAATCTATAGATCGTAAGGATTGTCTGTAATATCTCCACGCAGGGAGTCCACAAAGGCTGTACTAGTTGAAACTGAAATAAGTAGATCAAAAATTAAGTCCTGCTCTTCGCAGAGAGCAACAAAAAAAACTGTATGTTACCAAAAAAAGAGTTGTTACTCATGACCAAGTAGTGGATATATATACATGATAATACAAAAACTGTTCTGATTATATGAGGGCCTTATAGCCCATTTCCTATAGGATCATCAAAAGGTCTATGATAATGCTGGTAGAAAGTTTCGTCTATCACCTCTTGTATCAACCAGTCATTTCCTTGTCTGTGCGCTGCCTCTTTGGATAGTTGATCTGCTTCTGTGTTTTGTTCCCTGTAAATGTGTCGACAGACAAATGAGTCAAAAGATGAAATCAGTCTTTTAGCTTCATCTAATATATGCCTCAATGAAAAAGTATAGCAATGTGATGCATCATTCAGCCAGTTGCAAACGATTTTAGAATCTCCGTAAAGTTGCAGGTGTATGCACTGTTTTTGCAATGCAAAGTGTATAATATGTTTTGCTGTGCACAGTTCAGCAAAGTTATTGGTGCCTCTGCCTAAGTTAATTTGGATCTTGAAGCTATGTGTTTCATTGAGGTAAAGGATGGCTCCTCCCCCACAGCCTGCCTCCTGAGCAGAGCCATCAAAATATGCCGAGGGCTTAGATTTGTCTATGATTTCAGGTTTGATGGTGTGGGGAGGGACACTAGTTTCCACATCTGGTAGCAAGTCAAAATCGGCGATCGTGTGGTGTAATATCACTGGCCAGTGGGGGGACTTGAGGTTGAAGATGGCCTGGTTACGCGCTATCCATATTGCCCAACATACTAGCAGTGGCATGTTAATATATTTTCCTGAGTGATTTTGACACAATATGTTCCATGCATCCATGAGGTTGTGCCCCTGTCAGTCTTTTAAGGTAGGATAGTGAGTGATGATGGATTGCCAAAATTCCATAGCTGAAGTGCATCTTAGAAAAAGATGCTCTGTACTTTCTTCTTCCTTGCGGCACAAGTGGCACCAGAAGGGGCCATAAAATGATCTCTTCATTAGATTGGTCCCGGTAGGGATCTTGTCGAAGAGGATGTTCCACATCAATAAGCGCGTGCGAGGAGCTGCCTTGAGCTTCCAGAGTGTTTTCCAGGTTGGAAGGATGTCCTGTGGCTTGTAAGATTCCATAAGCCTTATATAACCTTGCCTCGGGGTGTATACTCCATGTTTTGCAAAGGCCCAGATTATCTCATCTGGTCCATCAGTGAGTCTGATATGTGCCTGGGTAAGGGCATCCGTGTAATCCTGCCATTCATGCTGCCACTGGACTGGTATCTCCAAATCTCGTGCTGATACCCATGCCTGCTGAAGAAAGGAAGAATTGTCGTTGTCACCGATGTGCTTGATGTGTGTAACTCCTCTGCTGTGTAGGTATCTTAATAGGCCTGCAGATAGTCTATGGGCGTTGCCACAGCCTACCCACGGGTCCAAACCGATTCGAACAACATTGCCTTCCTTGATACGCCATGTAATGCCTTCACGCAGAAGTGGAAGTGAGCCAATAACCGCTTTCCAGATATTAGATATGTTATGTCTTGTTTCATGCTGCTGACGGAACCAGTCCATTAGATTCATTGGCCTGATGTATTTCACTTGAGCAACACGGGACCAGAGACTGTTAGTGGTGAGGAGTTGCCAATCGAGCTTGGCCGCTAATGCTCTGGAGAATAGATCAAGCCTCTTGATGCCCCATCCTCCCCAACTTTTGGGTTTTGCAATGGTGTCCCATTTAACCCAGGCAAATAGCTTCCCGGTTGGTGTCCGTTCCATAGAAATCTACAACATATACTTTGTAATCTACTCAATATACCTTTAGCTATCCAGGCCAGGGTCATCCAGTAGACTGGAGTGGCTTCAATTACTGCTTTGATGAGAATCAATCTGCCTGCCCGAGAGAGATATTTATGATACCATACCTGTAGTCTTTTTTCCACTTTCGCAATGAGCCAAGTCCAGTCCGCAATCCTGTAACCGAGAGGATTTAGTCTAAATCCCAGGTATTTTATACCTTCTGCCAAGTTCGAAGAGGTGAACGGGAAGCGCTATGTTGCGTATGTGATCTCATGTTGTGTGCAACCGACAGTAGTAATCGTGGATTTACTGTCATTTATCACCATCCCTGTGGCTTGTTGAAAAAGGATGAATAAGTTCTGTAGGGTCGTGGAGTCCCCGATACTGCCATTTAAGAAAATAAGAATATCATCAACAAATAATAGATGAGTGAGATAAAAATTTTCAGTGATTTTAATGCCTGTCAGCTGATTCCTATCTCGAGCAGATGTAATAGTCCTACTTAGTCCTTCCATAATAAGTAAGAATAGTAAGGGCGAGAGAGGGCATCCCTGTCTGAGGCCTCTCTTCGAATTGAAAAAGGATGTAGCTTCACCATTAAGAAGCACACTGTAAGATACATCATTTATACAACTCATTATCCATTTGATATATTCATAGGGGAAACCAAGATGGGTCAGAAGCAGTCTGATGTAAAGCCAATTTGTTCTATCGAACGCCTTGGATAGGTCCACCTTTAGAATCATTCCTTTCTGCTTTTTGAGCTGCATTGTATGCATGAGTTATTGTGCTGTAGCAATAGCTTCATGAATCTGTCTGTGTTGAAGGAAGGCAAATTGCTCTGGAGATATATGACGAGATAGAATAGGCTTCAGACGATTGGCTATGATCTTAGCAATGTTCTTGTATAGGCAATTACAGAGGGATATGGGGCAGAAATCATTGAAAGAGACAGGATTGTTCGATTTGGGAATAAGTGCTATGAATGTGGATTTGATGGCTGAGGATATTTTGCCACTCCTTCTGCAGTTCTCCACGATCTTGAGAAGGTCATTCCCCAGAATTTCAAAGAAAGCAATGTAAAACTCAATGGTCCACCCATCTGGGCCTGGGCTTTTATCTTTTTAAAACCATTTTATAGTTGCCTCCAGTTCTTCCATGGTTACTTCCTTCAATAGATCTTCTGAGTCTTCTTGTAGAACAAACCTGGGAAAATGTTCAGCCACCCGCATGATCTCCATGATGTTTACATCTCTAGAGGCTTTGTAAAAACCCCTAAAGTGCTCTGTAGCTAGCCTGGCCAGATTCTTCTGAGTTGAAACTGTCTGTCCCCGCTCATCCCGCAATTCCCAAATGGTATTAATGGTTTTGCTTCCATTGGCAAATTTATGATAAAACTTCGTGTTATCATCTCCCTCGGTGAGCCATATTGCTTTGCTCCTAAGCCTCCAACTTTCTTCTCTTTCCTTCAGAATATGTGCTCGTTTCATGATGAGGGAGGAGTAATGTTCTTTGCTCTCAGGAGTGGGGAAGGTGCCATTTGATGTGTCCTCATGCAAAGCGATGACCCTTTCTGCCTCCCTCAGAGTATTGTCATCACGGATACGCTTCTGATGTGCCCAGATTTTAGAGATCCTCTTAAGTTCAGATAATTTGCTAATGAAGCCTTTAGTATGACCCTCACCTTCCATTATAGGGTTGGTCTTCCAATAGTTAGAAACCAACTGTATCTATGATGGGTCCTTTAACCAAGAGGAATTAAATTTGAAGGGGCTCCTAATCTTTTGATTTATGTCGGCCATTTCCAAGAAAATTGGTTGATGGTAAGATATGCCACCAGTTCCAACCCATTGACGAATGCGGGGAAGTCTGTTGAGTAGAAATTCCTTGATAAGGAACCTGTCAAATCTTTTGGCCAAGCTTTGATCTCCACTGCGATTGTTTGTCCAAGTATACAGTAACCTGGCTGAAGGTATGTCCGCCCACTGATGTTCCTCGAGTAGATTGGAAATAGTGTCCGATAAGGAGTCAACTTGCGTCGAGTGTCCCCAAGATTCACAAAATCCCAATGAAAAGTTTAAGTCGCCTCCAAGAATAATGTTATCTGCCTGTAGAAGGTCAGATTCAAGTAAGGATCTCCAAAAATTAGCCCTGTCTACACAAGGGCCATAGACATTGATGATGCGAATGTCCATCTCAATGGAGTGTGCAAAAATGTCCAACCCAATGAAGCCTCTGCCTCCCCAAATATTTCTGATCTCCATTGCTTTGTTATTTATCCCAATAGCTGAACCTCCTGATCTCCCGGACGCATCCAATGCATGAAAGGTCCAATTGGGCAGCCAGGAGTTGAGAGTATGTATTAGAGGTTCAGCTGAACAGAGGGTTTCTTGAAGAAATATAATGTCCGACTGTGACGAGGTGAGCAGTCTCCTAAGCGCTAGTTTTTTGGCCAAACTAGCAAACCCTCTGCAGTTAAAGGATAAGATCTTCATGTAGGGTGAAAGAGGGGGCCATTCTTCGCTCTAAGGGCCCTGAAAATGGTTTGCTGTCGCCCAAGGGCGACTTCTTCGTCAGCAGTGTGTCTAGCTTTAGTGATGCGAGAGGGTCGGCCGCGAGAATTCTTATGAGTGACAGGGGCGGCTTCAGAGTCCAGACCAATGGCATCATACCCTCTATCCTTCGATCGAGATCGAAGAGAGTACCGGGGAGATACAGGGGGGTAGGGGATGGGGAGAGATGCAAGAGAGGAAGATATCAGGGATGGCAGGCAAGGGGATGTAGCAGGAGAGGGGAGCGGGAGGGAGCAGAAGAGGGAGGATGGTGGGGTATGGCCCTGGGATCTATGCAAAACCACAAAGGTCAAAAGTGCCGATAGAGAAGACGTGCAAATGATGTGATGAGATGCAATGCCAGCAGATATGCAAGATACAGGAGGCAAAGAGAGGGGGATGAAAACAACATACCCGTCGTCGCGATGTCCTCCTGTTCGGTCGCTGAGTGAATTGGAGTTGGCGAAGGTGGGAGAGAAACTGAGCTTTCTTTTGCAGCTTCGGCATTATCAGGTGGATCTTGGGGTTCTCCAGCGACTTTTGCGCTCTCCTCTTGACTCTTCTCCGTATTCTGCCGAGGATGGTCCAAGTGGTGCTTAGGCTCCCCTTCCTGAACATTTTCCCTGTTTTTCCGGAGGAGTGGACAATCCCTGTATAGATGTCCCACTTTGTGACATCTACGGCAACGATACGGGATACCTTCATAGTCAATTATCTGTTTGCGAGCCGTGTCCCTCCATTGAATGGTGATGTACTCTTGTAGTCCTCCCCTGGTATCCAGATTGATAAGAATTCGAGCGTAAGCCATCATGCCTGTGCTGGTAGGATTTATCATAGTCCATGTAGGAGCCAATCGCATTGCCAATCCGCCTGAAGATGTCTTTTGACCAGTAATGCAGTGGTAGGCTGGGAGCCGAATCCAAACAGGTCCAATGCCAATCTGCTCTGTCTCAGGGTCGAATAACGAAGTCCAACGCTTAAGGAGTACCAGGGCATGTTCGAAATGCCAGTAAGAGGACAAGACCCAATTGGTATGATCAGCACGAGCGAACCTCAACGCGAACCATCCCCTCACGAAAGTTTGCACGAAGGGGATGTCCACCAGATGTTGACCCCAAACTTCAGTTGCCCAGGACTTCAAGCGTGCTGCCGAGTAGTTCCGACCTTTGATGCGCCCAACCAGTACCCTATCTGCAAATTCCATTGTCTCGCCCCACTGTATGTCCTCCTCTAGCCTGAGAAAGATGTTGTCCGCCTTCGATTTGAAACACCTGTACTTCTTTTTAGGGCCCGGTGGGGGAGGTAGGTTATGTGGCCGACCCGAGGGTGGGACTGTAGCAAGCGGGGGGGTAGGGTTAGGGTACGAGGAGGATGGGTTAGCGAAGCCCCTAGTAACAGGGGGGGAACGTGAGAGCGGAGGAACAGTGGTGAAGCTGCCCGACGGAGGGCCGTGAGAGACTTGTGAGGTAAAACCAGCCGAGGCAATGGGCAACAAAGGGGGCAAAAACGGCCGGGAAATGGTACCAGACGCCGAGGTATCTAGTCCAGGGTTAGGGTTCAAACAGCCGGAAACGAAACCGAGGGTTGCTGGAGAGTGGGGAGGGGGGTAGAAAGCGCAGGCCAGGTTGGAGTTACATCCGGGAGGACCACAGGATATGACCGCGACTGTTCCCCAAGAGAATACGAAGTGTAATTCTCGGTGAGACTAGAACTGTACATACCTTTTGATGTGGAGAAGGAGGAGCGCCAGATGGATACCCCCTCCAGCGGGTCTTTAGAGTAATCAACAGCTTCGAGGTCCTCCATGACGCCAACTGCTTCTCGGAACGGCGGACACCTCAGATAGTAGTAAAAACCGGAGAGTATGACAGTTCACAGGAAGCGGACCGAGCTGGGCAGGTAATGTGAAACCGTCTGCGGGTTGTCAACCGGGAGATGCGGCACAGGAACCCTTCGTTCTCCCAAAAGGTCAACCAGCTCGAAAACGATGGGGAGGCGACAGACGGTTTGGTAGTAAACGGCAGATGTGCGGGTGAACGGAGGTCTGGCGCGGTCTCAGTAAACTGCAGAGGGATCCTAAACCCTAACCCAAACCCTCGCGTGCCTTCTCCCGTCCGGAGTTCGCCATCCTTCAGATCTTTTTTTCCCAACCGTAGACAGTTTTATTAAAATAATTAATTATTTTTAATGGGACCCTAAGTCTAAACTTAGGAAATTAAAATAATTAATGGGTATTAATCTAAACTGTGGGTGTAATTTCTGGAAGAAGGTGGAGATCAAGTCAATACGATCCTAGCCATTGATTATAATCTAATCTTGGCCGTTGGTTGATCAGCGAGAGGATTAGAAGAGAAGGCTTGATGGGCACTTGGAGAACACACAGATAGAGTTCATAAGATCGAATTTCTAAAGCAAAGCAGCTATCGGTGAGAAATTCGAAGTGAGCTTTTGCAGTGAGGGGTAGGGATAATATCCGAAGGGAAATCTTTGCCGGTCGGAGAATACTCATAAGAGAAGGTAGAGGGAGATCCAATAGTGGCAACACTGAGCTGGAGAGGCTGATGCAGAATTATGCAGTCCCACGTAGAGGCAGTGCAAAAGCAGAGAGGAAGTCCGAAAATTCGCTGAAGGAATCGATTTCAGAAACTGGGAGCCAAGGTGTGAGATCGGGAGGCAGAAATCGAAGTTCCTGGGCAACAAATCGAACAATTGGAAGAGTGACGTTGCCCCTAGAGGATTTGACGCTGGGCTGACACGGACATTGCGTAGAGGTAGCTAGAGGCGGCCAGGGGCAGTCATTCAGGGGCTAGATGAGCTAGAACTTCTAGTGATAGTGTGAGGTAATCTCACAGATCCCTCTGTCAGTGATATTCTCTGTCACTGGATTGCTGGGAAGGCATCCAGAGTGGTATTCAGAAATTACTATTGCATAGTAATAAAACCCTCGGAGCTGCTGCACCGGTTGTCCCGCATTGGGTTTTTCCATGGACATTTGTCCAAAAATAACAGTGTAGGTGTGTGTTGTATCTCTTTCTTGTTCAGTTTCTTGCTTCGGCATATTATTTTTAAATAGTGAATGCTGCAGTTGTATTTACTTCGATATTTACCATAAAACACAGTAAATAACATGTATGGATTAACAAGTAGGAGAAGTAACATCAGTTTGTTGCAGGTAGGGATTCTGGGTTTAGGATTTTTCACATGGTATCAGAGCTGCAGGTGAAACAAGAAGAGCAGAGCCAGAAGATCCAGAGCTGAAGGAAGAAGGGAATTTGAAATTCTTGTAGAGGCAACAATTCAAATCTCTGGAGGGTTTGCGCAGTTCAGGCCATGAAGGTTAGATTTTCGTGGTAAATCTCTCTCTAAGTGAGCTGACAGAGAGGTAAGATTTCCAGATTGAAATCAGTTAGCGAAAAAGGGAGCGGTGCAGTAGAAGCTTTAGTGAAGAGGGGGTTTTCTGTAGGCAGTTGCTGGGCATAAAGACGTCAGAGGGAAGAGAGAGACAAGGTTGAGGGAATTCTTTCTTAGAGGACTTCTAGCCAAGGAGTTTAAATTCTCTAGCTGAGAAACAACGGGAAGGGGCAGATCTACAAGCTCCAGAAGGGAGTGTGTAGGCCAGTCCAGTGCTACACAGAGGAGAGAGGAGGCTATTTCGACTTTTTGATTGGTAGAGTTGGCAACGAGTGGACTGAGAGATCAGGATAGGTTGGATGGGGCACCTAACTATGTGATCTGGAAGGCAAGGATGTCATGCCTTCTGGATTAACATTTTCTTAAAGTCTACGTCGACAGTGTGATCGCTGAGCCCACAGATGTAGATCAACTCAAGAAGTACAAGGGAGAAATGGCGAAGACAAAAAGAATGATCCTCAATAGAGTGAAGGATCATATAGTCTGTAGATAGCTGGCTTAAATACTGCCAAAGAGATTTGGGATGCATTGTCGATGTGTTGTACTATGTAACAACCCCCCATTTATACAGACTAATAGTTAATATTTGACATATAAATGGGGACCCTTTTAAATTTTAGGCTTTGAAAATAAATCTTAACTCTACAAATTTCCCTAAAACCTTAGAATACAACCCATACTTAGAAACTTTATCGCAAATCGCATTTCGCAGTTTTCCATGTGACAATTATAAACATCTTAAAGAAAATGTGATATGCGATAAAGCCCCTGCTGTGATTTTCCGATCACAACACTTTAGAACACGCGATCACACTTCGCAAGTCGAAATTTAATAAAGCATGTCATTGTGTCACCCCTTAAAAATTTCGAAACACGATATTGCGATTTTCGTAATCGCATTATCTCCGAGAAATGTTATATGGCAACGTTCGAAAACTGCGATGCGTTAAATAAGGCATGAAGCGTGGGAAGTTACTGAGTTTTAATGAAATATTAAGTGGTTTGACAGAGTAATTAATGTTTAGCAGCTCGAGGAGAGAAATTGATGTTTTCAAGTTATGGCTAGTTAACACAGAAATCACATTCAAAATCTTCCCACGATTCAAAGTCATTTCAAAGATCTCTCAGCCTTAATTGCCCTCTATTGTGTGCGCTGATATATCTCTTTCGTTTCAGGCAAGCTTCCAAAGAGATGTCATTACGAAAGGTAATGCAAAAGCAGAAGCAGCAGAGCATTTCAGAGTTTGAGGTTTCAGAAATGTCGCTTGTATTTGTTGATACAGTTTGCAGTGCCGATGGAGGAGCAACAACATGGGAAGTCATCTACAACAGACTTGAAGATGAGCGGCCTAAAATTACTGTCACCAAGGCAACAACAGACTCAATAAAACCCTTCGGAGTTCAATTCAAAGATGCTGCTTGCTCCTTTCTTCACAGAATAGGAGCAAGAGCTAAAATACTCCCATACACTGATATGATTAGATGGGTGGTGGAAAATCTTAGTATTGAAGACAGATAATTCAGGAACTCAAAGATGGAGCTAATGGGATCATTCAAAGTTGAAGATTTGAAACAAATGTATCATCTTCCTGACCCTCAGGACATATATGACAAATCATTCCTGGCCAAGTTCGCAAAGCAGAATGAAGAACCCTTCAAGATGATTCAGGGTTGGAGAGTCCTAGAGAACAAGTTCAAATATGATAAGACGGGTATGTACCCCATTGCTTCTTTAGCAAATCCCCATAACTATGCAACTTCTATGTTATGTAGATTATATGGATTACCTAATAATACCAAGTTCTCCATAGAATGGGTCCCTTTAATCGATGCTTGTGTCAATTCCCATATAATGAATTGGGCCACTATCCTATCTGATAACCTAGCTACTGTTATTTCCGAATATCGCCAAAAGAGATCCACCTCCACAGAGAACCTTCCTCCATTTTATTTCAGTGCCTATATCATGGATGCCATCTGTTTCTGTACTAAGTTTCCAATCATGGGTTGGAAATGGACTCTACAAGACCCCTACCCCATTCATCTCAGTCACAAACAGATGTGGGAATCCCATTTTATTCCCCTTTTTACAAAATATGCCATGGCGTTATTTTAACATTACACCAATTGATTTTTGATAAGAAAGCCCCAAATTTTCTAAAGAAGCCACTACAGACCTTCTCGTAGTAGGCAAGTATTTTGCTGAACAATGGTTTACATATATCAGAGTTTATGGTAGTACAACAGACCCACATGTACTCCCTTTGTATGTCTCTGACAAGCTCTTAGCCAGAGAAATAGCTCACCAAACTATTGGGAAGGGCTTGACTAAAACCTTGAAAGATAGCAAAAAATCATTATGGCCACCTTTTCCCATCCGGTGTGGTTCTTTTTCGTTGGAAAACTTTAACCATGCAAACAAAGAATTACTAAGCTTAGAGAGCCTCAAGCTCCATACTCTGGCAAAGAGGCAATTCGACCCAGAAATAGTAGCACAAATTGCTACTACAACACTAAAGCTCAAACCATATGTCCATGAGGCTCAGGAATTCGAAGATCTTTTACAATCAGCTGAATCATTCGAACAAGCCTTCAATTGGGCGAAGGCAAATTTGAATCCTAATGATTTTGAAAGGTTTCAGGAATTTAGAAATCAAAGGCTTGAGACAATCCCATTGCATTTGTTAAGAGCTGATGACAAGCCTACGCCCAGTGTAACTATTAACAACGAAGGGCCAAATTCTCGTATAGAATCTTAGGTGAACACAACCCAGGATACAGGGAAGACACCAGAGACAGAGACTACAGTGGAATCCAATAGAAGGTCAGCCGAAAAACAGGTCATAAGTGACCTAACTAAAGATACCGGCCCCAAAGGCAAAAGCAGTGATTTGGAGCAGGAATGGGACCAATTTAATAAAAAGCTCCAAGATACTCCTAAGACAACAGATGTCTCGAAAACCACAAAATATCATACTCCAAAGCAAACTCAGAAAATTTCAGAGTTGGAGCCAATGGATGAGCAAGGGACAAGTTCGCAGAATACAGAAATCATTCCTACATTTCCGACATCTGAAATTATTATAAAGGTTACAAAGATACCTCCTTGATCCAGGTGGATGTTGGTGGCCACCCACCAACCCATTTGGACCCCCACAACTGTCTCTTTCAGTCTTTTCAGTTTCCTAAATTGTAGCACAGTTTACTATTTTTAGCAGTTTTTCGGGTCCTGAACTTCCGGAGCCGTTTTGAGGCCCTAAACGACGTTTTTTTGGGATTCTGGGGCAACATGGGTCCATGGACCGATGTTGTCTCCCAAAGTGGTAGTACTCGGATAGATCTTTCTAACGAGCTATCGTACGCGTCAAATGGAGATCGTATGCCAAAGTTACGACCCCGGGAAATTGATGTACCAATTTACCCAAACGGGGCCCACAATTTGGCGTTTCATCTTCTAGGGTTAGGTTTTGGGATGTGAATGGTTTTCCATTGTTTCTCAACAATAAATAGGCCTTCGAGCCTCATTGTAACACAGTTCGGAACAGTTCAGAGGCATGTAGCCGCACATCTCTTCTCAGAGATAAGCTACCATCGCCCTAGCTGGTTTATTTCCATTTCTGGTTGTAAGCATATTTCAGTATTTTACAGTAATGAAATGAAGTATTATTTCCGCTGCATCTCTGTGTTTATGGTTATTACATCTTTGTGTATATGGTTATCTCTATAATTTATTGCGTTCCTGTTTAAATCCGGATCAATGGTATCAGAGCGGTCTGCTTTTTCTCTGTTTTTCTTTGCATGTCCCCAACGAGGTCGGGATATAAGGAGTTAGGGCTTGAACTGGTCGAACCTTTGCAAGACCAGCCTCGCAAATCCCGACGGCCTCCCATGGCGGATGAGAAGAAAGACGAGGGAGCAGGAGATCCTATCAAAATCTTGCTCGAAGAAGCGCTCGAGCGGCAAAGGAACGCGATGATGGATAGCTTTGCGCAGATTCTTCAGCGGCTACCCAGAGGCGACGCATCGACTTCCAACAGCGACTCTGGAAATGCCACACCCTTCAAGGTACAAGTTAATTTTGAAATCCCCATCTTCGAGGGTAAAATAGACACAGATGCCGTAGATAAATGGTTAAATCTGCTAGATGGGTATTTTTCTGTTCATGAATTTTCAAGTCGGGAAAAGATTGTTTTCGCTCTTCTCAAAGCAGCCCCCCACGTCAAGGACTGGTGGGAAACCTACTGCGAGCAGAAGGATGAAAGTACAGGCTCACTATTTTCGGCCGCACCCACTTGGAATGACTTCCGGGATGCCATCAAGGAGCAGTACTACCCTGTCGGAAGCTATGAGGACAAATACATCAAATGGACCACACTGCGGCAGGGACGAGACCAAGATGTGCCAGAGTTCACAAACATTTTTCATACCCTTCGCACACAGTTGGGTATCAAAGATTCTGAGCTGCATCTGGTACTCAAATACCGGGGCTGTCTGCACAAATACATCCAGGAAGAGATGGTGTTCTTGAACATCTCCTCACTCGGCACAGCATACCGATACGCTGTCAAAATCGAGCAAAAGTTCAAACAAAAGAAGCGAGACTTTGGATCTGCAAATCCGAAGCCCAAAGGACAAAGCCAAGGCGGGGTAACCCAAGACAACCCGTCGAAGCCGCAAGAAAAGAACAACACCACGAAGTCGAAGAAGGACACAGGAAAGTGGTGTGAGTTCCACAAAAGTCCCACTCATAACACAAGTGAGTGTCGGACCAAGCAGTCGCTGGTGGCCGAGTTGAAGGCTTCCGAATCAGATGCATGTTCCGACCTTGAGCCAGAACTCGACAAGGGGAATGGCAAAGGGAAGCAGATCATTGATGCGGATCCTAGCGCCACTGTTGCCACTGCCAAGATCAAGAAAAATGAGCCCGAAGATCCAGAGGAAGGGGAGCGTCTTTTCCACTCACAGATGTGGGTGAAGGGTTCACCGCTGCGATTCATTGTCGACAGTGGTAGCCAAAAGAACCTTATTTCAGCAGAGGTCGTGAAGCGGTTGGGCCTACCAACTACACCACACCCACAGCGATATAGTATCGGGTGGCTTCATGAAGGACGAGATCTCAAAGTTCGCCAGCAGTGCCGCCTTCCCTACAGCATCAAGCCCTTCACAGACGAGGTATTGTGTGATGTTACGCCTCTAGATGTTTGTGATGTATTATTAGGCCAACCATACTTGTGGAGGCGACATGCTGTGTATGAGTCAAGGCCTCGTGCTGTCATTATTTCTTTGAATAATTCATTATACAGGATACCAGAGGTAGCCCCACCTACTGCCACATCCTTGATCACTACCAAGAAAAGCAGCAAGCTCATATCACAGACCAGGAAATTCATCTGTCTAGTTCACTCCCAAAATAAGGGGAAGATCGTTGCTACATCCATGACCCCTGCAAAGGGTTCCTCCATGCAGCAGCAACAGCAAAGGGATACGGTCATGACAAAACACAGGAACAACTTCTCCTCACCCACATGGGTACCACACAAGTTTCAGGTGGGCAACAAAGTTTGGTTGCATCGACAGAAAGAATGCCTTACCAGAACCCATCAGAAGCTCAGACCACTCCGACATGGTCCTTACAGCAGTACCAAGGCTATGGGGAACAATGCTTTGGAGCACATCAATCCTCCATTCCTTCACCTGCACCAAATGTTCAATGTGGACCATCGACGACCATGCTTCCCACCATCACTGGACACATCAGAGATTGCAGGACAAGTTCAGCAGATGGAGGAACTCAACGCAATGGGGACCATTGCTTCCTAAGGGGGGAGGAATGATCCAGGTGGATGTTGGTGGCCACCCACCAACCCATTTGGACCCCCACAACTGTCTCTTTCAGTCTTTTCAGTTTCCTAAATTGTAGCACAGTTTACTATTTTTAGCAGTTTTTCGGGTCCTGAACTTCCGGAGCCGTTTTGAGGCCCTAAACGACGTTTTTTTTTGGGATTCTGGGGCAACATGGGTCCATGGACCGATGTTGCCTCCCAAAGTGGTAGTACTCGGATAGATCTTTCTAACGAGCTATCGTACGCGTCAAATGGAGATCGTATGCCAAAGTTACGACCCGGGAAATTGATGTACCAATTTACCCAAACGGGGCCCACAATTTGGCGTTTCATCTTCTAGGGTTAGGTTTCGGGATGTGAATGGTTTTCCATTGTTTCTCAACAATAAATAGGCCTTCGAGCCTCATTGTAACACAGTTCGGAACAGTTCAGAGGCATGTAGCCGCACATCTCTTCTCAGAGATAAGCTACCATCGCCCTAGCTGGTTTATTTCCATTTCTGGTTGTAAGCATATTTCAGTATTTTACAGTAATGAAATGAAGTATTATTTCCGCTGCATCTCTGTGTTTATGGTTATTACATCTTTGTGTATATGGTTATCTCTATAATTTATTGCGTTCCTGTCTAAATCCGGATCACTCCTTTAGATGTGTTCTACAGCCCACTGCATAAGGCTGTAGTAAGAAGACAGAGGAAAAGAAGGAGAGTAGAAACACCTGAAATCCCACCTGGGAATGAACCGATGGACATAGTCTGGAGGGATATTCCTTCGAACCCAGCTGAAAATTTAACCAGACTGTCGCAATTTACAGGGGCATATGCTACTGCCACCATGGATAAAGCCACAAAGGTATCTATTTTGTTAAGGGAAAGGGAAGAGAGGATAGCGCAGCTCGAGCAACAGCTGGAGATAGAAAAAGAAAATGTGAACAAGCAAGCCGCTGAACAAATAGTCCATTTGCAACAGAGTATGGAAGTCCTAAAGATAAGCCATGAAGTAGACATCTCTGCAAAGAACGTGCAAATCCAAGAGTTGTAAGAGGCCATAGCAAAGTATAAAGATGTCGAGGCCATAGCAAAGTATAAAGATGTCCCTACTGTCGATGAATTCATTAAAGAAGCATTGGAGCTAAACTCCATTTTGTCAAAACAACAAAATCTATTCTGCCAGAGAATGTCCCATATCACCCCTTATCTGATTACTAGTGACCAATTAACAGATAAGGCAATTGATCAGAGAACTGAATTTAATGATTTAAATACTAAGATCTCTGACTACTTTGAATGGCAAATGTTTGAAGAAGGAAGAAGCGCTAATCTGCCAGAAATAGAAGAAACACATAAAGATATATTGTTCACAGATTGGGATGTGCGGATCAAGCAGGCAAAATTGGTAGTAGTGAGAGTAGCAGGAGTGGCTAAAAATATAATAAAAGCAATCAGTCACACTTTGCACACCACCAACTTGATAAAATAAGGTAACCCAAAGTCATTGCCAGATTTGAATGACTTGGATAAAAGTTGGAAGGCAAAGGTGAAAAACCAAAGGGAAGCGATCACAAAATTATCAAAGACTGACTGGGAGGCATATTGGAAATTCCTTGTCAAACCTCACAACCAAATTATGACGTTGAATTGTTCACTCAATTCAACACAAAGGATGTTGCCACCTCTCACAGATGCCATCTTCGCAGGACAGGTTAGGACGCAATTCGGGGCACCTCCTCAAGTGAAACCAATGGCCGATATATGCGATCTAAAGGAAAAGCTGGCAAACAACAAGACATCTTTATAACCTCTGGTCATCAAATTACTTTTATTTTTAGAGTTAGTTGCTAGTTAAGAGGAAGGTTGTTTGAAACCTCCTCAAGGTATTTTGTATAATCTATTTTTGAACTTTAGTTAGATAGTATTTATACCCTTCTCATGCATTTAGAGAAGGGTCCAGAATTTTATCAAAAACATTTGCAAAGAATGCACTTCTGTAAGTTTGTGAATGCCTTGATGAAATTATGGAACATGGTCATTACTTTTGATTATCAAACTACTTTCCTTTGTTGATGCACTATTGTATGCTTGGAGAATAATTTGATTTGAAGAAAGGAGCTGATCTATGTCATTAGTCGAATGAGTAGAACCTCAAACATATGGTATTTTTATCTTGTATGATCAATTCTGTTTTGTTTAATTAGTGATAACATTTCGTTTTGATGAATTATATATGGAATATGTTCTTTTTGTTATGTGTTAATTGCACCACTGTATGATGCCTAGTTGAAAGTATTTATTTTCATATATGATCATTAATATATGCGATATAGTTTATACATTTCTTTGACTAACTATTTAGTCAAAGAAATTATCTTTACATGTTATCATCTCTGTTTAATACGTGAATGATCTTTATTATCACATGTCAAACAGATATCTTTTTAGATCGCATATCGCACAGAATACCCCGGGTTTATATTAGATTAAGTTAGCTAGAGATTTGCATGCTAGAATAGGTCATTTAGTTATCATTATTCTTATTGCAATCGCTTGAAAACCACCCATTCTCATTTTCAAACCCACTCTGGGAAACTGGTCCCATCATCCCCAGTTGGAGCCACCACATCAAACGAAAAAGGAGTTGTCTTTAAGGTTCAGACCGAGTGGTTATCCCCCATGTTGGAGCAGTAGAATTCTGAGGCTTCAACATTTTGGCGCTAGAAGGAGGGCCATTCGACTATGAAATAAACACAATACAGTGTCAACCATGTACAGATCAATAGCTGAAAGAATAGCAAACACGTTATTTTTGGACAACTCTTCCTCGAAAAACCCAATGCAGGAAAATTGGTGCAACAATTCTGAGGGTTATATTGTTATGCAGTATATCCTTGAGTACAATTAGGTGCCAAACCGGCTCACCCGACAGAAAAATAACTGGCAGTAATACCTCTCTATTCGGAAGCAGATATTCAGAAAATCTGATCTACGAAACCCTCTCCAGCACAACTGAAGCATTGCGTCAGCCCTCCTGGCCTTTGTGTCAGCCTCAAAGCCCTCTAGGTAAGCCCTCTGAGGCACTGTGTAGCCTCTACGGCCTTTTGCGTCACTCCTGCTGCCCTCTATGCAGACCCTCTAGCCTCTGCGTGGCTTGCTCTGGCTTCTCGCTACAAACTGATCACTGATTCGACTTTTCTTAGCAAACCCCGCTCTAGAAAATCGAATGACTGATCACTCTGGTGTATTCTCCAACTGACCCTCAAGCCTCCTCTTATACTTTTCCTGTTGGTCCTTCAATGGCCGAGATTACATGTCTAATCAATGGCTAAGATTAGATTTGGCTTGATACATGTCCTTTAGAATCTTCTAACCCAGTTTTATATTAATGCCCATTAATATTTTAATTTTCGTAAGTTTAGACTTAGGAACTCCATTAAAAATATTAATTAGTTTAATGTCTTCTAAACCGGGTAGAATCTGCCCAAACCATTTTTGGGTCTTGGAGATCTCATGTGCTTTAGCCTCTCCACCAATTTTCATGGCTAGAGCACATTCGATGCTACCCCAAATCAACACTTCGTCGACATCTTCAACAACTTTTCTTCAAAAAGCCATAACTTCTTCATCCTGAAGCGTTTTTTTTGAATCGACATAATGTTTCGAGATATTTCCGTTGGAACACTTAGTTTCAACATCTACAACTTCAGTTTCTGTTAAAATGGAAATCCCATGCCAAGTTATTCTTGACAGCACCAACTACTTCCAATGGTTGTCTTATAGGGAGGATTTATTTAGAAGTAAAGGTTTTTATAGAATAGCCTCAGGCCAAGAGTCTAAACCTAAAGATGAAGATGAGCAAGCCAAATGGGAAAATAGGCAAGATCAAACACGTGGGTTGATAGGGATGTCTATTTCTCCAGACCTTAGATTCCATATTGTAGAATTTGATACCCCTTATGAAGCAATGTAACAACTCAATAAAGTTTTTGGAATTAAAAATGAAATTAGAGCTCATCAACTTGAAAATGAGTTGCTTACGTTGGACCCCAATAATTTTTCTTCCATTGAAGATTTTTTGCCCATGTTCAAGACTCTTAGACTTTTCTTGGAAGGTGTTAAGGTTAAGAAAGAAGATGGTAGCCTTATCTATTCCATTCTTACTAAGTTGGGACCAACCTACTCCTTGTTTGTTTCCACTTTCCATTCTACAAGAAAAGCCTTTATTTCTCAAGGACAAAACTACAAGCCCCCCTCTTTTGTTGCCTTTTGTGATTCTTTAATAAGAGAACAAGAAAAACTCTTACATCTTGGTCTTCTTAATATTGGAAAGTCTTCTAAGAAAGTCTTAGCAGCCCAGCGACAACCAAATTCAAGGAATCCTAAGAAACAACATCCTAAAAGAATGGTTCTAAACCAAACAAAGGGTCTTAAGCAATTTCAGTCTCGAAATGAAAAATCAATTCAACAAAATGACAAGGCAAATAAAAACAAAGGGAAGAAGACTAATAGACATTGCAACTTTTGTAATCGTGATGGCCACTTAGAATCCAAATGCTTTAAAAAGATGGAAGCCTTGGAAGCAGCGATGAAGAAGCATAACATCCATTTTGAGCACTCTTCAACTTCAACTTCATCTTCAGGAATAACACTTTCTGCATGTAGTTGTCAAGCATCTTGGTTTGGTTATGCACTAAATGTATCTTCTTCTTCTCATTCTCATGAGTGGCTCATTGATTCTGGAGCTTCTTATCACATGGCCAAAAACAAAGCCATGTTTTCTTCTTTAAATGATTGTAACACCAAAAATATATATGTTGGTGATGATAGATCTCTTAGTGTTGTAGAGACTGGAACTATTCATCTAAACAATGGTCAATTTAATGATGTATTATGTGTTCCTACCTTATCGTGCAACCTTCTATTTGTATATCAGATAACTTATTCAAGTGAAGGTAAAACAATTGAATTTTCACCTCATGATGTTGTAATTAAGGACCTAAGAGATCCTAGACAGATTTTAGCTATTGGCATCGCTGATGATTCTACAAGGTTGTATAAGTTTAACAACTTTGGGTCATCAACTCTTTCCTCGGTATTTATTGCTCATAATGATGAAGTGAGCAAACTTTGGCATGAGTGATTCGGTCACTTAAACTATTGCTCCCTTCAAAATCTATCTAAGGAAAATATGGTGACAGGTCTTCCTATGGTATCTTGCAGAGATGGTGTTTGTTCAGATGTGTACTCGGAAAACATCATCGGGATAGTTTTAAAAAACGTGCCTCTTGGCATGCCTCAGCCCCTTTACAGCTTGTGCACAATGATTTATGTGGTCCACTTCTAATCGATTCATTCTCTGGCTACAAGTATTTCTTAACTTTCATTGATGATTTCTCTAGACGCACTTGGGTATACTTCTTAAAATTCAAGAGTGAAGTCTTTAACATGTTCTTGGCCTTTAAGGCCTTTGTTGAGAAACAGTCCGGACATCAAATTCTTAAGCTAAGAGCTGATAATGGTGCAAAATATGTTAACAACAAATTCATCAACTTTTGCACTGAGCATGGAATTCAATTGCAACATACGATTCCCTATACTCCATAATAAAATAGTGTAGCTGAAAGGAAGAATTGCACCTTAAAGGAAATGGCTAATTATATGCTTCAATCTAAAGGGCTTAGTCTTAATTTTTGGGCAGAAGCAATTGACTGTGCAAATTACATAGTAAATCGCACTCCTACTAAGGTTTTAAAGAATATCACTCCAGAAGTAGCATGGAGCTCAATTAAACTAGAGGTCCAGATGTAAGTCACTTTCGTGTTTTTGGAAGTGAAGCATGGGCCTATTTTCTCGATGAGAAACATAAAGCCTTAGAACCTAAGAGTGAAAAATGTATTTTTGTTGGATATTCTGAAGATGTCAAAGGATATAGACTTCTTCCACCTAAATCCAAAAATGTTATCATTAGAAGAGATGTAAAGTTTGCTGAAAATATATCGACCTATGAGCCTAGTTCGGCAGATGTGCCACCTCTCTCTATCCCTTCTACTTCTGAAAATATTTCATCTTCAGATGATGACAACAAGGATGACAATCCTCTCCCACCTTCTTGGAATCCTCCTTCAACTCCTAAACTTCCAAAATGGGTCTGTGCTACTCAGGATGCAACAATTGCTCTTGTAGGTGATCCTGCAGATCGGCGACGTACACGTTCTCAGTTCAATAGAGTCTCTTCCTTATTGGCTCAAGCTTCAACGAATTATGGTCCTGACACCTTTGCAGAAGCTTTAGTTCATCCAGATTGGGACACAGTTATGAATGAAGAATATCATTCATTATTGGCAAATGATACATGGGATCTTGTTCCTCTTCCAAAGGGACGAAAACTTGTTAGATGCAGATGGGTTTACAGAACCAAGTTTGGACTAGATGGAAAAGTTGATAAACATAAAGCTCGTCTTGTTGTTAAGGGTTTTCCACAAGTTGAAGGCATTGACTCTACTGAAACCTTCTCCTCTGTTGCCAAAATGAACTCCATCCGCCTTGTTCTTTCCCTTGTTGCCTCTTTCGAATGGGAAGTCCATCAGATGGATGTTAAATCTGCCTTCTTGCATGGGGACTTGCATGAAGAAA
Source organism: Pinus tabuliformis (assembly GCA_031772625.1). Classification (NCBI taxonomy): domain Eukaryota; kingdom Viridiplantae; phylum Streptophyta; class Pinopsida; order Pinales; family Pinaceae; genus Pinus; species Pinus tabuliformis. The sequence continues at coordinate 397,880,174 of CM062819.1, forward strand.
TCTATATGGAATAACCTTTTGGCTTTATACAAACAGACTCTAGCCTTGTATGTTTGCTTAAGAAATCCCTTTATGGTCTCAAGCAAGCCCCTCAGGCTTGCTATGGAAAAATGGATAGCTTTCTTTTAGATATTGGCTTTTCTAGGTGTCATTCTGACAATACTGTCTGCACTAAGAAAGTGGGTAAGTCTCTTATCATTCTTGTTCTTTATGTTGATGATCTTATCCTTACTGGTAGTGATCCCAACCTTATAAACCATGTGAAGTCCAGCCTTAAAAAGCAGTTTGAAATGACAGACTTTGGACACTTGCATTATTTTCTTGGTCTTCAAGTCTTGCAATCTAAGGAAGGTATTTCCCTTTCCCAATCCAAGTATGCCTGTGATCTTCTATGCTGCTTTCACATGGAAGACTGTAAGCTAGCCCCTTCTCCCTTTTAGTTTGGAGCCAAACTTTCAGTCACTTGCGCTTCCCCTGAAGTTGATGCTACCTTATACCATCAGCTTGTAGGAAAACTTTTGTATCTGACCCATACCCGTCCTGACCTTTCCTTTGCTGTTGGCCTTATTGCTCGGTTTATGAAATCCCTTTATGGTCTCAAGCAAGCCCCTCGGGCTTGGTATGCAAAAATGGATAGCTTTCTTTTAGATATTGGCTTTTCTAGGTGCCATTCTGACAATATTGTCTGCACTAAGAAAGTCGGTAAGTCTCTTATCATTCTTGTTCTTTATGTTGATGATCTTATCCTTACTGGTAGTGATCCCAACCTTATAAACCATGTGAAGTCCAGCCTTAAAAAGCAGTTTGAAATGACAGACTTGGGACACTTGCATTATTTTCTTGGTCTTCAAGTCTTGCAATCCAAGGAAGGTATTTCCATTTCCCAGTCCAAGTATGCCTGTGATCTTCTATGCTGCTTTCACATGGAAGACTGTAAGCTAGCCCCTTCTCCCTTTTAGTTTGGAGCCAAACTTTCAGTCACTTGCACTTCCCCTGAAGTTGATGCTACCTTATACCGTTAGCTTGTAGGAAAACTTTTGTATCTGACCCATACCCGTCCTGAACTTTCCTTTGCTGTTGGCCTTATTGCTCGGTTTATGCAAAACCCACATGAAAGTCATTGGAAAGCAGCCAAAAGAATACTTCGTTATGTTCGAGGTATAGTTCAGTTTGGGATTCATTACAATGCAAAAGCATCTCCTCTATTGGTTGGTTTCACTGATTCTGATTGGGCTGGTGACCTTGATGATCGAAAGTCTACTACAGGTTATGTCTTCACTCTTGGTTTTGGACCTATTAGATGGGCTTGCAAGAAACAAAGTGCCATTTCTCTTTCTTCAGTAGAAGCAGAGTATCGTGGCGCCGTAGAAGTTAGTAATTAAGCCTTGTGGCTTCGTCAAATCCTGTCAGAGTTTGGCTTTCAGCAACATCATCCGACTACACTTTGGTGTGATAATCAAAGTGCCATTCAACTATGCAATGATCTAGTCAAACATTAGCGCAACAAACACATTGAACTACACATGCACTTCATCAGAAAGCTCATTCATGACCATGTTCATGAAGTGCAATATAGTTCAACCAATGATCAAGTTGTAGACATCTTTACAAAGGCTCTCACAGAGACGAAGTTTACTAAACTTCAATTTATGGTTGGAGTTTAGGAAGTTGTCACTAAGGGGGGATAGGCTCTAATGCCTCTTTCCTTCTCCAATTGTGTCATATTTGTAATTTTGTACATCCTTCAATAATATCCCAAGTTGTTCTTAAGGGGGGATGTTAGGAATAACTTGGTCTAGTGTATAATTAGGTAAAGTGTGTTTCTTTAGTATGTACTTTTTGTAACTTACAATCCGATGGTGACGATATGTTCTAGACATGAAGTGATCCGACGGTTCGTTATTTCCTTGGTATTACCGACACTATATCTGTGGCTTAACACTCGATTGGTCCATGATCTCTATTTAAAGAGCATGGATGGTCATTTGTAAGTTGACCGTTCACGAGAGAAGCTTATGTAAATTTTATTTCTTTTACATTAATAAATTGCCCGAAGTTGCCGCGTTGGCTCAGGCCGTGGACTGTTTCCCTCTTTGAGGATTTTAACCACATCAAGAATACTGGTGTATTGATCTGTGATCTGTTTGTAAGCGGTGTCTTTTGGTGTTCTATCTGAGGAACTTACCTTGTAAATTCCTACAAACTGTTGCTGGTCAAGGAGGAAACTAAGAGTGAGGAGGCTGATGTGCCAACCTCAATACCGCCTACTATGCAGAGTCAAATACTTACAGATGGAAACCATATCCAGCCTCAGGCCTTCTCCTATGGGGGGATGAACCTTCGTCTGTAAAATGGGTGAAGGGAATTGGTAGCTAGCTGCTAGATTAATCTTATAGGATGACTTATGATGATGAGAACATTTATTATATATTTGATGTAATTTTACTCAGTAGTCTTGAATGGACAGCTTTGAGTGCTGACTATTGGTTTTGGTGTATCATTTATGAATTGGCATGCACTACATGACATATATTAGGCCTTCTCCTATGGGGGGATGAACCTTCGTCTGTAAAATGGGTGAAGGGAATTGGTAGCTAGCTGCTAGATTAATCTTTGTGGATGACTTATGATGATGAGAACATTTATTATATATTTGATGTAATTTTACTCAGTAGTCTTGAATGGACAGCTTTGAGTGCTGACTGTTGGTTTTGGTGTATCATTTATGAATTGGCATGCACTACATCACATATATTAGTGCTTTTTCCTTGTTGATGTCCCAGTGTGCTTCTTAGTTGTTGCTGTTGGTCATATATTTAAAAAGTATTGAAAAACATGAATCTATTTTGTATTTTTTAATGCTTACTGTGTGGTTTGCTAATTTTTGCCGATTATTCTGGTTTTCCACTCTCCAGACCCTTAACAATGTTGATTTCTCTAGCAATACCATGTATGTTAAATATTTCTAGCTTAGTTTCCATGTTGATTAAATTTGTGTGACTTCTATCACAGTTAACTAATATAGGAAGAATGCTTGTTTTGCATATGAGGTTATAATCAATAGTTAAAACGTTTTGCTGACAGTTCAAGGTGTCCACAAAGCCAAAAAGAAGCTGCGCTGTTGTTGGGTCAATTTGCCACAACTGATACAGAATGCAAGGTATCAGAAGTCCAGTTATTTGTTTATTTTTTCACTTTATCAATATGATGGCATAAAATTGTGCTTTAGGTTCCTTACTCTTCTTCTTTATCTTGGCTGTGATCATGGTTTGCATGGGGGTGTTTATAGCCTGGAAATGTATTCTATTGTTGAATAAAATGCATTTTCATGATCTTATCTAATGTGACTATTCATGTAGACAAATATGTTGATTCTATGTAACTCACTTATCTGGATGGTACTATATAATTTGTCTGCCTTATGAACCATTGATATCATTCATGTCTATGTGTTATCTAATATCTGGTGCAGTATAGGAAATAATAAACTAGAGATATTGTACTGACTACATATTTGAGGATATGATAATTTGAAATTAGTTTTGTTGTAAATGGGAACATGTTACAGTCCTAAGCTGTTGAGTCTTGACATGTAACAAATTGGCCTTGCTGCTTTTATTTTTAACCATGCTTTGTAAATGCAGGTTCACATAGTGCAACGAGGTGCAGTACGGCCTCTAATTAAAATGCTTTATGCTTCAGATACTCAGCTCAGGTCTATGGCTGCTTTTGCTCTTGGTAGACTAGCACAGGTCTCCAACAATACCTTGCTTTTCATTTTCATCGAACATAAATTTCTTATGTTTGCCTCTCTTAAAACTTCTATTTTCATATAATCATCTTCCTTTTCATGACATGTAGGGCTGTAAATATAAGGCTTTCCATTGGGCATTTAATATGTTTTATTATTTCTTAAATTTTTATTTACACTAGAACACACACAACCAAGCTGGCATAGTTCATGATGGAGGACTGGCACCATTGCTAGAACTTCTTGACTCAAGAGATGGATCCCTTCAGCACAATGCTGCCTTCGCTATATATGGTCTTGCAGATAATGAGGTAAAAAATGGTGTACTGCATGTGGTGCTTTTTATCTTATACTTGGAGTATTTTGTGTTGAAAATAACATAATTGATTAATGCAATTTCAGTAGCTTTATTTACAAGCATCTTTGTTTATTGCAAAAGATTGGGTCCATTGGGAAGAAACATAGATCTTTCTTTCGTCAGTATTTGAAAGCATACCCGATCTTTTATCTTATCAGGATAATGTGTATGACATTGTGAAAAGTGGTGCCGTTGAAAGATTACAGGATGGAGAATTGATTGATCAGGTAAGACAACACCAACTCAGGAAATGCATTTGATAATTATGTTCCTATTTCCATTAACATGGCACTTGGTTTTTCTTGTGTCTCTTGGAGAATGTAAACTCAAGCTTTCGTCATTTGACATTCACCTCAAAAACAATCTTCATATGACACATTCTGTTTAAATTTTGGCTGCTGTTTGCATTCATGATTGGTCATCCCTGGATATTGATGTAGGAGTTAATTTGCTTCATTGTATATGACGAATCATACTGCTGAAAGTGTTTTCCATTTTATTCACAGCAATCAAAGGATTGTGCAGCAAAAACCCTAAAAAGGTTGGAAGAGAATATTAATGGAAGGGTGAGATTTCCTTTTTGCAAATTTTGTCATCTAGTTTTTATGCTATATACCTGTGTGGCAGTGAAATTAGAAGGATGGTAATTTTTTTCAATCTTGTCTCATCATTGTTGATTTGTTTGCGTTATGAATGATCATTTACATGTTGCTTGGCAGGTTTTGAAGCATTTACTTTATCTGATGCGTCAACTAGATAGAATTTTCCAAAGACGAATTGCTTTGGCTCTTGCCCATCTTTCTTCTTTGAATGATCTAAGGATGGTCTTCATTGATTACAATGGTAAATATGTTGTAATCCCTAAGTTGCATAACTATTGAAATTCAAACTACTTTATTGGATGGTAATGCTATATTAGTAACAAATCTTATTTCTCTGCTGTCTTAATTGGATAAAGTTTGTGTGTCATCTTAACTAAACATAGAATATTTGATGGGCAGGCTTGGATGTGCTACTGGGGCTTCTTGGCCGGACTGCAAACCCAAAACACCGACGAGATGGTGTCTTTGCATTGCTTGCATTAGCAAAAAAGGCATGTCCATCTCCTATGGTTGCTGCACCACTTCCTCCTCGTCCTCAGGTTTGTGACTTATTTTGTCACTATGCTCGAGTTTTGAGCTAGTCTGATGATCGATTCTTTTTGTTTGAGTCTAATTGGCATTTACTATCTTCACCTTGTGTATTCAGAAAATATATGCCACCTGCTCAACAATCGAGTCTCCATTAAGGAAGTTATGTGAAATTGACTTTCAGATTATTTCCAGCTATGTAGAACTGGTTATATAATGATAATGTTGTTTGAGGTTTAGGAATTGGGCATTGAGTTGCTAGGTAGCTAGGTCCATCTTTTCTTTATTTCATTTGTTGGAATAGATCAAAATCTTTGGTTTGAATTGTGTGTTGTGAAGCTACTGTGATTACTCTGCGTGAACGCTAAAGTATTAAGCCTTTGTTGAGCCAACTAGTTCCATTTTTTGGTGTGAATGTGCATGAACTATAGGTTTGGCTCAACACTTGGATTGCAAAATTCTATAGATCAGGAGTTTGGTCACCAAAATCCTCCTAGCATAAACATGCAATAATAACAAACACATGTAACAAGCCAGAAAAAATTATGATAAAGAAATAAAATTAAGAAGAAAAGTTCAAAGTTTTAAAGATGAATTTGGAGTGGAATCTAGAATTTACCTTGTAACTTCGTCTTCCTTTATTGAATTAGTCTTTTATATGTAAATATCCCCAAAGATCTCTTAAAATTTGCAACTAAATTGAATAGAATGCCAAAGACTACAATAATATGAAGGAATCTGCAATCACCAAGTAAAGAAGTAGGGCAATAAATGCTTTTTTGGAGTAGTAAGGTGAAATGGTCATGGATAGTCTTTTGACAAGCCCTGACAAATGAGAAATCCCAAAAATGTTTTAACTATCTCTAGTCTCCTATGCTATGGGCATCGATCATCCCTTGGATTTGTGTAGGACAAACATCAAAATAATTTGTTTCTTTCTTTGCCCCAGTTATCATTCCCAAGGAGGTTTGAGGTTCGAACACCCTTCCCCTAGAACCCTTTTGTGATATGCTTTAGTAGCTAGAGATTTGTGTTTTGTCTTGTGAGAACCCTTTTGCAAGTAGGTTTGAGTGCCTTTTTATGAGCAAGTTTGAGGACCCTTTCATGCGTAGTTTGAGCACCCTTATGCGAGCCAGATTGAAGAACCTTTTTCTAGTAAGTTTTAACATACTTATGGGTGCAGGTTTGAGCAAGCAAAGGTTCGAGCACTCTTTGGCAAGCACCACTTTGTGAGTTGTGGCATAAGTAGACGTAGGTTCATGACTAGCTTTGTGGCCCTTCTAAGATTCTGTTGTGAAGAAGTTTGACCAAGGTCAAGCATAGAAACTTCATTAAATGAGGCTTTAAATGCTTGTTCACGTAATTGTTTGTAATGTCCCGTATGGATAAAGGGGGTGTTACCCACTAAAAGTGGGTGACCCAATAAGAGAATTTCTCTCCTAGATATCTCTCTAGCTAACAGCCAACAACCCTTGACAATCACCAATGTAACAGATATATTGTGCCATTTCATCTCTGCTCCCTGCATCAGTCATATGCCCCCTCACCCATTTGTGAAGAGCATTTGTTAGAAAGTGGGCAATTCAACCCAAAAGGTATGTTTTTCATTATGCAATTGCGTGCTTATGCTTGTTTTTCTTGGGCATGGATTATATGGAATGACTTGGAAGAAGGAAGGGTTTTGACCATGGTTTTGTTCACTCACCTTAAATGGGGGGTTAATCCTCAATCTTAGTCTTGTGTGATCTCCCCTATTGGCCTATAGATTTAGGAAGGGCACTACATGTGAAACCCTGATTTTGGTAGCATGGTCCTGTTTTCCCACTCCACATTTTTCCCTCCCCTCCACACATTACAGGCCCTATTTCATCATTTTCCTTCTCTGGGTCCACAAGGCACTGGCACACCCCCTCCCCTTTTCCACATGTCTGGGTCAGGCTTGGAAATGTTGCCTTGGAGGTTGATGTAGCTAAAAGACAATTGAAAGCAGATCATGGCCACAAGCAAGAAACAAAAGAAAAAAATATTATAAAATGCAAAAGATTGCTAGGACATTAATATAGCATGTGGGCAAGAGCCAAGCATGATCCCTATCCCTTATTATGGCCATCACCCTGGTTCCTAGGGCCACATGCGTGCCTTTACATCATTAAGGAACCCATGCACGTCCCAACCCCTGGTGGGCGATGAACTGCCTCACCTCAAGGGGATAATAACTACTTACATCATACACACCATGCTCTCATTTCCTAGAGCCCCAAGCAATAATACAATGAAAAAATCAAGAAGAGGAAAAGGCAAATAAATAAGGGTTGAGAAACAAAGTTTGGGGTACTCATGTGTCGATGATTGCTTGCTCCTACATTTATACACACAATAGGTGGACATCCTTCATTATTGCCAACCTTGAACCCATGGCATTTGGCCTGGAGACCACCGTGTCCCGATCCATTCATCATTATTCGCATGACATCTATCAAATGAAGGATGTACCAGGGTTGTTTATTAGCCAATCCTACTTAGGGAGGTAACACTATTACAAGCTTGAAGCCCCAAATTTTGAAGGGAGTCTCATTGTGCCCTTGATAAACAAGCTTGGTTCACATATATGCACTAATGAATTATTGTACCTAATGGTGAGGATGTGCGTTGGATATTATATGTAATTGGCAGGTGGTTTTAGGGCCCAAGTCCACTAGAGGATCATATTGACACCCCTGGGTGAAGCATTGAGAGCCATGGGACTCTTGTCATGTGCACAACATCATTTCATGTCATGGGCACCCTCAACACCCACAACAATTTGCGTATTGCCTCGCTTTATTCGTGAGATGATGCACTTGGACTAGTGTGCCCCAACCGACTTAGTGGTGATTAGATGGTTTAGTAGCTGCTCCATGGCCCAAAGGTTTGTCTCACCCCTTGAGACATGGGAGTGCAACCACCATCGTTAGAACCCTTAGTATTGGAGTTTTATAGGCTGTTCCATCATCAGGAGACCCATGAGACTCGCTTTTGTGCCCCAAACCCAATTTCGGGCCCCATATGATGACTTGCATGGAGAGTTAGTTGCCATCCCCTAGTTCGTGATTTATGGGGCCCTCTCTCAAATTTTGGCACAAAGAGGACTCAACGTGGCCTTCCAATGACCCTACATTAGCATGATGTCATCATTTTGGCTAGCATTTTGATGGCTGATTCATAATTTATAAAAGTTACTTGGTCGCCTTGTGACCAAGGCTTGTATTTTGCACATTTTTATAATGTTAGGGGCCTTAGACTAATAATTCGACCTGCTAGGTCTCATAAAAATAGAACTCAACTTCATTTGTGAAGGCTCATGATCACACTTGAGAATTTTGGCCTTCTTGGCAGATTCACACTTTTTCTTTGGTTGGCTATTGGATGGTCTTGGATGCATTTCGATATTTGGAGCTGAAATTTGATCTTCTTTGGACCTGTCTCTGAAACAGATAACTTGTTCACTGGAGTTTGTCACTTTTAGACTCATAGGAGTTGAATGGCCATAAGGTTAAAGACCTGACTTTTGACATGAGTGCCCTTTCAATTAATTGTGCAACTTAATTTAATTTAATTAATTTATTACTATATATATATATATATATATAAAGTTATGAATATTTTATTCATAACATTGCCTCTCTCTTAAAAATGCTTTGTCCTCAAAGCATAGGCAATGTTGAGTGTTGCTGGAGAAAATGTTCTGTCTCCTATGATGAATCTTCCTCTGGTAGTCTCTTCCATTTAATAAGGTACTCCTTAATAGTCTTGGATCATAGTACCTGTTGGACAACTAATCCTCAAAAGGTTATGGTGTGGAAGATAAATAGTCAAAGGGAGTGCAAGAGACCTTGGAATATGGAATCCAATGGTCACTCCCATTTATTATAAATGTGTATCATTTGTTAATAGAAAATGTATTCACGCTTTACCTTATTTTATTGTCCACATTCCATGTGCATCTGACATGGTATCAGAGCATAGGTCCGAAATTAGTTTTCTGCAGTGTAACTCCTGACAGATTTCTCTGCCATATTATGTCCCTTTGCCTAAAAGTTGTGAAGGATTAAATGCTAGTGCATTGAAGCCGAAGGAGCAGTTTGGTATATCTGTTGGTGCGATTGTTGGTATGCGTTATGTTTTTATTCAAATGTTGTTGCAGTTTTGTTTGCTGTAGATCCATTGTGTTGTGAAAATTCTATCACTGTAGCAACTTATTTATTTTTCCTACTTATTCCACAATAAGCTATTTATGAAATTACTTCAATAAACATTAAAATAAATATTGTTGCAGATATCACACCGTAATACAGAAACAAACATATGCACAAGCATTAACACATTGACACAAATATTTTGGACAACAGTCCTTGGAAAAACCCAATGTGGGAAAACCAGTGCAGCAAGGGAGGATTTTATTATTCAACAATTTTTCTGTACAACAGGGTGCCAAACTGGCTTACCCACAGAGAGAAATAATTCTCCAGCACTTCTACCAATCCCACCGTCAGCCCGACTGACCTTTGCGTGGCTCTCAAACCCTCTGCGTCAACCATTGCTTGACTGCGTCAGCGCTGGGCCTCCTTGCGTCACTCATGTAGGCCCAAAAAGTGACTGCGTAGTCTTCTGCTGTCTCTATGTTTGCCTGAAAAGCCCTGCGTTTGCCTCTCCTGCCTCAGCGCTGATCTCTAGTGGCTGATCCTGCCTCTCTGCTCCGTACTTGCTACCTCTTGACTGCGCACCAGACCACTGGTTCAATTTCTCAGCTAACCCCGCTCCAAAAATTGAATTAACTGGTCTCCCTCAGTGTGTTCTCCAAGTGACCCTCAAGCCTCCTATTATACTTTTCTTGTTGACAAATCAACGACTGAGATTAAGTCCCTAATCAATGGCTAAGATTAGATCTGGCTTGATCCATGACTTTTGGACCATTCTAACACAATTTTATATTAATACACATTAATATTTTATTTTCCCTAATTTTAGACTTAGGGACTCCATTAAAAATAATAATTATTTTAATATCTCCCAAGCTGTTTAGAATCTGCCCAAACCTTTTCTGGGTATTGGAGATCTCTCATGTGCCTTTGCCTCTCCGCTAATTTTCGTGGCTAGAGCACATACGATGCTACCCCAAATCAACACTCCCTCTTAGCAAGGATTGTGCTTTAGTAATACTCCTTATTGAGTATCACCCTGATCATCCAGCATCGGTCCCTGCGCTAATGCTAAGCCTCCCTGCCCAACATCCTCTGCACTGCCGCATCATGTACTGCTGCCCATGGCTCTGCTACTGCCACTGTTGCATATGTATGACAACTCCCTCTGCATCGTGCTGCTGCTAGTCCTTTCTCCCAACACTGCATCTATATTGCAACTCCCTCTGCATCCTTGCAGTTATCACTCCCATTTCTGCTACTGAAACGGGTTCTTTACCATCTCCATCTTTTCCTTGAAGTAGTCAAATTTTGTCCTTCCAAGGGCCTTGGTGAGGATGTCCGCCACCTGTTCTCTTGTAGGAGTGTAGCTCAACTGTACAACTCCTTGTTGGACACAGTCCTTGAGAAAGTGACATCGGATATCAATATGCTTCGACCTATCATGAAACACTGGATTCTCAGAGAGCTTGATACAACTTTGATTATCACACATGATCTTGGTCGCCTCCATATTCCTTTTGAATATGTTCACATGCAGATTTCTAAGTCATATGGCCTCACACGAAGCTGTGCTTGCCGCCATATATTCTGCCTTAGATAAGCTCAGAGCCACGGACTTTTGTTTCCTACTGCACCAGGCGGTCATTCCTGATCCAATGTTGAAACAATACCTAGAGGTACTTTTTCGATCCATTGAACTTCTTGAATCTTGCCCAATCTGCATCAGTAAGTCCACTCAATTTGATATCCTTACTCCTGGTGTACAAGAGTCCATAATCGACTGTTCCCTGTAAATACTTGAGAACATGTTTGGCTGCTGCCCAGTGCACCCTCTTTGGTTCCACCATGAACTGACTGAGGGTGTTGACAGAGTAGCAAATGTCTGGCATGGTATTGACCAAATACATTAGGGACCCTATGAGCTACCTGTATAGGGTGGGATCGACATCCTTGTCTTCTGATGCATCAATCTTCTTCCAGTTGGTGATCATTGGCGTAGACATAGGTCTACAGTTTTCCATCCTGAATCTTTTTAGGTTTTCTGTAGCATACCTCCCTTGCCCAAGGAAGATTTATCCCTTCTGCTGCCAAACTTCCAATCCTAGGAATTAGTGCATTCGTCCCAAATCCTTCATATCGAATTCTGTGGCTAGATTCTTCTTGCAGTCCCCAATGAGTTTGGATGATCCTGTCAGAAAGAGATCATCCACATACAATACTAAGATTAGCGGCTCGTTCTCTACAACCAGATAGTAGAGATTCAGATCCGCGTCACTCTTGACAAACCCCATCTTCTGCAAGTAGCCATCTATTCGACCATACCATGCTCTCGGTGCCTGTTTCAGCCCATACAAGGCTTTCTTCAATCTGCATACATGAGACTTCTTCTCATGAGTTTCAAAGCCCTCTGGTTGTTCAATGTATACCTCCTCTTCTATTACCTCGTTCAGAAATGCCGTTTTGACATCCATCTGATGGATCTCCCATCCCATCTGGGCTGCAAGAGATATCACGGTCCTAATAGATGTATACCTGGCTACTGGGGGGAAGGTCTCCTCATAGTTAATCCCTTCCTTTTGAGCATACCCCTTAGCCACAAACCTGAATTTGTATTTCTCAACACTACTGTTTGCAGCGTATCTGATCTTGTAGATCCATCTTGAACCTACCACTGATCTGTCTTGAGGTCTTGGCACCACCTCCTAGACATCATTTACCATTATGGAGTTGTATTCCTCTACCATCGCATCTAGCCAAACTTGATGTTGAGCTGCCTCCTTGAAACTGACAGGCTCTCCATCTTGAGCTACTAATGCTTGATATCTATCTGGTTATTTTCGCTCCCTCTGATTGTTTCTTGGCGCACTGATGAAGTCCTTTGCATCTCTCAAAATTTGACGAAGTTCCCTGCTAGTTCTTCCTCTGCCAGTAGGTGCTTTTGTTCGCTCCTCCTCCTCATCCTGAGAATCTTCCTGTCCTGAGGAAGAATTCTTTACTTTTGTTGGTTGAAGAGGCTTAACCAACGACTCCTCTTTTGACTGCTCCTCGGAAGGCGTCTCGTGAGATCTTCTAAAAGCCTTGTCCTCCATGAACTTTACATCTCGTCGTACTACTACCTTCATGCTCCTTGGAAGATAGATTTTGTATGCCTTACCGTTCTCGTTATATCCTACCAGATATCACTTTTCCGCAGTTTGATCCAACTTCTTCCTCTTTTCTCCGGGTATGCGACAATATGCTAGATTCCCAAATATCCTGAAATGACTAACTTCAGGTGTCTTCCCTGTGAAGACTTTCTCTGAAGTAATCTTGCCCACTGCCCAATGAGGAATCATGTTTTGAACATACACTGTTGTGTTGCATGCTTCTGCCCACAGGAATTTTGGCATATCCTGATCATACATCATGGCCCTAGCTACTTTTACAATAGTCCTGTTTTTCTTTTTGCTACCCCATTTTGCTCCGGATTATATGGTGCTGTCCACTCTCTTCTGATGCCATCCTTAGCGCAAAAATCAGTGACGTCCTTATCGACATATTCTCCACCATTATCTAAGCGCAAAACTTTTATTTTCTTCCCAGTCAGTTTCTCCACTAGAGCCTTGAACTCCTTGAATCGATAGAAAACCTCATCCTTGGTTTTCAGAAAATAAATCCAAGTTTTCCTTGAGTGGTCATCAATGAAGGTAAGGAAATACTCGGCACCACTAAGACGGACATAGGTATGTAGATATCAAAGTGTATTAATCCTAGTACACTCTTGGCCCGGTGTTTGCTCTTAGGAAATGCTGGCTTGGCATACTTTCCTAGAACACATCTCCTGCATACATGATCTCGTTCCGTACTTAGATCCGGAACTCCTATTACAATGCTCCTGAGAATTCTCAGAGCTCCATGGTGCAAGTGACCCATTCTTTTGTGCCATAGTTCTTTCAAGTCCTTGTCTCCATGATTGCCTATTAGTGCCATTGGTGATTCTAGTTGCAATCTATACAACTGATTACGTTTGATCCCAATCTGCACTTTCTTTTTCCAGCTCGAGTGTTTGACGTATACCTTCTCCTTGATGAAGTAGACGTCATAGCCCTTGCCTTGTAATTTCGACACAGAAAGTAAGTTCATCCCCAATCCTGGTACATGCAGTGCATTTGTAGCACACAACCATTTTCCCTGATTCTATTTGAAAAACTATGGTACCCTTCCCTACTGGAGTACACTTTGCCTTGTTCCCCATGGTGATCTGAAAGTTCATCTTCTCTTCTCGATATTCTGAGAAACACTCCCTAATTCTTGTCATATGCCACGAAGCTCCACTGTCTATATACCATACTTCTGATGATGCAACACTAGTCATACACGCCACTTCTTCTTCCAGCCTGGAAGCCAACATAGAGAAATCAAAATCTCTTTCTCTTGTGCAATCTTCTGAAAATCTATGTGAGTCCCCTGACGTGGATGCCTCTGCATCGTGGTCTCGACCCATAACTGATTTTCCCTTTCTGTCTCTGATTACTTCCTCTGATACCATGTGAAAATTCTATCACTGCAGCAACTGATTTATTTTTCCTACTTATTCCACAATAAGTTATTTATGAAATTACTTTAATAAACTTAAAATAAATACTGCTGCAGATGTTACACTGTAATACAGAAACAAACATATCCACAAGCATTAACACATTGACACAGATATTTTGGACAACAGTCCCCAAGAAAACCCAATGTGGGAAAACCGGTGCAGCAAGGGAGGATTTTATTATTCAACAATTTTTCTGTACAACAGGGTGCCAAACTGGCTTACCCACAGAGAGAAATAATTCTCCAGCACTTCTCCCAATCCCATTGTCAGCCCGACTAACATTTGCGTGGCTCTCAAACCCTTTGCGTCAACCCTGCTTGACTGCGTCAGTCCTTGCCTCTCTGCGTCACTCACGCAGGCCCAACAAGTGACTGCGCAGTCTTCTGCTGCATCTGCGTCTGCCTCTCCTGCCTCAACGCTGATCTCTAATGGCTTATCCTGCCTCTCTGCTCCGTACTTGCTGCTTCCTGATTGCTCATCGGACCATTGGTTCAATTTCTTAGCTAACCCCGCTCTAGAAATTGAACTGATTGGTCTCCCTCAGTGTTCTCCAAGTGACCCTCAAGCCTCCTCTTATACTTTTCTCATTGACAATTCAACGGCCGAGATTAAGTCCCCAATCAACGGCTAAGATTAGATTTGGCGTGATCCATGACTTTTGGACCATTCTAACACAGTTTTATATTAATACACATTAATATTTTCTTTTCCCTAAGTTTAGACTTAGGGACTCCATTAAAAATATTAATTATTTTAATATCTCCCAAACTGTTTAGAATCTACCCAAACCCTTTCTGGGTATTGGAGATCTCATGTGCCTTAGCCTCTCCACCAATTTTCGTGGCTAGAGCACATCCGATGATACCCCAAATCAACGTGTGTTGGTATGCGTTTCTCAAGTTAACTCCTCCCACATATACATTATATGAACGCTGTCAACACAACTGGTTCCGTTGTCAAAACTGCTAGAAATGCTATACTACACCCCTACATATAATATAATATAATGCTGTGTTAATATCACACCATGCCAGTTTTACCTTTCGGTCAACATACCTTCGTTGTGCATTTTATAACATAGATGAAAACATGCGTTGTTTGATGTTACGTTTAATACCATCGCTCATCTCCATATCGCCCATACCGCTATATTACCTTTATGCACAATGCTCGACCGACCCCTCACTACACAGTTGAATTCGAAAATGCTCCCGAGCCTTGTCAATAAAGGCTTCAACTACATGCAACATCTCACTAGCTAGCACAATCACAGATGCTGTGCCATCACCTACTTCCTCTTCCTTTTTAGCAGTTCGTCTAGATTTCTCAGAAGTTTTTCCATGGTACTTATTTTGAATTTCAGGCTGAAGTAGTTCAGGTGGAACAACACCTTCAATACCCTGTTCTGTGAACCTGGAAAAGCCCTCCAGGTCTTGCCGTGTTGAAAAGCGTAGGCCTTCCCTACAACAAACATGGTTATTTTTGTGGTGATACTCCGGTTCCATTCCAGTAGAAGGATCCATATCATCGACAAGAGCTTTCCAGTAATCTGTAACAGATGGCATCTTGACTCGCTGTGGATCTGTTAGTGCATTTGGATTCTGGTTTGACCATTTCCATAATTGTGCAAGTTCCTTTTTTCCCAACCTCCACCTTGGCTTGCGTTTTTCAGTCCATCTTGTGTTGTTTTCCATTCTGATACTTGCTTTTCAAATGGCAAACATCCATCATGCTTCCGCCAAACCCAATTTTTCTCACGTTCTCGTATGTGTTCAGTGATACTGACAAACTCTCTTCCTTTCGGTGGTGTCATTTCAAGATGCTTGTTTACAGGCTCTTCATAAGCCTTGGTTTCCTCTCTCATGCTTTCCTTTGGACCATCTTTGTCACCTTTTCTTGAGAACTTAAGGTAGTCAAAGATAATTAAGCATTGCACAAGAAAATGGCTTCGAAAGCTAGGGTCTTTTAACTCTATCCTCATTAATTTACTACTCGTCAGATACTTGATGCTGAAAGTTGCAGCCATGCCTTCGTCAAGGTCACTTGCATTTGCATTATCATCACCAAGGGGTTGAGCTTCAAAAGTATCCAGCACAATAGCTAAACTTGCAATGAAGTTCTGCCACTTGCTGAACGCTATGAAAATGGGAAAAAATGTGCTAGAAACATAAGAATGCGACCACAGAAGATGACATCTTTTGCTGAGTCTAATTCTTGAGATTGAAAGATGGCCAGACTAGCTGAGTTGTTAGAATTATTAAGCACTGTAATGTTGTCTACTATTGAAGACATAGTAAGATTCAACAAAGCTTCTCTTGTTGACATTAGAACATGTTTACAAGATGCTCAAGAAAAGATTGATTTTTTGTAGCTTGAGACAAAGCTACAACAAGAAGAATTACAGTAGTGGAGTCATCATTCTGAACTTGTTTCTGTTTAGAACACTGAAACAGACTCCCATAAGTAGCAAGTTGATTCAGATCTAGTACCCAATGAAGCATCATAATTGCATGCAGAAGCGGAAATTCAACATATACTTCCCAAGACCATCATCAGACCTTGGGAAGAGCTTGTCCATAACAAGCACATAATAGGTCCTGGATATGATAAGGAGGTGTCCTTTCATATTCCAGACTACTCCAAGCCAATCTAATTTCATAATGCTGGATTTCTTTAGGACGGTTCATCTTCACCTTATCCTCCTGTACAAAAACAGATTGTTAAATGCCAACATTGTGATCGAGTTGGCCATATGAAAGATCACTGTTTTGATCTTCATCCATGTGAGCATTGTCATAAAACCACTTATTCGTCACATAGATGCTTCAGAAACAAGCCTCTTGCAAGAACAAAGATTCATCTTGGATGGATCGCTTCTTGGTAATGGGCATCAACAGCGAAGAAGATATTTCATTCATATGTCCGAACTTGTTTTAGAGTATTGAACAATCTTGCAGTTGAGTTTTCTCCATCATCTCACCTTGTATCTGACAGGAGGGAAGTGATGGTCATCTACAAGCTTCAAAGCCACATCAAGCGAGCCTGAGCCACAACATGCCATACCAGATTCGGAGTTGTAGCCAAAGACAAAGATGCCCCTGAGCATGCCTTCAGTGGGTGATGCCTCTTCAAAGAAGTGGGGACACTTCCTCTAGCAGAAGACTTCAACTTCTTGCCAGTTTTGAAAGAGTTCCAGGAATTGCATTAAGCGTTCCAGAGTTGGTGTTAATCCTTAAACCATCACAGGTTGAGACCTCCCTTTTCAGGTTGAGGTTCTCCCTTTTATGCGGAGTGAGACCTCCCTTTCATGGTTGAAGGTTTCCCTCTTCAAGACATCAGGAGCACTTCCTCTAGCAGAAGAACTCAGCTTCTTGCCATACTTGGAAGAGTTCTGGGCACTGCACTAAGCGTTCCAGTGTTGGTGGTCATCCTTAAACCATCCACCTTAAACCACCCACCTTATACCAACATTTCAGAGAGCACATTCAACCTAGTGTTGCCATGCATTTTTGCACATTTTGTATTACAACTCTCTTCTTGGACTCATACATACCCCTTCGGATTAAGGGGGGGAATGTTGGACACCTAATCCTCTAAGGGTTATGGTGTGGAAGATAAATAGACAAAGGGAGTCGAAGAGACCTTGGAATATGGAATCCAATGGTCACTCCCATTTATTATATAAGTGTATCATTTGTTAATAGAAAATGTATTCACGCTTTACCTTATTTGACTGTCCACATTCCATGTGCAGCTGACAGTACCTTCTCTCTAGTAGTGAGTATGCCTTCAGGTTCTAATATGATCCTTCCTTCTTTGCCAGTCTTGAGTATCTCTGTTTGCGTTGTTTGATTTTGCCCCAAAACTTTTTTGAGACTTGATACATGGAATGTGTTGTGGACTCGACAATTGTCTGGTAGCTTCAGTCCATAAGCCACGTTACTTATTTTTTTGATTATTTGGTATGGTCCATAATATTTAGGAGATAACTTATTTTTCTCGTGTTGTTTTAATGATAACTGCTTATAGTGTTGAAGTCTAACAAAGACCCAATCTCCTTCTTTGAACTCTCTTTCAGTGCGGTGCTGGGCAACTTGTTGCTTCATTCTATTACGTGCCACTGTTAGATTTTCTTTTAACAAGTTAATAATTCTTTGGCTTTCTTTAAGTGGTTCTTTACCGCTTGAACCTTAGAAGTGTGCATCGCAAAATCCTTCCACCTGGGTGGTTCGTAGCCATATAGGGCTTCGAAGGGAGTCATTTTAGTTGAAGTATGATAGGTGGTATTGTACCGCCATTCTGCGAAGTGTAGCCACTGAGACCATTTGTTTTGTTTGTCGGCGACAAAACAACAGAGATATGTTTCCAAACGTTTATTTACAAGTTCAGTTTGACCATCTCCCTGGGGGTGATAAGCTGAACTTATGTTGAGAGATATTCCTGCTTGGTGGTAGAAGTCTTTCCAAAAATTGCCTTTAAATTTTGCGTCTCTATCACTGACAATAAACTTGGGAAAACCATGTATCTTGTAAATGTTTTTACAAAACACTTCCACAATTTGCTTGGTTGTGCCAGTTTTTCTAACTGCCATGAAGTGGGCATATTTGGTGAGTCTATCTACTACGACAAATTTCTTGTCCTTACCATCAAACATAGGTAGTCCTTCAGTGAAATCAATCGAGATTTCCTCCCATTTTTGATTTGGAATATGTAATGGGTGTAGTAACCCAGGGGCTGGAATATTTTCACCCTTATTTCTTTGACAAACATCACATTCAACGACATATTTTTGGATTTACTTACTCGTGCCCTTCCAGTAGAACGATTGCCGAATGTTGTAGTAGGTTTTGAAGAATCCAACATGTCCAGCTACTGGAGCACTGTGAGATTCCTTTAGAATTTTGATTCTAAATTTGGATGTTGGAGTTAGATAAATTCTACCTTTGTACCATAATGTCATTTTTCCATTCAAAGTTGGCATATTGATTGATATTTTCAATCATAGCACCACAGTCCAAATCCTTGGCATACTCTGCTCGTATTTTGTCTAAGTCAGGGATAATTACCAAGGCAACGCATGTTGTGTTGTCCTCATCTTTTCGTGAGAGTGCATCAACTATGATATTTCCATTTCCCTTTTTGTGCAGTATTTCTAGGTCGAATGCTGAAAGATTCGCCATCCACTTTTGTTGTTGTGTTGATAATGTTTTTTGTTGAAGTAGAAATTGAAGACTATTGTGATCGGTTCAGATTGAGAACTTACTTCTGAGCATGTACTGTCGCCATTTAGTTAAAGCGTGTATGATGGCAAGCATCTCTTTTTGGTAAGTCGATTTCAAGCTTTCCCTTTTGTTTAGCTTCCTGCTGTCGAAGGCTATAGGATGTTTGTCTTGCATTAATATTGCTCCAATTCCAAATCTTGAAGCATGACATTAGACTATGAATGGTTTAGAGAACTATGGAGTTGCTAGTGTCGGTGTGTTTGACATCACTTTTAGTGTCTCGAAGCATTCGTCTGCCTGGTTACTCCATTGGAAAGTGTTCTTTTTTAAGAAGTTTGTCAGTGGCGCAGTCAAATGTGCATAGTTCTTTATGAACCTTTTGCAATACCCTATTAAACCTAGAAATCCTCTCAGTTTTGATATGTTCCCGTGTTTGGACCATTCTTTAATCGCTTTAATTTTGTTGGGGTCCACTTTGACTCCTTCCTTGGAAATGACGTGCCTAAGTTATTCAACTTCCTTTTCCCCAAAGGTGAATTTTGATAACTTGGCGTAAAATTGTTTCTTCTCCAATACGAAAAGTACTTCCACTAGATGCTTGAGGTGCTCCTTCCACGTTTTGCTGTAGGCGAAGACATCATCGAAGAAAACTATTACATATTTTCACAAGTATGGATGAAAGAGTTCGTTCATGGTTGCCTGGAAAGTGGCTAGTGCATTTGTTAAACCAAATGAAATTACCTCAAACTCATAGTGCCCTTCATGAGTTCTGAATGCAATCTTTTCGACGTCTTCTTTTCTCACTCGAATTTGATAGTAACCTAATCTCAAATCTAATTTTGATAAATATTCTGCGCCATGGAGTTTGTCTAGCATCTCATCAATGAATGGAATAGGAATTTGTGTTTAATCGTCTGTAATCTATACACAACCGAAAAGATCCATCTTTCTTCCTGACTAATACTATTGGTGCAACATATGGACTTCTACTTTTTGTAATGACTCCATGCTTTAACATATCTTGTATCAGTCTTTCTATTTCTGTTTTATGATGATGGGGGTAGCGATATGGTTTTACATTTATCGGTGTCGAATTTGGTTTGACTTCAATGATATGTACAATTTTCCTTTCAGGGGGTAATTTCATCAACAATTCTTGAAAAACCTTGTCATATTTCTAGATTAGGGATGTAATTTCAGACTGTTGGTGAATCCCTTCCATCGATAATAGTTCTAACTGTTGACATTATGTGACGAACACCGGGGTTCCCTTGCAAATAAGTTTCTTGGAGCTTGGAATCCGAACAACTTATACTTCCATCCATTTTGAACTTAATGAACTGTTTTTGGTGATTTGCAGAATAGGTCCCTAGTGTTTGCAACCATTGTACTCCTAAGACGACATCTACACAATGTTCCACCAAGTTTCGAGGACGACGAGGCGAGGGAGCGAGGATATGCAGGAGCGGCCTATGCAAAAGCTCCCCACCAATTTTTAGGAAACGTTGGGGGACGTTGGGGTCTTAAAAACATATAAATATAAATTGAGGAATCATATAACTGAAACAAATTTAAAATGAAAAGCATGAGCATTGATATCATCATCATATAAATTATAATCATACGTCATACATGTAATTTTGTAACTGTATAGTGTAACTACTAGTCTACTAACTTACTAACAATGCGCAATGAAAATAAATTATAAAATTATAAATGTTTAAAGTTTTAAACTTTACACTTTAAACCATATTGATGTTCCACTTCCAACTATGAACATTGACTATTGAATAATATAAAAGTCAAGTCTGATACATCAGCGACAACATTTCGTTCAACGAAGGAGTAGATAGAAGGCTGCTTGGCGATGGTGGCAGTGTTCAGTTCAACGAAGGAGCAAACAGAAAATGAAATGTGAAGTGAACCTAATGTAAACCCTTCTCGATCAGTCAACAAATATTAAAAATTACGATTTTTTTGTTTCATAAATTTTTTTTACGATTTTTTCTATGGAAGCGACTCCTCGAGACCCCTTAAGACCCATTTCGCCTAGGAAACGACCCCAATTGGAGGAAACGACCCCAAAAATGGGGGAAACGACCCCTTTCAAGTTTCCTCGTGTACCGTATTTTTTGGGAGCGTGGGGAAACGTTCCCCTCTCGTCCCCAAGTTCCCGGAGCGCAAGGGAACTAGGAAACTCGACCCCTAGGTGGGGGGACGCGACCTCGTGGAACATTATAAAAACTGGATTCCATTTCGTATTCATTTAGTTGCATTTTAACTTTATGGCACTTCCCTACTCCATCTATTCTTTTTCCATCACCCGCCATAACTTTTAAATCTGCGATGGGATAGGCAAAAATGTTCAGCGTTTTTGCGACATTGACATCTATAAAATTGTGTGTACTTCTTGAATCTATTAATACAATAACGTTTTGCTTCTTAATGTCCCTTAAACTTTAATGTTCATGGTTGAGCTATCCCTGTGATAGCTGCTAGAGAGATTCATGGCATATTCTCTTCTTTTGGATCTAGATTATGAGTCTCGTTTCCTTCATTGTTTTCTTTGTCGGAGCTATTCTCTGAAGAGTCCTCTTCTTGTTCTGCTTCGTAGTTGTAAAGTTTTTGCGTAGTGCATCTGTGTCCTGGAGAATATTTATCTTTGCATGTCCAACATTTGTCATCTTTTTTCTTTTCAAAATTCGATTGTTGTTTTCTTCCTTCGCGCATTGGTGTTTGTGATGCAGGCAAGTTCCCTCTGTGGACAGAGGCAACCCCTCTAGCCCTAGAGTGGGTCTAGTCACAACAAAAACAATACCAAAGCAAATTCCCTTAGATGGTTGATGTCATGAAGGCCTACCTTCAAATCCTCGTTTGATGAAGTCCCCGTTGTGTTGCTCCAGCTCTCGTTCTTCTAATCACTTCTGTACATGAAAACAACATATAGAGAACAACAACGAACATAATAGAATATGACAAAAACGATCTACTTAAAGGGTCAAGGAGCTTCAAGTTATCAATATGCAATTTGACATAAGATATAGGAAATAAACCATTGATTTGTATTAAGATAAATTGAAGTAAAACCTACAACCAAACCTTGACGTCGTAAGTCTCCTTAGATGGTCCTGTCAGCATGTCTCCGCAAGCATTCACTCATGAACTGTCTCTCAAGAGAATGAATAACTCTCTCTCCTACCCAAAAAGCAAAATTACGATGCCTAGGACACTCATACAATCAAGCCAACTCCACTCAAAACCATCCCAGGCTAAGTTACATAAGAGGCTACTTCCAAACTCTAGCAAAAATCTCTACCTCTAACTCCACCAAACTATCTTTGAACTCTTGAACTCTCAAGCTAGCCGATCTCAGCCATGGAGGAGGTATTTATAGGAGGAGGAGCTTCCATAAGAGATGGGAGAAAGAGCTTATCCCTTTGAGAGGTTGCACAAAAAGTGGAACAACCATCCCAAAGGAGAGAGGCGAGCTCATCTGATCCAACAACCAACCCCAGGACCGCCCATGAAGCTGTTACACTTCGAAGCTTTGACAGTTTGTTTAAAAATCTCGCCAAAAGTAGCTCGTCCCGAGTGAAACACATAGACAGAGCAACGACTTCGCCAAGGCTAGTTCAATCTTGGCCATCTTCACGGGTGGAACAATGATTGACCCGCGACGACCCAAAAACATAGGTAAAAAAGGGTCTGCTCCAGGAGTAGTGAACTGAGGTATTCTTCCTGAGATGACAAGGAAGACATTGACACATAATTTGCAACATGACACAAGGCAGATGTCAATAACACAGACCGACAATGTCTGGGATCAGGGAATGCGGGGTTGGTGACAAATTACTGTGTAACAGATGCCCCCTAAAGCATGAAGGCCGAGAGAGTGGGAGGGGTGAAATGCTTTACGAATCCATAACTGAAACAGAACACCATCGCGGAGAACCTGCAAATGCAAGTACAACTGATATCTCTGATACATGAGTACATAGTGAAAGGAAATACATGTGCATAAGGCATGGGCGCAGCCATCCAGAAGATAAACATAAACGATCTGTGGTATGGATGCAACCATCCAATCAAAAGAGTCATGTATACAATCATGAACCAATCCGCGCAACCTGGACTTGTGTAATCTGAGCCCAGGGTCTTGAATCCCAACCCGATCATGGTACAAATTCTAATATGCGAATAGATGTGCTGAAGTCGAGCATACTAGAAAATCGCTTGATTACCGGTCAATGATGTAAATCGTTAACAAGCGCGAGAGAGACCACCAATAATGTTAATGGTTCTCAAGGTACTCCTAGTACAATCCATGAAGTGTGAAGAATGATTTGACGTTGAATACCCATGAAATCACCTGATCAAAGGCCAATAATGAAAGCCTGTCGTCGAATGCGAAGAACTTGCCATTAAGGCATGCAAGCTCCAAGGTACCAGAAAGGAGTCTCTAGATCAACTTCCCGAATAATGAGTTGAAGTCGACAGGAAGCGATCGGTCGAAGGAGGGCCATAATGCTACCCACATCGTCGACGCAAGACAAAGGAACAAGATAAGTGTGGATGAGACAAAGAATCTGAGGAAGGTATGTAAGGACACAAACTGCAGAAGGATTAAGCTCTTGAACATATCGGCGACACGACTCCGGAGTTTGGCGGCTTTTTGGTACCAAGGGATCAAAGGTCATGACGATGCAGCAAAGATCAGATGGAACGAGGCAAAAATGGATAACCCAAAACCCGGAAGGGCAATGATAAAGTGGGGATATCCCAACCCGACACGAAGCAGAAAGAGTGTCGATGTTCTAGAGCAACAAGCTGCTGTAATAATTAATACACAACCGACGAAATACTTCCAAATTTTCCCCACCATTTCTGGCGAGTACCCCAATTATTTTTGATTGCAAGCTTGAAGGGGATAGCATATGCTTGCACTGTAAACTCATTCTAGAACGAATCCGACCTAGTAAGTTTAACGAGCCCTAGGAAGGAGAAACTCGTGTTTGTGATGGTGACGAATTTGATGTCGTTTAATAGTTTAACGAGTCCGACAAATGTGTAACTCGGTATCTTTTTCATGTTTAGAGAGTTTGAAAAAGACACGGAAAAGAAAACTCTGAAGGTCCCTTTTCGTAAATTTGTCCCTCGAATCCGAAAAGGTAGAAAACAATACCCAAGGGAACTTGTTGACCATGATAAATCAACGTAAACTTTTTTCGTAAATAATCTATCCCAGTCTGTAAAAGGGGTAAACTTACACTGGGTAGATGACGCTTCGCAGCCTTTAACGAGTTCAAAGCAACAAGAGCTTGGCAATCTTTTCGTTTTTAAAGGGTCGGAAAAGCGTTGAAAGTAGACCTCCCATTTTCATTCTCTTTAACGAGTCAAAAAGAGAAAAAATACTTGGCAAGCGTTTCATTTTTTACGAGTCAAAAAAGAGTTTAAAGGTGACTCGTCCTAGAGGAACGAGTGGCATAAAGGGTAGCAACTGGTTCCGTCAATGGTGGAACTGCTCAAAACACATAATGGTCAAGAGGCTGGCTAATGAAGCCACTCATCGTTGCGGTCCCTCAGAAAAGGAAAAACAACCAAGTGAAAGCATATGATCAGCCAAAGAGATGGTGGCGATGGAAAGAAACAACCAAGGCTCATCTAGCAGAAATTAACTAATAAAAATGGCAATCACGAGATGTAAAGCGGGTGTGGTTTTATTTTTACACAAGCTTGAACCATGGAGAACTCTGCTTGGATTTGGTTTCATGTTTACACAAGCTTGAAACGAAAAACTATGCTTGCTATAAGTTCGCATGCCCCTAGCATAATGACTCAAATCGAGGTACATGCCCCCTAAGCTTCATTTCATTCAACTAGGTGGATGGAATGAAGGTTCACTTTCGAGATCTTGGAAAGACTCGACTGGGATTTTACGAGATCTTAATCAAAGACTCGATTTGGAAAAGGGAGTTGTTTCATTTTTTAATGAGGTTGACACAGTAAAATAACTATTTTCAAGACCCTTGTTTCATTTTTTAACGATCTCGACACAAGACAAGGAACTATGCTCCGGACCCTTGTTTCATTTTTAACGAGGTTAACACAAGATCAGAAACTATCCTCATGATTCCTTGTTTCATTTTTTAACGAGGTTGACACAAGATTAGGAATTATCCTTGTGTCTTGTTTCTTTTTTTAACGAGGTTGACACAAGATTAGGAATTATCCTTGTCTCTTGTTACATTTTTTAACGAGGTTGACACAAGAAAATGAATTATCCTCATCCCTCCTTGTTTCATTTTTTAACGAGGTTGACACAAGATCAGGAACATCCTCATCTCTTGTTTCATTTTTTAATGAGGTTGATACAAGACCTAGAACTATCCCAAGACTCCTTGTTTCATTTTTTAACGAGGTTGACACAAGACCAGGAACTATCCTCACCTCTTGTTTCATTTTTTAGTGAGCTTGACACAAGACCTAGAACTATCCTCATGACTCCTTGTTTCATTTTTTAACGAGGTTGACACAAGACCAGGAACTATCTTCATGTCTTGTTTCATTTTTTAATGAGGTTGACACAAGACCTAGAACTATCCTCATGAATCCTTCTTTCATTTTTTAACGAGGTTGACACAAGACTAGGAACTATCCTCATGTCTTGTTTCATTTTTTAATGAGGTTGACACAAGACCTAGAACTATCCTCATGATCCTTGTTTCATTTTTTAACGAGGTTAACACAAGACCAGGAACTATCCTCATCTCTTGTTTCATTTTTTAATGAGGTTGACACAAGACCTAGAACTATCCTCATGACTCCTTGTTTCATTTTTTAACGAGGTTGACACAAGACCAAGAACTATCCTCATCTCTTGTTTCATTTTTTAATGAGGTTGACACAAGACCTAGAACTATCCTCATGACTCCTTGTTTCATTTTTTAACGAGGTTGACACAAGACCAGGAACTATCCTCATCTCTTGTTTCATGGACCATATGAGAACATGGCTCCCAAGAGGTCTTCACTAGTTGGAAGGACCGCACTCCGGAAGGAATACTTGTCATTTGGTACCAAAGACAGATCAGGTTCCAGTGCCCCCAGTACATAATGTACTATACCATCTGTGTGATCATCAACAGATGTAGAGACAGAACGTGTAGCCACATAATTGACCTGTGGCGGGGAAGGTACTACTTGCAAACAAGAACCGATAGGGGATGATGGTCGTAAAGGAGGCACCTGGTGACCAATGAATGACAATTGATCAATGCTTTTTATTCTTCCTTCGTGCTGAAAACAAACCACACGGAAAAGCAAAGAAACAAGAGCTCCCATGACATACACATATTCACGTCCAAGGTGGAGATTGAAATCTAACGGACCTTGGACTACCATCACGTCTATATAGACGGTCTTTCCTCCCAAAGTAATAGGGAACTTCGGAAGGATCCCTAAGGGTTGACTGGTTCCTCTGTTGAAAGCCAACAGATTCTGGGTGACAGGCACAAGCTGTGGGGAGCCTAAAGCTTGCGAAGTAGTAGAAGACATGATGCTAACAGACACACCTTCATCTAATATAGTGCTAGGTACTACCATATTATAGGTTTGTACTGTAATCTGGAAAGGCACATAAGATGGGAGGCGGAAAGCAGTCAAGTGACTCCAATCGAAAGAAATGACAAAACTACTTGGTGGGGGTATCATATGATTGCCCCCATGCTCTGCAGGAATGGAAGAAGGACTCTCCTGAACAACTGGGACGGGAGGGTCACTCTTCGATTCATGAGACTCTGAGGAGACGAGAAGAACATGAGCAATATGATCACCACGCTCTTCCGGAACAAAGTGAGCAACTGGTGGTGAAACCAAGTCGACACTCTCTTCAACCAATGGTTGGTCGGGAACAAACACAAAAGAGTCAGGCTCAGGAAGAGCAGGATGAGCAAGAGATGAATCCAAGTCAATCTCTTTACCAATCGGGGGAGGGTTAGAAGAAAGCCTTTGATAACCAACAAGAAGTTGGGGTTGAGGAGCTGTAAGGTTTTCCAAAACTTTGGAAACTTTATCCATAAGAGGACAAAGGTGAAGAAGATGCTCTCCTTCACATAGCCTATAGGGTAATCTAATCTTCCCTTTCTTCTTACCATCACTAGCCAAGAGTGTAGCATCGACATGATCTCTAGAGCTTGATGAGGATGGTTGATTCAGATTTTGAGACCATACCTCCAAGACTCTGGGAATGCCAGGGCAGTCTCGGAGGAGATGGTCACCCTTACACAACCTGCAAGGGAATTTGACCTTCCGTGGAGGATCAGAAGGTTTGCCGATAGGAGGTGCATTTGGAGTAATGGTTGCACGGTCGGCCCCTTGCTTAGCTGACTTCTTCTTCTTCGTCGCCTCTTGGTTACTAGAATTGAAACTTTCACCAGGCGAAGTAGAAGAGGAAGGTGAAGAAATAGGGGAAGAAGGCGAGGGGTCAACCTTTGAATCATCATGCTGTGATTCGAATGAAGGAGACGACGGGGCATGAGTTGAGACACTCAGGATCACTGAGGTTGAAAATAACTAGATAGGTAAGCCAATGGTTAACCCAGGGAGGGACAACGTTGCCATATAAGGAGCACCAACGTTTCCCAAGGAAGGAAAAGGACCAGGATTCCCTTTTGAGGGGAACCCTTGATTGGTAGACTTCGGAAATGTTGCCATTGGAATCAACTCTAAAGAATTACTAAGGAAGTCAACTTTTACCAGGAATATTTCGTGGGAAGTTAATTTTAGAACACTGAAACAAAACTTTGCCTTTTCATGTTTTAGGAGTCAAGAAAAGGATGAAAGGTGACTCAATCGCTTTCAATTGGAAACGAGCTTGAAAGGACAAGTGCTCGAATGATCCTTTTACTTTTAAAGAGTCGAAAAGGAACGAAAGTGACTCCCTGGAACTTTAGGCAAAAGGTTTACCAGGCAGGCATGAACTGTCGAATACCTTCTGGCGAACCAAGAAGTACGAGTAGGCAATCTCCTCAAATGTTGTGTTCGGTGTATCACGTTTGCAAGGCGGCCGAGTCGGTTTCCTATGGAGAACATGATTGCAACCTAGTGGGGTCTCCCATCATATATGCGACGGTACGGGGAGCACAAGTTCGTACCAGTACTTATCGAATCACAAAAGGAGGAATCACCCAACCTTAGTGAAAACAACAACCACTAGGTTTAATGATGCTGGAACACGTCTCTAGCCTAGACCTCTAGATATAAGCGTTAAGTTTCAATGCTTCCATAAGCTAACTCAATAAATATTAGCAATTTATCTTGAATTAAGTCTCAGTTTCAAGGCCTTATCGAATGTATCTTCCAAAAAACTCCTAGAATGCAACTAAATGAGAAAAGAGACCATTTATTTTCAATGAACAACTAACTAAAGAAAAGTGAGAGGTTCATTTCAAAGAAAGCAAAGCAACAAGCAAGCAAATGCAAGAATGGTACTTTCATCATTTCTCAAGCAAACCAATCAAGAGGAAAGAGTTATGGATCTATCTCTCACTAGCTTGCAAGCAATCTAATTAAGAAAATGAAAAATACATCCTTTGCTTTTCAACTTCTAAATGTCAAGAATTTACTAATGCAAAAGATTGTTCTCATTTCCTAATGCAAAATAAATGCGAGATTTTGTTCTTTCGAATAGATGACTAGCAACCAAATGCTAGTTCTAAGTCCTTTCCAAATGAAATCATTCAATAAGTAAAGAGAAACATTCCACTGAGAAACTAATCAAAGACATAAAACAAAGATTATGTTTCTTTTGCAAAACTTGAAAGCTTTCTCATTGACCGGACAACAATGTGATCTATGCCAAAGTGATGAAGGAAACCAAACAAACAAGACTTGAAAGTTTTGATAACCAAATGTCACATACCAATCAGGAAGATGAAAGAACAATCGATAAGGAAAAGCCTCAAACAAAGCAAGGGATGGCTTCAAACACCGCGCAAAGGTCCAAACGAACAAGCAACCCAAAGGTGAATAGGTCACACAGTTCAAAAGGAGAAATCTCAAGGGAATGAAACCAAGAGTCAAATATTCTAGTAATCAACAATTTGACACACAATAAATAGGCAGAAGACAAGCTCAAAAGGATAGGACACATTGGCCTATCAGCAAATAGAACTTGAAAATCAAAACCTACAGGGATCTTCACGAGCGTAAAACTGATAACATGCGCCGACAATAAAACGTCGCACCTCCCTAACTAGCCACTTTGCGACGTCGTCGCAGAAGTACACCAGTTAACAACGCCGAGCCGATTTCAGAGCTCTTCGCGACTGTGAGGCGATTTAATCGCGCCAAACAGTAGAAGGCGCAACTAATCAGATAGTGCAGGCGCGACTATCTTCGCGACTGTCATAAAATAAATGGCGACGACCCTAAATCAAAGGAAAAATTTCAAAATCCAGCTAAGGGAAGGCCAGACCTATCTCTTATGACTGAGGGGAGACTACCAGGAGTAGTCCAACAACCTACAATATGAAGAATTCAACCCGAAAGTAAAGGAGACAATAAACAAGCAAAACAAAATCAAATCAAGAGACAAAAGACAAAGGTCCCTAGTATGATTGCCAACTTGTGATACAGGCAAGTTCCCTCTGCGGACAGAGGCAACCACTCCAGCGCTAGAGTGGGTCTAGTCACAACAAAAACAATACCAAAGCAAATTTCCTTAGATGGTTGATGTCATAGAGGCCTACCTTCAAATCCTTGTTTGAAGAAGTCTCCATTGTGTTGCTCCAACTCTCGTTCTTCTAATCACTTCTGTACCTGAAAACAACATACATAGAACAACAACGAACATAATAGAATACGACAAAAATGATCTACTTAAAGGGTCAAGGAGCTTCAAGCTATCAATATGCAATTTGACATAAAATATAGGAAATAAACCATTGATTTGTATTAAGATAAACTGAAGTAAAACTTACAACCAAGCCTTGATGTCGTAAGTCTCCTTGAAGGGTCCTGTCAGCATGTCTCCACAAGCATTCACTCATGAACTGTCTCCCAAGAGGATGAATAACTCTCTCTCCTACCCAAAAAGCAAAATTACGATGCTAGGACACTCATACAATCAAGCCAACTCCACTCAAAACCATCCCAGGCTAAGTTACATAAGAGGCTACTTCCAAACTCTAGCAAAAATCTCTAGCTCTAACTCCACTCCAAACTATCTTTGAACTCTTGAACTCTCAAGCTAGTTGATCTTAGCCAAGGAGGAGGTATTTATAGGAGGAGGAGCTTCCATAAGAGATGGGAAAAAGAGCTTATCCCTTTGAGAGGTTGCACAAAAGGTGGAACAACCATACCAAAGGAGATAGGTGAGCTCATCTAATCCAACAACCAAACCTAGGACTACCCATGAAGCTGTTACACTTCGAAGCTTCAACAATTTGTTTAAAAAACTCACCAAAAGTAGCTCGTCGCGAGTGCAACACATAAACAGAGCAACGACTTCACTAGGGCTAGTTCAATCTTGGCCATCTTCGCGGGTGGAACAACTACCAACCCGCGACGACCCAAAAACATAGGTAAAAAAGGGTCTGCTCCAGGAGTAATGAACTGAGGTATTCTTCCTGAGATGACAAGGAAGACATTGACAGATAATTTGCAACATGACACAAGGCAGATGTCAATAACACGGACCGACAATGTTCGGGATTAGGGAATGCGGGGTTAGTGACAAATTACTGTGTAACAGTGGTGGAATGTACTTACCAGTGTTTTTTGAAGACGACTTACTTGTCTTCCCTTTTGAGTAGTTGTTGGATTTTTCATCATTGGCATATGGTGTTTTATGGAGCTTATATTTTCGCTCAATAATTATCGCTGCATGTCTAGCTTTTTCAATGGTTTTGGGTTTATATAGTTTTAATTCTTCTCAAATATACCCTTTAAGCCCGCTTCTATACATTTTTAGCGGCTCTTCGTCCGAGAACCCTCTTTGTCTTATA
Source organism: Pinus tabuliformis (assembly GCA_031772625.1). Lineage (NCBI taxonomy): Eukaryota > Viridiplantae > Streptophyta > Pinopsida > Pinales > Pinaceae > Pinus > Pinus tabuliformis. Next base: position 397,911,399 of record CM062819.1, read on the forward strand.
GCTAAAACTTCCCACTCGTGGGTGTATTCGTTTACAATTCCTTTTTGTTTGAGGTGAATGAATCTTTCGTCATGGAACTTTTTAAGCAGAGCTCCCACAAAATTTTTCCAATTGAATGCACGAGCTTCACATTTGTTGGACCACCACAGGAATTAATCATACGCTTCAACTTCTAGGTTGTTGGATGCAGTAATGACCTTCTCTTGTTCACCTATTGGCGGGTTTGCTTTGAAGATGGCGTCCATTTTATTTATCCATACAATGGCACCTTTATGGTCTTTACCATCGTACTTGGATAATTCCCTTTTAATTTTGTGAAAGTCTCTTTTAGGAAACTTTGTATAATACTGACTTTCTTAGAACGGTATATTCGGGATTTGTGAGGCTTCGTGCATCAACGAAAATTCATGGCTTGGGAAAACTTTGGCTTTTGGAGTCTTGGGACTTTGTGGTGACACTTGTGTGCTTAAGGGATTATAAGTGGATTAACTACTCCCATAAACTGGCTCATCTTGCTCTCTATGTTTTTGTTATTAATCGCCATTTGGTCTTGATTACTAATTATCTTCTCTTGGCCTTTTCCAAATTCCTCCTGCTTCCCTTTCACGTTGTCAAGGCGTTGGCACATTCTATTGATTTCTTCTTGAATTTTCCTTGAATTCTTATCATCATTGCTACTTCCCATTTTGTTCCTCTTTTTTTGTGGACCCAATCATTTTTTAAATCTTTAAATAATAATAATAATATTAATCTATATATATATATTTTAATATATAATTAATTAAATAATAATAATGTTATTATTATTATTATTATAATTAATATTTTTAAATAATTAAATTAATTTTATGATATAACTTTAATGTTATACTGATATGATTCTTGACCTAATGATATGCCTATTGACTAATCAATTGACCTTCGACAACACAAAAGGGTGGATGTATAGACCTGTCGGAAGGTGTCGGGTGTCCAGGAAAAGACGGCAACGGTGCAACGGCAGGTCGACGACAGCGTGGACGACTACCGAAAAAAACATATTATGTTGATTTGATCTAGTGTGACTTAAGCTTTTCTGCAATCTTTCAGAGGAGGAGGTCCCCTTTTCTTTGATCATGTTTCCCAAGATGGAAATAATGATCCCTATTATCTGCAACCATATGACATGATTTTCATAATAATATATGTAAGCATATATATTTCATCTTTCTTTTGGGTCATCCAAACTTCTTGTAGCAACTTCCTTTGAATGAACGAGTTTTATCTTGCTTCATTGTTATGTCATCATACCATCATTCATTGAATCCCATGAGTTGGAATTCCTGATGAAACACTTGTTTTCTTTCTAGATCGGTGAATCCACTAATAAGGATTCCATCAGAGAAACTTGAGGATCTTTCATATCCTCACCCAACATATGTTTCCTTATTGACTATTGTATGATAATCCAAGTCGATGATGATCTCTACTTCTTTCTATAAGTATTATTTGAGATTTCAATGAGGTTTCCAAGAGCCCTTATTGTTTGTAATCAATAGAATTTATTCCAGACATTCTTTCTGCTTCTCATGTCAGAAGATCTTACTTCTAATGCTTATATCATGTTGCTATTTTCTAATCTGATGCATCCTATCTTATTTAGATTGCTTCCTATCTATAAATTACAAGTGGAAAGTACATTCTAGTGAAGACGATCAACTCGGTCATAGTGGAGATCTTTTACTTCTTCCTTCTTAAGCTTCTTTGTCTCGGGTTCTTTTAGTTCCTCATTAATACGGGTTCTTCCCTATCCCTCTTGTACTTCTTATGTTTAGGACAATCTCTTCTATAGTGCCCAAGTTCCCAACATCCATAACATCTTACCTTAGCCATGTTCTTCCTTTTCTTTTGAGGACCAAACTTTCCAAATTTCCCTTTTCTTCTTGCCAGAACAACATATGCTTGATTCTGCTCATTTGGTCCTACATCAACCTTCGCCTTCAGTCAGGTTTCTTTGATCTTATAGAGTGACCATAAATCTTGAAATGGAGTAGTCTCTTTCTTCCCATATAAACTTGAAGTGAAGTTACCCCATTCTTCCGGTAGTGCATTTAGTACCACTGTGCTCATCTCTCTATCAGACATGACTTCTCCTAGCGCTTGAAGTTGATTTCGAATTTCTGATATCCTCATGAAGTATGAGGCTATTCCATCTTCCTTGGACATCTTTCGTTTGGAGAGTTCTTGCCTTAATGAGAGTACTTCTCCTGCAGTACTTACAAAAAACAACTCTACCAATTTGTCATATATGGCTTTTACAATCTCCAACTTTGATACATATGGGATTAGAGAGTCTTTTATCGTTTCTATAAGAATCCTCTGGACTCTCACTTCTCCCTTTATGAATTTCGCATGTGCTTGAGTATCTTCTTTTGGAGTCTGGGTTATCGACCCCTTGATGTGATCCATGACCTCATTCTCAATAAGATTTAGGTCTGTCCTTTTCTTCCATGCAAGGTAATTTGCAACCCCAACCAATTTATTGCTTTCCTTGCAAAAAGACATTTTGTTATTATCATATATAGTCATAGACTTACTTGAGAAATTGATGCTTGCTTCCTCCTTAATCTTGATGTTGATAGAGGATTTGCTTCTTGAGAGATTGATGAGGGAGAGCTTGATTCACGATCCTTCTTGAATGTTTTAGTCTTCCTTATTTCTTGAAGATGGTTTCAAGACTCTTGTTGGTGTATATTTTTTCGATCTAGGGTTTCAAAGATCTTGATCTTTGGTAGCCCTTGAATCTGCTACAATACTTATTTGAGGCTAGATGTCTTCTTGATTGAATTCCCCTTCTTGACTTCAACACCTAAGCTCCGATACAATGTTGAGAAATCTAGGGCATGAATAGTTAAAAGATTTCTCTGCTTGATAATTGCTTGTGATATACTTTTACTTCTTAGCTTATAGCCTTTTTTTCGTTATGTTATTATTGTGTTCTTTTCATCAAGACAATTACCAATATGCACAATAAAAGACAAGTGACGCAGTATGTAGGATTGTCAGCCAGGGCCAAAACCTCTCACCTCTTGAGAGGAAAACCTGATCAAAATTCTTCTTCTAAATCTTCAATTGATGAGTACCAAAACCATGACAAAGACCGTTGACTCTAGTATCATTCCAACAACCTTGTCACTAAGCTTGATGCTCTGCCTCTTCCCTTCCTCGACTTTCTTCTTGATCTTAAACTGCTCTCCTCGGCTTCCTCTAGAGAAACTCAGTATCTATCCTTCACACTGCTTCTTCTCGGCTTCCCTTAGAGAATCTCGGTCTTTAGTCTCTAGCTCGGTCACCCATAACAAGTATCCTAGAGGAACCCTTCCTTTGTTGACCCTAGAAGAATCCTTCCTTGTCTATCTCTAGAAGAAACTTCTCCTTCACTGTCCCCAGAAGAAACTCTCCTCCGCTATGTCCAGCTTCAGTCATGTAGATCCAAGGCCCTTGACTGCATAGCTGTTGTTGTCTCCTAGCTCCACTACATGAGATGTTGGTTCATTTTATAGAAAATGAAGTTGTCCGCTTTCTCTTGTCATATGTCTTGTTGCTCCACTATGAATGATCCATGCGTTGTCATCATCAAGAGTACTTGTAAGTGCAACCAAGAATTCTTCACTCTTGACTTTCCTAGATAGGTTGTAGATGATTGTTCCCATCCAACTTCCTGCAATTCTCAATATATTGAATCCCATCTTCAAGTAACTTGTCATAGAGTGAGTAACCTTTTCTTCTAAGCCAACGAAGTGATCTTCAACCTTCTTCGACCTTAGCTCTGATACCATAGTGAGAAATCAATGCTTATAGGAATTAGGGTTTGATTCCTCTTTCTTGATAATTACTTGTGAATTATGTTGTCTTCTTTTACTTCTTAATTAGTTTATCTTTCATCAAGCAATTAACAAATTATATATATTGAAGACCATAAGAACAAGAGACACAAGATGTAGGCGCTCAACTAGGGCAAAACCGCTACAAGGGAAAAACCTAGTCAAAACTCTTCCTTTAGTAGATTCAAATCAATATGAGGCACTACTAGACTTCTCAGACCTAGACAAAGACCTCCCCCAGCCACCAAGTCAACCCTTCCCTTCAATAGATGATCCCTGACAAAATCTCCAAGTGACGGCTCCCCAACAGCAACTTCAGTCCAGAATTTCGGTCCCCAAGCAGCAGAACTTTGACCCCCAACAACAAAATTGTCGGCCTGCAGTAGACACAAAATTTTGGCCCCAACAATTGCCCTAAAACTTTACACGTGTGAGAGATAAATGTTGAATTTCCACGAACTTGGATCTAGGATAGAATCTTAAAATCTTTGACGCTACCAAACCAAGAATCTCAATGATACTACTTTGCGCAACAGAATATAAACAATAGTAAATCAAACATGCACATAATATGGATAACCTTTTACAATTTTCAACCCAACTTCGTTATATTAAACAACATATAATACAAAAGTCTACGGTTCCCGTACCAAGGATAATGGCCCTCATACATCCACTAGTACAAGATACAAAACTGGGGCTTGGTGTTGGTCCATCGACAACCAATCTGCCCTCAATAAGATACTTTGACCATCTAGCTGATGTAGTCGAATCTCTCAGCTCCCCTCAGTCGTACCCTATACTTGCCGGTCCTTCGGCTCCCGATTTGCAACTCCTACCTCTATCAATGCTCCAAGTCCATCTGGCCACTGAATCTCGGTTATCCAATCTGCTCACTAGTTGATCGTTCATCCATCAATGCATCAACACATCGAGACTCCTGTCGAGTTGTTCACAACTCCACTTGTGAACAACTCTCAATTTACCCACTGCTGCGCCTCATCTACTCAAGGACTTCAACCCACTATGGTCTTTCTACGCTGCTCCAATGAAGACCAACATAGGGCACGAAGGGATGCCCCCTATCACTGCAAGATGTCCATCTCCCACAATGAACATGGGCTAGGAGGACTCCCCATTATTTGCTGTAGAAGTCCTTCTCCACACACAAATCTCGGGCTCCACAAATTGCTCCTCACTGATCAGACCCTTGAGCTCAACAATTGATTCTCTTGCAAATACCTTTGTCCATCAAGTGTTGCTCACTTGGCTCCAACTTGGACACTATTACGTTGTCTTCTAGCAGACCATAAGTGCACAATCCACGTCCACACTTGGTCCACTCTTACGCTGCCCTCCAACAGTCCACGCTGTAACATTTGCTCCTAGCTAGGGCATCCTCACACCTAGGAGACTCTTACACACGATTGCCCACAAACTTCTCCACATCAGCCCTTTGTTTTGAAATAGTGGAGCTATTACACAAATCTAGGCTCCAAACTTCATTGAGAAATTGCCCACTGGTTAGGGCTTCTAACATGCCACATCAACCCTACCTCCTTGGCTTCCACAGGCTACAACAACTCCGTCCACACTAGGACACCTACATCACTCCATAGCGGGATCTGCTCCTAGTTGGAGTTCCTTCATGCCCAAGGCAACTGCAACAAATGGCTCCCAACAACCTGTAATGTAGACTAATCCAAATTGATCTTAAACTAGGATCCAACACACAACTCCAGCTCACTGTTTGAGGTCCTCTTGACTGCTGCAATTCTGGACTAGTTAGGGCACAACATACAGTCCCTAACACCCCTTAATTTTGGCCTAGAATTTCCTTCCCTTGTTGCGAAATACCCTTGGAGAAGTCCCCTCACTTGATGTTGTTGTTCTGTGCATGAAAAGCCCCCAAATGTCCCTATGCTTCCCTCCAAACAACTGGTAGGGCTTGCGGCCTACCCACAACAACCCTTAGACGCTGCAACTACCTCTCCCAAGATTCCTCCACCCACAAACATACCTCATCTAGCCCTGAAACAATCCTCCCTAGCCTCGACCTTCAAGAACAGGTCCTCTGCCCTTCAACCAACAACTCGACCCTCCTGAAATGACCCTTAACCAATCTTCAAAATCCCACATTGTTCTGCCCTCTTTGTTGTAGCTAAAATAAAGAATTATTTCTCCTCCAACAAGCTTATCTTTTGTTATGTGTTGCACCAAATGGATGAGAGAAATGACTCTCCATCACCCTCTATTTATACTAAAGAGAGGGGCTCCTTCCAACGTCACTCTAGGGCTGTCCAACTTGTCAAGAGGCTTATTTAACCCAAGCCGACCTTGACACATATGGTGTAAACCCACTCATGACCTTCAAAAATTCATAACTCCTTAACGACAACTCAGAATCGGATGATTCTCGTTGCGTTAGAATCATCTCGCCGAGAGTTATCATCCTCATCCATCACATGTTGAAGACTTGTCATGGTTTTAGCCCAAACATCTATGGGTGCAAAACCCCAGGCTTCAGTTCCAAGCCCACAAGCCTACTTGTGGCACTTTGACCTCCACCCCTCGAACACTAGGGCTTGGAGTACCTCCCAAGCTACACAAAAATCAACACTCCCTCTTAGCAAGAGAGGTACTTCCAAGACTAGGAAGTAACCATCATCATCATCTGATGACACTAGCCCATTTGGCATCCATCACTGCAGCATACCCTGTAGAATGAATCCGACAATCTCGGTAGTGCCTCTGCCTCATCACATCCGAACCTAAAGATCCCAAACCTCCATAGGGTTTCTCCCTCTAAGGTTAGACTCCCTCTGAGCCTACATGATCTCCACTGGCTCAGTTTTGCAAGCACTCATCCTCCTAGATCAAATACCATTCGTGCAAATCCCACCAATCTGGGATATGGAACATCACGATTTGATGAAGACTCTAGCCTGCCAACTTGTAGTCCGTCACATGAAACCCTCGAGCTGTCCCAAGCATCCATGGAAATCATCGGAAGTCCATGATTAACAATGTTCCCTACAACAAACTATTGTTCACCGGGCTCACCATCAATCCACTAGAACTCCCAGCTAATCTCGCTGCCAAGCTAGTCAAGGCCACATCTCCATGTCTTCAGCTGAACCCTTTGCTCCATGATCTAAACACTGGCAATTCCCTCTTAGTTGCTTCGTTGTGCACACTCTCATTCACTGTCTCTCAAAGTAGCTCAGACGCACTTTGATACCATGTTGAATTTCCACGATCTTGGATCTAGGATAGAATCTACCAAACCAAGAATGTCAACGATACTACTTTGCACAGTGGAATATAAACAACATTAAATCACACATGCACAAAATATAGACAAATTTTTACAATTTTCAATCCAACTTCGTTATATTAAACAACATATAATACAACAGTCTAGGGCTCCCGTACTAGGGATAATGGCCCTCATACATCCACTAGTACAAGATACAAAACTGGAGCTTGGTGTTGGTCCATCGACAACCAATCTGCCCTCAACAAGATACTTTGACCATCTAGCTGATGTAGTCGACTCTCTCGGCTCCCCTCTGTCATACTACCCTATACATGCCCAATCCTTCGGCTCCTGATCTGCAGCGCCTGCCTATATCAATACTCCAAGTCCATCTGGCCACTGAATCTAGACTATCCAATTAGCTCACTAGTTGATCATTCGTTCATCAACGCATCAAGACATCGAGACTCCTGTCGAGTTGTTCACAACTCTCAATCTGCCCACTACTCCTCCTCAGCTACTCAGGGACTTCAACCCACTATGGTCTTCCTGCGCTGGTCCAATGAAGACCAACATAGGGCACGGAAGGCTGCCAACTATCACTGCAAGATGTCCATCTCCCACAATGAACATGGGCTAGGAGGACTCCCCATCATTTGCTGTAGAAGTCCTTCACCACACACAAATCTCAGGCTCCACAAACTGCTCCTGGCTGATCAAACCCTTGAGCTCAACAATTGCCTCTCTTGCAACTACCTTTGTTCATCAAGGTGTTGCTCACTGGTCTCCAACTTGGACACTATCACGTTGTCCTGCAACAAACCACAAGTGCCCAATCCACGTCCAGACTTGGTCCACTCGCATGCTGCCCTCCAACAGTCCATGAGTGACCAAGTCCACGCTGTAGTATTTGCACCTAGTTAGGGCATCCTCACACCTAGGAGACCCTTAGCACGACTGCCCACAAACTTCTCCACATCCACCCTTTGTTCTACATTAGAGGAGCCATTGCACAAATCTAGGCTCGAAACTCCATTGTGAAACTGCCCACTGGTTAGGGCTTCTAACATCCCACGTCAGCCCTGCCTCCTTGGCTTCCACAGGCTGCAACAACTCTGTCCACACTAGGACACCTACATCACTCCATAGCTCGATCTGCTCCTAGTTGGAGTTCCTTCATACCCAAGGAAACTCCAACAAATGGCTCCCAACAACCTGCAATGTAGATTGATCCAAACTGATCCTAAACTAGGATCCAACACACAACTCCAACTCACTGTTTGAGGTCCTCTTGACTGTTGCAATTATGCAATTCTTCAACAATAAGCGGGTTTTCCTTGTAGAACAAAAGCTGTGTGATGCCGTTAACCATTCTTCCAAATTTTTTTGGTCACATTTTTCCCTAAACATATCGTTTTGTCCTCATATTTAGTTATCTATTCCACATTTTCTCACATGATCTTTGGATCACATTTCCCACACACTTGTATCTTTTCTCCTTCAACAACATTAGGTGAGTAGTCGGGTTAATAAGCACTAGCTTAACAACTGATATGGAAGATTTCCAAGCCAAGTTCCTCAAACATAGCATTCACTGCGTTGAATTTCACATTGCTGATTTGCTTAATCACGTTGTCTATTTGGTTTTCCCAAGCTTGGTATGAACATATCTTCCTCTCGATCCTTAAATCAAGTACTAACTTATATCCATACAATTATAGAACCTGTTAAACATGACAATGGCAGAAACAAAATATGAATGATAAACATTGATTGCATCTATTATTCAGAATGATACATATATATAGTACATTGGTGTGACCCTTGGATTCATATTCCAAGTGGTCTCTTGGACTCCGATCACTATTCATATTCCACACCAACCCATAGAGGATTAGGTGTCCAACATTCCCCCCCTTAATTCGAAGGGATATATATGAGTCCAAGAAGAGAGTTGTAATACAAAATGTGCAAAAATGCATGGCAACACTACGTTGAATGTGCTCTCTGAAATGTTGGTATAAAGGGGGTGGTTTAAGGATGACCACTAACACTGGAACGTTTAGTGCAGTGCTCGGAACTCTTCCAAATCTGGCATGAAGCTGAGGTCTTCTGTTAGAGGAAGTGCACCCAATGTTTTGAAGAGGGAAACCTTCAACCTTGAAAGGGAGGCTTCACCCTGCATAAAAAGGGAGAACCTCAACCTGAAAGGGGAGGTCTCAACTTGTGATGGTTTAGGCTGACCATCAACTGAAGGCATGCTTAGGGGCATCTTTGTCTCTGGCTACAACTCTGAATCGAGTATGGCAGGTTGTGGCTCAGGCTCGCTTGATGTGGCTTTGAAACTTGTAGATGACCATCACTTCCCCCCTGTCAGATATAAGGTGAGAAGATGAAGAGATCTCAACTGCAAGACTTTTCAATATTCGAGAACAAATAATGTTGTATGAGCGAAATATCTTCTTGGTCGTTGAAGCCCATTGCCAAGAAGCGATCCATCCAAGATGAATCTTTGTTCTTGCGGGAGGCTTGTTTTTGAAGCATTTGTGTGAAAAATGAGTACGCTGACCACAATGCTTGCACGGATGAAGATCAAAACAATGGTCTTTCATATGGCCAACTCGGCCACAGTGTTGGCATTTAACAACTTGTGGTTGCGAATGTGGAAGAGTAACATAATATGAAACAACTGAAGGTGAACTATCTTGAAGGAATCCAACACTCTGAAACTGGATGGGCTTTGAGTAATCTGGAATGTGAAAGGAAACCTCCTTATCATATCCAAGACCTGTTTTATGCTTGTTATGGAGAAGCTCTTCCCAAGGTCTTATGATGGGCTTGAGAAGTGTATGTTGAATTTCTGCATCTATCTGCATGTAACTCTTCTCCTTTATTGGGTACTAGATTGATTTGCTGCTTATGGGAGTCTTTCTTAATGTTCTAAACAGAAATAGGTTCAGAATGATGTCTCCCCTGCTGTAATTCTTCTTGCCACACCTTGAAGACAAATTTGAATATCAGAAATAGTGTCCTTGTTGATGTTCACTATCCCATCAACAGTGGAGAGTATCAGAGTATTTAGTAACTCTAATACATCATCAAATTTGACTATTTTCTTCATTGTCAAAAATATGATCACAACTATGAACTAATGAAGAAGAAACACCACCTACTCACAATATAATGTCACTGCAAAATATTTTCTGTAAATGTGCACCAAACAACTAGTGTGCAATAGATCTTTAAGGCATAAAATACTAATGACTTCTCTCCTCCACAAAAGACTGCTTTTATATAACACATAAACTCAAATTGAAAATACTTCAAAATCAAAAGAAATTCACCATTGAGCCAACAATACAAATATTGTGAGTTTGCAGTGAAAGGATGCTAGAATTGCAAGACTCTCTCTCTCTCAATAGCCTCAAATTTGAGTGCTGAGAATTTTGGTACGCTTGGTAGAGAAACTGCTTTTATTTGTTTGAAGAAATGGGTCTCATACACTTCTTTATTTAAAGGCAATTCACACGCCACTTTACCTTCTAGAAATGCGCCTCCCTTAGGGCTTGGCGCTTTTACTACAAGTCAACACTATTCTGTGTGGAGGCACGAACAAGAACACACCCTTTTTTTTCTTAGCTTGGAGATGATGTTTGGAAAAAGCTGGAAAGTTGTTAACCATGGACTGAGACAAATATGCATGTTAAACAATTAAACAGGTGGAGGCACAAGAACGAATCTACCAGATCTATTTATCTCTAGCAGCTCATGCAAGAATGCCAAATATTGTCCAACATAAAGTCAGGGTAATGCTAAAAGTCAACAACGATAACCATGTCATGGAATCTACAATAATAGATGTGAACAAGTGTTTTCTTCACATCTATTATTGTAGATTCCACGAACAAGAACACACCTTTTTTTTTCTTAGCTTGGAAATGATGTTTGGAAAAAGGTGGAAAGTTGTTAACCATGGACTGAGACAAATATGCGTGTTAAACAATTAAACAGGTGGAGGCACAAGAACGAATCTACCAGATCTATTTATCTCTAGCAGCTCATGCAAGAATGCCAAATGTTGTCCAACATAAAGTCATGGTAATGTTAAAAGTCAACAAGGATAACCATGTCATGGAATCTACAATAATAGATGTGAACAAGTGTTTTCTTCATAGGAAAGGAATCGACAGAGCCTAAACCTTTTAGTTTTAATCTTCAATGTTGTAATGTTCAATTTGAAGGTCACCTCTACTGTTGTCGGAGTTGAGCACAATGAAAATAACCATGATGAATTCTCTGTTGTAATGTTTGAAATAACCCGCGATCTTCAAACAATGATGGGAGTTGTTGCTGGTGTTGAAAATGATATTGGCGAATCGGCTAGCCACTGCGAAATCTTGAATAATTTTATGGAGGTTGTTAGTAGCTACAACGAGCTATGTGACATTTACACCCATCTTAGACATGTGCATCATTGAGGACCTGAAATGAATGGTGGACAAGGATGAAGGAAAACGAGGCTCAAGATGTTGTGATTGAGAGAATATGGAGTATGAGGAGTATGGTGGTTGACAGAATTCAAGGTATGGTATAACGTTATTCAATGTTATTCGGGGTAGAACGTTATATGGAAGTGGTGTGGGGGTTATGACAGTATTGGCGAATCCATGCTGGACAACGTAATATGGACTGGAGCATAAGAATGGAGGTGTGTTCAGTGCACCAAGCCGAGCGGTATTATGAAAGGGTATAAGCAGTAGAGTACTATTTTCTGCGCAGGATGAAAGGGTATAAGCGTGTTATAACATTGGAGCATATGGAGCAGCCAACTGTGCAGGAGGGCCGAGCCAAGTGGGCCGACTACATATGGGAGGTATGCGGTATTAACCGGAGCAGTGTAGCCACAGTCAGGAGGGCCGGTGACAATTACACTGAGAATTGGCAATATCCAGCATCTAATAATAATATAAAATACCCAAGACATGCAATTTAGGTCTAAGAAATACTATAAGCAACAGACAATCAAGATGAAACTAAGGAGAGGACAAGTGTCCAAAACTGCCTCCGTTGCTGCTGCTTCCGCCATCGCTGGCAGACCTGGGCGAAGGATACAACTCATAGGCATTTGTCATCCCCAGTGCCACGAGGCCAACCTCATAGGAACCACCGATTCTCATGGCCAATTCAAAACTGTGTATCAAAAACAATATTCGTTATGCATGACATTTCAACAACCTTGAAAAGAAACCTGCACTCACAGTCTCCACATTATTTTTTAAAAATGCCAACACAGAACTAGCAGCCTTAGCAAAGGCTTCAATGTACAACATTCAACTCTCGACCAACTCATTCAACAACAAAGATTTGATAGAGATGGCAGTCTAAACAGAGGTATAGGACTGGCATGTATAGAAAGGCCACAGAAAAACAAGCTCACATAAACAAGTGGCTAATACTTGAGCCGGGCAGGAGATCGCCCGCTCTGATACCATGTTAAACATGACAATGGCAGAGACATAATATGAATGATAAACATTGAATTGCATCTATTATTCACAATGATACATATATATAGTACATTGGTGTGACCCTTGGATTCATATTCCAAGTGGTCTCTTGGACTCTGGTGGCTGTTCACGTCCCACACCAATCCATAGAGGATTAGGTGTCCAACAAAACCATCATTATTGGAGGTACTTTTTCCAAGCTCTATGTTCTTTGTATATAGCTTGTAGCTGAGCTGGAGAGGAGACACCTTAGAGCTAGAGTAAAAACAACTTTCCAACTATAATACTAGATTACTGATCACATTTTCACACTTAGGGCAATTTTTGAAGAGGCTTGTCATCCCTCTTCGAATGTCTTTCATTAATTTGTAGACTTTTGGAAACCATTTGACCCAATCATGAGAGAGGCCATAATTCATATGCTTTGCGACATTGGCATTTTGGAGACACTCCTAGTGGCATTCATAACTCTTATGCATTAGTTTTGGTAATCTTTGTTAAACACGACATTTTAGAGTACATTTGCAACAATATCGAGGCTGTGCAGGGGTGCCTCTTCTCACCATTTCTCAATGAGATTTGCATTGATGAGTTGGAGACTTTTATCTAGGAGCATATATAGGGCAATGCTAGTTGTCCTCTAAACCTTGTCTTAATATCTTAGCATCTTTTTGTTGATGAATTGATCCTTCTAACCTCCTCACCTAACGGTTTTTAGACACAGATCGATGCTTTATCTAACTTCTTTGACCTTCGACCATGGAGGGTCAACCTAGATAAAACCAAGTTTATGGTCTTCAATGAAACATGCTCTATCTTATTATCATTTCTATTGCTAACTGGAAGACATTGAATTCACCATGCCTTGTTTAAGCTTGCAACATGCTCCCCAACCTTGACTTAACAATGGTTATGGATCTCTTACCCTTCTTGAGAGAGAGTGCTTTCAATACCATTTCTAGGATATCGTTTCCAAGATGCTCCTCTTGGATATGATCATTATGCTCATGTTTTTCTGTGGTTCGAAGATCTAGGAATTGAGTTTGCTTTGTTGGAATATCTACAGGTTTGGCAGTTTAAATGATTTCCCTTATTATGACATTAACTTGTGATGTGTTCATTATTAGTATTAGATCTTTTAATTATCTTTTCTTATCATCAAGATTAATGCAAAGCAACAAATAGAAGAGAACACAAGATGTAGGTACGCTGCTAGGGCAAAACCCCCCTCGAGGGGAAAACCTAGTCACTAATTCTTCCTTCAGTAGATTCAAAAGATGAGATGACCAAGACCATTAAACCAAGACATTCTCCATTCATCAAGTCAGTCTAGTGATGCATCAATTCCATGGCTCCCTGTAGCTGTTAGTCTTCTTCACACTTGTCTTTCAAGAGATCACTTTTGAAACCAATCCGAGCTTCTTCATCTACTGTGATTGCACCATTATAATAACACTGAGATATTGTTGAAATACCACTGTAGTACCACTGCATTGAAGTCACTGGAATGCATCGAGATGAGGTTACTGTGGTTATGTAAGATCACCAAATGGAGGTTACTGTAATATCAAATTTTGAAGTTATCCGAACGGTGTACATTGGGGTATCCGAACTTCTCCTTTTAAAGGCACCAAACATATATCTCTGAAACCCTATACGAACTTCTATGTGATCATCGAGGTTTGAGATCTGTGTTTTATGCGAGTTACTTAGGCTCGTATGTAGTAGTTTCTCCTTGTAATAGGTTGACATGACATAGTGAACAATTGTGTCATTCTTATTGAGATGACATATATTCATTCATTTGTGTAGGCAAACATGTGATCTCGTTATGCAATTCGACTTGATGGAGATCCTTTCAACAACAAGGAGACTTCGATGGATGGAGGAGTCTTCACAAATTTATTTTGACAATAACCTAAAGCCTACAATGGAGGCTTGACCTATACATTTGACCCAAGCATAAAACCCAATCTTTAATAAGTCAAATTAAATTAATAATAAAAATTCTTTTTACTTTCTTTTGACAAATATTTGACTCAAGTACAATAATGAAAACCAAACCTAGTTACATTTTCCAACACTCCCTCTTAACTAGGGATGTATTCATATTTACATATAATCAAAGAGGTACATGGAAGATCTCAACACATCGTCTATGAAGAAGTTTAGGCACTGCAATGCCATGGGATAGATTCCTGACCAAGGCAATCTATCCATTGGTCTTTCAACAATTTAGGCACCGCAATGCCACTGACTAGATTCCTGACCAGGGCAATCTATTTGGGTGGGACTTGTTGATTTTGGGTAGCATCGGATGTGCTTTAGCCTTGAAAATTGGTGGAGAGGCTAAGGCACATGAGATCTCCAAGACCCAGAAATCATTTGGAGAAATTGCACCCGAATGAGGAGTTATTAAAATAGTTAATATTTTTAATGGGTTCCTAAATCTAAACTTAGGAAAATAAAAATATTAACATGTATTAATAAATTATGGGTGACAAAGTTCTAAGTGACGAGGATCAAGCTAGTTCTAATCGTAGCCGTTGATTAGGAAGTTAATCTCGGCCGTAGATTCGTCAATACGAAAAGTATAAGAGGAGGCTTGAGGGTTAGTTGGAGACACACCAAGTGATCAAAGAATTTGATTTTCTGGGGCGAGGTTTGCTGAGGAAATCATGTTAGTGATTAGAGTTGCAGTGAGGGGCAGTTCAGTAAGGGATTTTCATTTGACGCTGAGGAATACATAGCAGAGAGGCAACGCAGTGTCAGCAGAGACAACTCAGGCCCTAGAAGGGCTGACACAGAGGCCGTAAAGCTGACGCAGAGGGTTGACGTAGTGAGATGCAGAAGCCGCAGAGGCTGACACTGAGGAGATTATGTGGGGTAGACTGGGAGTAGATCAATAGATTCTAAGTCGGGAGAGGGTGACGCAGCTCTTGGAGGAGTGACACAGTTCTAGAGCAGTGCTTGGAGCAGCTTTCGCTGTCCAGCATAAGGAGCAGCCAGAGTCACTGTGGGGTTTGATCATCCGTTTGCTGTTTTGTTGGAATATTTGTCTCCGGATAGAGGTACTACTGCTGAGGATATTCTCTGTTGGGTGAGCCATTTCTGGCTTATGCTTAATATGCTTAATAATACAAACCCTCTATATGCTACACCGATTTTCCCGAATTGGGTTTTTCCAGGGACGATTGTCCAAAAATAACGGTGTCGCTTGTGTTATTGTCTCTATTTATTTCAGTATATGATCTGTATATTTGTGAAGGCTGCAATAGTGTTTACTTTGATATTTATGCAATTAAATAACTTGTTAATGTAAAGAACAAGTAGGAGATTGTAAACCAGTAATTGCAGTAGGGGTTTCTGACGTGTTAGATTCATGAATTTTCACATGGTATCAGAGGGATTGCAGATCATAGGTGATTGAAGACACCAGTCGAGAAATCTAAGAATTTGTACGAGAGAAGCAACTGTCTCGAGAGATAGCTCTGTTCTAGAATTGAAGAGGCAAGAGGAGGAGTGACACAGTACATAGAGTGTGACGTAGAGGCTCACACAGTGCCTGTGTCAGCACTCTGAGCCAGGATCAGGGCCAATGCAGAGGCGGAGAAGGGCATATTAGGCTCACGCAGAGCGATGTCATCTTTTTGAGCCAGGAAGGATTGACGCAGTTGGCTGGGAGGAGCAAATTCAATCCACGCAGAGATTGTGCAGAGCCTGAAGGGCTCAGATTCTTCGAGTTGCCAAGGCTAAGGGAGCTGTGCAGATTTTGATTTGAAGAGTTGGTGGGTCGCTGTTTCTGTTGGTGCAGAACAACGTCTAAGGAAACTGAACCAAGGTAGAGGGAAGCACTATCTCGACAAATTTCTAGCCAAGAAATCTACATACGGTTGCAGTGGCAAAGAAGGATTGGAGAGGAGTGATTCGATGGTTGGCCAGAGGATTTCCGAGAGGGAAATCAGGATTCAGAGGGAGTCCAGAGAAGAGGAGCAGAGATGGCAATGAATGGGTGTAGGGATCAAGACAGATTGGACAAAGCATCCAATTTTGTCATCTGGAAGGCCAGGATATTGGCAATCCTAGACAAACATCGCATCAAGGACTATGCTTTGAAGGTTGTTGCTGAATCGGTCGACGCTGATCCATTGAAGAAATACGAGGAAGCTAGGCTAAGGCCAAGTGCATGATCCTAGACGGGTTCAAAGATCATGTAGTACCACACATTGTTGAGAAGAACACAACAAGGGAGATGTGGGAGACCTTGACCACCTTGTATCAGGGCTCTTCCATGCAACAAAAGATGCTATTAGAAAATCGGCGGAGACAGTATCAGATGCATAAAGGAGAGGAGATAGATCCCTTCCTTCTCAGGTTGCGAGAGTTTCGCGACCAGCTTACTTCCGTGGGGTAAACACCAGATCCAGAGTTCATGGTTAGGACTACCCTAAATGCAGTCTCCGAGGAGTGGGAGACGTTTGTCCAAAGCATTTTGGGCATAGCAACTCTCCCTAGTTGGGGGAGATGTGGGCAACTCTTTGACAAGAAGAGCTCAGGAAAATGACCAAGGCAGGGAGTAGCGATAAGGGAGTTCGAATCAAGGAGGAGGAGGAGGATGCAGCTCTCGCATCAGCGGGACAACAAGGGATACAAAAGACGAAGAAGAAAGACATCTCCAAGGTCAAGTGCTTCAATTGTGGAGAGCTGGGACATTATGCCTCTCAGTGTGCTAGGAAGAAAGGCAAGGGAGAAGCTTCCAACTCAAAGGCTGCTCCAACAAAGGTGGAGCGGATGTCAAGACTGATGACGATTGTGCCATGAGTGCTCATGCGCCTCTCGAGAAGAGGTGGGGAGACTTGGAGCTGTAGTCGAGAGGACTACAGAAGCTGGGCAGGATCCTTGAGGTGCCCAAACTCTTGGATCACATACAACTACGGGAGCCCTTAAAGACAGTAGCATGATGATAGGTGTCGGGTGGAGCAAGGTGTGATGGAGCGGCAAGGTAGTGCTAGAGTGCAAAAGTATGTAATAGTGCATTGGAGGTTGCAGCAGTGCGAGAGGCACAAAAGAGGTTGCAACAACGCAGTGGCAGTAGAGGGAGCACAGGATAGCAGCAGAGGTAGCTTCAACATCACGAGGCTTCCAGATTGACCAGGATGTCAGTGTTTGGTGAAGTCAATTACTTACTTCTCGGTAACTGAGTTGCAGTGCAACAATTAGCAGTGGCAGTGCTATGGGCATCATGATGTAGCATGTTGAGAGGGAGCTGTAGTACAGATGTAGCAGTGGCAGTGGTAGTGTCATGAGCAACAATATAGGAAGCAACAATGCAGTGGATGTTGGGCAGTAGGCCAAGCATCAGAATAGAGGACCGATGCAGAGGATTAATATGATGCTTCTATGGTGAAGCATTGGTAGAGCACATTCCTCGCTAAGAGGGAGTGTTGATTTTGGGTAGCACTAGATGTGCTCTAGCCTTGAAAGTTGGTGGAGAGGCTAAGGAACATGAGATCTCCAAGGCCTAGAAATAGTTTGGAGAAATTCCACTTAGATGATGAGTTATTAAGATAATTAATATTTTTAATGGGTTCCTAGGTCTAAACTTAGGAAAATAAATATATTAATGTGTATTAATAAAATATGCGTGAGAAAGTTCTAAGTGACGAGGATCAAGCTTGTTTTAATCTTAGCCGTTGATTAGGGACTTAATCTTGGCCGTTGATTCGTCAACAAGAATAGTATAAGAGGAGGCTTGAGGGTCAGTTGGAGACACATCAACTGATCAAAGAATTCGATTTTTTGGGGCAAGGTTTGCTGAGGAAATTGAGTTAGTGATCAGGGTTGCAGTGAGGGGCAGTTCAGTAAGGGATTGTCATCCGAGGTTGAAGAATAGATAGCAGAGAGGTAGCGCAGTGTAGAGAGAGACAACGCAGGCCCTAGAGGTAGCGCAGTGTAAAGCTGACGCACAGGACCGATGCAGTGAGACGCAGAAGCCGCAGAGGCTGACGCTGGGCCTCAGAGGCAGCGATGGGGAGATTCTGTGGGGCAGACTGGGAGTAGATCAACAGATTTTGAGTCAGGAGAGGGTGACACAACTCCTGGAAGAGTGATGTAGTTTTAGAGCAATGCTTGGAGCAACTTTCATTATCCAGCATAAGGAGTAGCTAGAGTTGCTATGGGGTTTGATCATTCTTTTGTTGATTTGCCAGAATATCTGTCTCTAGATAGAGGTACTACTGCCGAGGATATTCTTTGTTGGGTGAGCCATTTTTGGCACCCTAGTTGTATTCATGAAATCTGCTTAATAATACAAACCCTGTATATGCTGCACCGTTTTCCCGAATTGGGTTTTTCTGGGGACGATTGTCCAAAAATAACAGTGCCCCTTGTGTTATTGGCTTTCTTTATTTAAGTATATGATCTGTATATTTGTGAAGGATGCAATATTGTTTGCTTCGATGTTTATGCAATTAAATAACTTGTTAATGTAAAGATCAAGTAGGAGATTGTAAACCAGTAATTGCAGTAGGGGTTTCTGATGTGTTAGATTCAGGATTTTTCATAGGACTAAGATGGATTCAAGCTTTCAGCCCCTCTAGGTACCATCAAGCTTACTTGCTAATCGTCAACCTAGAATCCAGGTGCGTGTCAGAGCTCAATGACCAACGCCGCCCTTCCAACTTTGGGACCTAGACATCAACACAAAGTGTCGACCAGACGTACTCCCAGACAATGCTTCACTCACAAAGGCTCAACACTCCTTGATCTAGCAGATCAAGGACAAAAAATCTCTCTTGATCAAAGTGATTGGTAACTAGCATGCCATCAAAACCTTTGAGAGATTTACCTGTACAAACACAACCCCAATCAGTAATATACCTTCACATGTGCACAATCAAATACAATCCTCTGGGGTCTTCTAGACAACTTGATGTTGCTTTTCAAGCTTCCAAAGTAGGACTATCAACCGAATCTTTGACAGAAGATTCCTCAATCATACAATTTTATTTTCTACTTCATATACAACAACATATTCTCATTCTCCAATCAAAACTATGCTCTCCGTCTCAACTGGGGAGATTTGATTTATCTAGGCTCTCTCTTAATTCAGGGAGATTTCTTCTATCCAGGTTCCCTATTAACTTAGGGAGATCAACTTCTTCTTTTCGTCATCGGAGAATCGTTCATGGCCTCCATCCTTCTTATCAGAGTCATTCATATATCATGCTTATCACATCAATTTTACTTATGATCATCTTCACCAACTCGAAGATGATGTACCTGCACAACTTAGATAACAAGTACAACCAAAATCATAGAAGCATGAAGTTAGCCATATAAAAAACTTATAACAACAGAAGCATCTAGACTTTACAAGCATAATCAACAAGAGACTATACTTCAATACTTCAACTTATTGCCCTGGTTTAGTTACAAACCCTAAATCACATTCATAGCTCAACAAGATATCACTTATTATATCTAGGGGTTTAATGTTCTTTCAACGACAAGTTCCTTCATATAGCAAAGCCTTGAAACAAATCAAATCAATGAATCTAACGACTTTTAGAATTCACATGTTAGACTTTCCACTAGGGTTTCATACAAATCCTAGATTTCATAGAAGAGAATTAATCAATCAAAACCAATCACAACTTAGTCATCAACATGACCACCCTCCACTAGGGTTAGTTGCAAACCCATAAATCACAACTAAAACTCAGATTTCACAAATCTCAAATTATCACATTGTCATTATACATCAAATATTTTTACTTTTACTAAGTTTTAACTCCAAAAACCCTAGAATTTCATTTTCTCAACATCAACAATCATTATATAAATAGATCTCAGATTGTTATACATACTGTAGAAGTTAACTACTAATATGTTTTATCAAAATTTGATTGTGGCTTGTTTCCAAACCCTAGGACTCATGACCATTAATACTTAGGTCAACACATATATCTAGAAATTCATCAGCATATCATAAGCACATCATATGTCAAACATCATTAATACATTAGACATATATTGACCTAGAACAATCTAGGGTTTCAACCAAATGGACACATACCTAAGGTTTCATTCCTAGGACTCTAAATACATAATAAGGGTTTTGCTCAACGACCTAACCAAACCCGTAAACATCTACAATTTCATAACATAGCAAAGAAAACCCTACTATTCCAAAATTTAAAAGGCTCGGTATCTTAGATAAACATCATTCAACCCTAACAAGTTAGGATTTTCATGATCATACCAAGACCCGAAATATGACATCATTAGCAAAATTAAGAAACTTCAAATACCATTTCTCAATATCCCTAAGCAATTTTAGGGTTTCAGACATTAACATTAGCACACCCTTAGGTTAGGGTTTTCCAGAGAACCTAGCTAGGGTTCTATAAAATCAGTGAAGAATAGGAGTGGGGTAGATTTATCAAAAGATGAATCACCCTAAACAAGAATCTTTATGATTCAAGGCTAGACATAACGATGTTAGTCATGTAATGCAAACTTCAAAAATAAGATGATCATACCTTTAAGAGAATCTTGTAATGTGTATGGTTTGAAACATACCTGGAGATATTCCTTAGAAAACTTGGTAAGGATTCCTTGAAGTGTTTGTTAAGCCATCATCTGTAGTACATACTTACAAGCACAACATGTGATACCAAGGACATAATTTAATTTTCTTAAGTTAGACCTTTTACATAATCAAGTGGGAGGGAGCTGTTCATTCTCTCAAACATCAGTAAGACCCTTTTATTTGACATTCTAGGTTACATGTAAACCCTATAGGAGGGAGCTGTTCATTCTCTCAAACATTAGTAAGACCCTTTTATTTGACATTCTAGGTTGCATGTAAACCCTAGAAAATACATTCTAGATCATCTGGAAATTATAATCTTTATCCTATAAGCAAGAATCATTTAATATTTAGATATATATTGCAAATTTAAAGAACTCTTGAACATACGTACCTTGAGATTACATACCCATAATTTGATAAGTTATTAGACTTGTTGTAGTAGCAATACTTTATTGGTTCCTTGGTGTTAATTTTGGTATGTTCTATGCTTAGAGCAATTTACTTCAATTGTTCACATTAGCTTAATGACAATATTTAGATTAGTAATCACATCAACATGATAGTAAAGTGCAGATAGAACATAAACATAAACATTAGAAGACAACCCAAGACAAGAGGACACAAGGTGTGGCATCAGCCAGGGAATTTTGGTATGTTCTATGCTTAGAGCAATTTACTTCAATTGTTCACATTAGCTTAATGACAATATTTAGATTAGTAATCACATCAACATGATAATAAAGTGCAGATAGAACATAAACATAAACATTAGAAGACAACCCAAGACAAGAGGACACAAGGTGTGGCGTCAGCCAGGGACAAACCCCAATGTGGGGAAACCCTTGATCAATTCACAACAGATTGCTGGAATAGCGGTGCGAATTGTAGGAGAGACCATGTTAGGTTGCAGAGGGAGGGCTGTTAGCCTTCTAGTGGTCAGATCGACTTGTGGAGGTGAAGAAATATTTTGCCTAAGATTTGCTGTTGTTTGGTAAGCAGTGGTAATATTTATTAATTGCAGAATTTGCTAAAGATTAATAAAACTCATCACTTTCTTGTGTGATCTTGATAACATAAGTAGTCATTGTATTTGATTTGGTCATCTTGGTGTTCCATCAACTTTTCTCTGAACACTATCTCCCTATTAGCATTATAACTCTGTTATAACTTCATTAGAGCTTCCTACCTCTCTCTTGCTATATTCCTTTTTGGGAGGTGAAGAAATTTAATTCCAAAAATATCTCAGATGTGGACCACTCTCCTATTAGCACACATCATCGATTAATATCTCAAAAATAGACCTGGAAGTAGGGTAAACTCCCCGTGTGATTGCTAAAACTGTGGATTGAATATTTTGTCAAGATTGCACTTGTATCATGCCTAAATCAAGCACCCAAGTCCACTTGTCACCATGACATTTAGACTTGCCAAACTTGATAAATTACAAATGTTGAGGGGAGATGCTAACTCGTCATCAAGTCACATACTACATGCCAAAGTTAGGAAGTGAGGATGATGTGGAAAAATATAATGAACCTAGAAGTTGCAGGCATTACTTCCACCACAACTTGGAATAATAACCACTAAAAATAAAAAACTTACTAAAAATAGTGAGTTTGCCAAAAGTTGTAGATATCAAAATACATGCAATTGGTTGCAATCTCTAAAAATAGAATCGTCCAAAACTAGAGTGTGCTGGAAATAGAATGTACCAAAAATATACATGCATGTGTTAGAAGCGCATGTACTCGGCATGGCATAGTGAATATCGTGAAAAATCGATTACCCGATTCCTACTGCAGCAAGTGATGTTAATTCTTCTAATTGTTAATTCGATTAAACAATTTACTTGCTGTGTGCTACGACAAATATTGAATTAAATACACCATAGCCTACACAAATAAAAATTGCGGAAGCTAAATACAACACAGGAGAGAAATAATCATCATACACATCTACACAGTTATTTTTGGACAAATGTCACCGGAAAAACCCAGTGTGGGAAAATCGACGCAACAACTGAGGGTTTGTATTATTAAGCAATAGTTTTCTGAATATAATCTTTGGACGCCTTGCTAGCTATCCAATACATAGAATATGGCTGACAGAAGATTGGTGAGAAATACCTCACACTATCACTGGCGATGCTGATTGATCCAGCCATAGAATGGCTAGTCCCTTGCTGCCTCTGCGTAGTCATTGTGTAGGTACGACATCACAGTGTCTAGGGACAACGTCACTCTTTCTGCTGTTCGTTTTGCCTCTCAGAGTCTCTGATTCTGTCCTCTTGATCTCACACCCCGATTTCTGGCTTCAAAACTCGATCTCTCCAGCAAAAATATAGATCTCCTCAAGGCTCCATGTTGCCTCTGCGTCAACCTATGCTCCCCAGTGTAGCCTCTGCATTGCCTCTTCCAGATCTCCCTTTGCCTCCTCTGTTGAGTATTACCGGATCAAGAGAAATCTCCAACCGAAACTATCCCTACGCCTTACTGCAAGAAATCACTTGGAACTTCTCTTCGACAACTGCTGCGCTCATCTCTCCAGAAATTCGACCTCTGATCTCCCATTCGATGTGTTTCCAAATTCCCATCAAAGTCCTTATAATCCTCCAGTTGAGTAATCAACGACCCAGATTAGATTCTAATCAATGGCTCAGATCATTTTGGTTTAATTTCCTAAGTTTAGACTTAGGCACCCATTAAAAATAATTAATTATTTTAATAAAACTGATTATGGATGGAATTTCCCAAAACAATTTCTAGGTATTGTGAAATACATGTGTCCTAGCCCCCCTGCAAATTTTGAGGCTTAGAGCACATCTGATGCTACCGGAAATCAACACTCCCTCTTAGCGAGGAATGTGCTCTAGTAATGCAACTCGCTGAAGCATCACCCTTCTCTGTAACATCTCTCTCTGCACTGCTGATGTTTGACATCATTGCCCACCAACTACTGCGCAAATATTGCATCTGCATTGCTGTTGACACTTCCACTACCAACACTACATCTGTACTGCAACTCCCTCTCAAATTCTGCATTTGTGCTGCTACTGGCACTGGCACTGCCAACACTGCATCTGCACTGCAACCTTCTCCAACTGCTGTTGCTACTGCATCAGCAATGAAAAAGATCCAAGATTACTGAACATGTGTTCAGTATGATGCATCTGCTGCTGGATTTCTGACTGTTGCTAGTCTCTACGCTGACCCCTTGAAGTCTCTGCGCTACTGTTGACTCTGCTCTGTGCCAACTGCACTGCTACCAATTCTAGCTCGGCACTGCTTAGTCTCTGGGGTTCCTGGCCACTGCAACTGTCACTCCAACACTCCTCTGCATCAATTGACACTGGTCCATCCTGCTACAACTGATCTGGGCTCCTGTAGCAAGGTATTGATCCAAGAGGTGGACTCCTCAAGTATCCTACTGATTTGTAGTTCTTTTGAACTACAGTTTTATATCACCCCACCTCTGGGAAATCATGGCAAACTCCTCCTCCTCGATCTGTGTGGATGCAGCCTTTGGATCATGCTTCTTGTCCTTGTCCTTCTTCTTGAGAGGACACGCTGTAGCGTAGTGACCAAGTTCACCACACCGAAAGCACTTGATCTTCGAAACATTTTTCTTCTTCTTCTTCTGCTTCTCTTGTTGCCCCTTAGATGCAAGGGTTGCATTCTCTTCCTCCTCCTTTGGCTTCGTTCCACTGCTGGCACCATCAAGTTTGCACTTGACTAAGTCTTTCCTCATCTCTTCCCGCTGAAGAGAGGCCCACATTCCTTCCCAATTTGACAATCTGTCTCTGCCCAAGATACTCTGGACAAACACTTGCCATTCTTCTGAGACTGAGTTCAGGGCTAGCCTCATCATCTCGGTAGGCTGAGGTGTTGACCCCACAACTGCCAATGAGTCTTGGATCTTCTGAAGCTTCATAAGAGACGGATCAATGCGTTCCCCCTTCTGCATATCTGCGTGGATCTCATCTTCTGCTCCAAGTACATCTTCCCCTGCTTCAAAGATCCTTTGTACAGTGTGGCCAATGCTTGCCACATCTGCGGGGTTGTATCCTTGCCGACAATGTGACACACTACGTGATCCCTCACCTTGTCGAGGATCAATCGTTTTGCCTTTTCCATCTCAACCTTGTACTTCTTGAGCAAATCTGGATCCGTAGGTACAACTACCACACTGTCGACGTAGGTTTTTAGATCGTTCTCATCGAGAAGGCATGAGATCCTTGCCTTCGAGATCACATAGTTGGATGCACCCTCCAACCGATCTTGATCTCGCAACCCATTAACTGCCATCTCTGCCAACGAACTGTCGAACTACCTCGTCTCTTCTCTGCGTAGCACTAGGCTAGCCTACACACTCCTTGCTGGAGTTAGTAGATCAACTCCTCTCTACTGCTGCTCAACACTTGAGAAATCTAACTTCTTGGCTGGAAGTCCTCTGAGGAAGAATTCCCTCAACAATGTCTCTCTCTCTCCCACTGACGCTATTCTGCCAGTAACTGCTGCAAAATATTTGCATCCAAGTTGAAGATCTGCTATGCAAGGAAAAATATGTAGCTCCCTTTTGCCTCTGGAAAGCTTCAATCTCGAGATCGAATTTCTTTGTTGACTCACTCAGAGAAATCTATTTCTCCTCAAAACTTCGACCCTCTAGCCTAACGACTGCGCTGCCTGTTGGGGTTTCGAATTGCTGCCTCTGCAGTAATTTCAAACTCCTCTTCCTTTTTGCTTCTGATGTCTTCTTCTCACGATTTGTGCTTTGATATCATGTGAAAAATCGGTTACCCGATTCCTACTGCAGCAACAAATGTTAATTCTTCTAATTGTTAATTGGATTAAACAATTTACTTGTTGTGTGCTACGACAATTAAAAAATTTACTTCTTGTGTGCTACGACAATTAAACAATTTACTTGTTGTGTGCTATGACAAATATCGAATTAAATACACTGCAACCTACACAAGTAAAAACTAAGGAAACTAAATACAACATAGGAGAAAAATAATCATCACACACATCTACACAATCGTTTTTGGACAAATTTCCTTGGAAAAACCTAGTTTGGGAAAACCGGTGCAGCAGTTGAGGTTTTATATTATTAAGCAATAGTTTTCTGAATACAATTAAACCATTTACTTCTTGTGTGCTACGACAATTAAACAATTTACTTCTTGTGTGCTACGACAAATATCGAATTAAATACACTGCAACCTACACAAGTAAAAACTAAGGAAACTAAATACAACATAGGAGAAAAATAATCATCACACACATCTACACAGTCGTTTTTGGACAAATTTCCCCGGAAAAACCTATTGTGGGAAAACCGGTGCAGCAACTGAGGTTTTGTATTATTAAGCAATAGTTTTCTGAATACAATCTTTGGACGCCTTGCTGGCTATCCAATACAGAGAATATGACTCACAGAAGATTAGTGAGAAATACCTCACACTGTCACTGGCGATCCTGACTGATCCATCCACAGAATGGCCAGTCCTTTGCCACCTCTGCGCAGGCACAACGTTACAGTGTCGAGGGACAACGCCACTCTTCGATTTTGTCCTCCCGGTCTCACACCCCGGCTTTTGGCTTCAGAACGCAACCTCTCCAGCAAAAATACAGATCTCCTCAAGGCTTTGTGTTGCCTCTGCGTTAGCCTACGCTGCCCAGCGTAGCCTCTGCGTTGCCTCTATGTCAGCCTACGCTGCCCAACGTAGCCTCTCCCAGATCTCTCTCTGCCTCCTTTGCTGAGTATTCCTGAATCAAGAGAAATCTCCAACCAGAACTAACCTTTGATGAGTATCTCCGACAACTGCTGCAATGCTCTCTTAAAAAATTCGATCTCTGATCTCCCATTCGATGTGTTTCCAAATGCCCAACGCTCCTCGTGTGTTTCGAGACATGGACTATTCGCTTCTCGTGGATCTTGAGGGTTTTGGTCTAACGACAATCGTGATTCCCAACAAGTGGTATTAGAGTGTAGGTCACGAGTTCAATACACACCCGACTTGCGTTGGGAGGAGATTGTTGGAGATTGGATAAACCAACGCTCCCCGTGTGTTTCGTGACATGGACTAACCGCCTCTCGTGGATCCTTATCTGTGGTGATGCAATCGTTGACTAATACTTGCGGGAAGTGTATGGTAGGTAAGATGATGTTTGTAGTTTATACATGCATCAATGATAATTAGCATATAACTTATATGTATTCAAGTTTTGTCAAAGGTAAACTTGACTTTTTGGCCATTGCTCTCCTTCTCCTTGATTAAAGTTCAAAAATGCTTTCTCTTGGAAACCTAGGCTTCAAGATGTTCATGCATGCTATAGTAATTCAAGTCACACCTAAGATGAGTAAATGTGTAAGGCAAGTATCTCTGTAGTGAAAGGCCATTTGGGGATTTATTATTTTCAGGAATGCTAGTATAATTGATATTGCTTGAAATGGTTTCTCTATTGAAAGAATGCAGTGCAAATTTTTTATACCTTGAAACTCTTTATCCTTCATCCAATTGTTTGCAATAACCTTTACTATAATAGGCTTCAGCCATCAATTGAAGCATCTTCTAACATTTTCTTCGCATCCGACATCATTTTTATTTTCAAGTTTGTGGCTGTAGTTTTGTTTATTTGAGAAATTTGATGTCCTTAGGCTAGGTTTTATGTTATTAAAGACTTGTGATGCATAGATAAATATATTATATTAGAATTGGTCCCTGACGGGAAAATTAAAATCTCACCCTTCATATGGTGGTCCAATGAGGAAACTCACATATCAATGTGGTGTGGGTTTCTCTTTAATTCTAAATCTATTCTGAAGGACAGTTTCTCCTATCCTTCTATAATGTGCTAAATGTCATTTGTGTGGGTATGAAAACATTCAAAATTTACTTCTGTTTGATGCGGCACAGATTTCTCACTATATTGAGGATGACAAGTACAACCTTTTGTAGAAACAAAATCAGAAATAAGTGAAACCAGCGCTGGGAAAGATGTTAGATTCTAAGAACTGTTAGTATGTTGACTGATTGAACTGTGTTGTCTGTCTCTGGATGTTTCCATGTGTGCCTGTTTTGTATGCTGATATTGAGATTTGTAATGCCAAAACCTTTACTCTCTCTCTGCATTTTAAGTTCTTAATCTTTGCTTGCCTGTATCTATGATCATTTTTATCTTTCTTTACCCAAAGAAGTACTTAACATTCTAATGAAGAACGTATGCAGGTATACTTGGGGGAACAGTTTGTGAACAATGAGACTTTATCAGATGTTCGTTTTGTTATTGAAGGTAATAATGAAGAAGTTTGATGCTGTTTTATAACATGTATCATAACCTGGACAGATTTTCAGTAGAGGAATTTTAATGCTCTTATAGTGGGCATTACATTTCTAGATTTAGGTCTTGTTGAATCAATGATTGGGACACTGAGTTCAAGGAATGAGCTAGAGAGTTTGTTTTTGAAGTGGATCAACTTTCATTTTTTCAATGCAGGCAAACGATTTTATGCTCATAGAATTGCACTTCTTGCATCATCAGATGCATTTCGTGCCATGTTTGATGGTGGCTACAAGGTATGCTTTCTCTAACTTATTTTCCTTGTCAGTTTGGGCAATTGAAATTTGAAACGCTGATTTGATTTGGAATTGTGCTCTTTTAGAAATCATGCTTTCTTAGAATGAATTTGAAATAGCTACTTTTGTGTTCCTTGTTTGTTTTATGGTCAACATTGTGTTTTTTTATGAAATCTTTTGCGATCTTTTGGTTTGAAGAATTTGCAAAAATGTTCAAGATCTATATGATGCTACCCGTTTGTATGTTATGGCCATTTATTGCTTGATTATCCTAGCCAAAAATCCATTAGAGATCTATATGATGCTAGCCATTCGTATATTATGGCCTTCTCTGCTTGACTTTGCTAGCCCATGATGCATTAGAAACTATGAATCACGAAGGTTTGGGGATGGGAGGATGGTGGATAGGGCAGTGAGTTTTGGAATATCTGGAGTGACTGCCAAGATTTTAGGAGGTTACAGAGAGGATGGTGATGGCATAGTACAGGATATATGCCAAACCTTCTCACTTATCCCACTGAGAAAGTAAAAATATAGAAAAAACTGTAATGCTATTGTTAATGAATCATGTTAAACAAAATGAAATCCCAAATAACACAATTTGGAATTCAATTAGCTCAATTCATATAGTCATAAATCATACATTGATATGAGAATGATGATATATGGATGATCATATCAAAATCTTATTGCTCTAGCATGCAATACATTTTGCTCTACGTCACCAATTCCTGATAGAGTTGGTATTTAAAACTAATATGCACCTTGTGGTGTGTTATCACACAAATCTGCAACTAAAGGAGAGCAGATCAGAGTGACAACTGTAAGCTTATTCCTGTTGCTTGCTAAATTTGATTGAAGGTGTCCCTAAGATGGTTGTGTCCTGTTTTTTCTGCATAAAATCTGCGTAGAAACATCATAAACAAATTTGTACGGTAGCCTTCCCTTAAAACACCTTAAGACATCTGAGAGCATGGTAAATATTGTAATTCATGAACAAATGCGCATAGATTGGGGTTAGTTCCTTTATAAATTTTCATGGGAAAATGTAAGTGAATGAAATAGATTATGCACCTTGAGTGAAAGGGATTCAGAAGAAAGGCTTGAATGTAGCAATACTAGCACTTCACACACAAATTACACAGACTGAACAACTGAAAAAATTCAAAAGCTGAATGTATAGAAGAACCCTTTGATATATTGGCATAGAGGTTTGAAATCCACCATAGACACAATCTATTTGGGGTGGGTCTTCTCAGTGTCTGGCATGCAGTGAAGGATTTTTTGTTATGTCTGGTGTTGACAACATTGGCATTGCCAAAAAATTGGGGAGGGTCCATAAAACATCTTCTCAGAAACATCTGCAAAGAAATTGGCAAAAATCAGCAAGCCATGGAAAACATTAAAAAATATAAAATATATTCATTTTTTTTTTCAAAATTATAAACATATAATTCAACAACAACATCAAATAAACACATTGGCACATAAATATGGAGAAAGCACTAATATATTTGATGTAGTGGATGCCAAATAAAAATTATACATCAAAATTGATATTAAATCCTGAACCCTCATCATCAATGTCACCCTCATTATCAATATTTTGTTTGAGTGATGGGAACATTTTTACTAGGGTCGTGACAAAGGAATTCAATAGTCACTGGCACCAACATCGAGGTATATAGAGGGCTTGTTGCTCTTGATTAATGCTAGTTCCATATCCCTCATATATGATAGAATTGAATGGAAACGTTGCAATCTCCCAAATCCTGAAATCCTGAAAACTGTTAAGTTTGTTGGATTTTGAGTGGGATCTAAATTTCTTCTTTCTCCATATGAAATCCAATGAGGTTGGAACCAATAGAACATGAATCTCTGATCACTCACGATTAATCGCGAGTCAAACTTTGCTTTTCCCTCAAACAATCTGATTCAACTCTGGGTTAGTCAAACTCATGTTGACCGAGTTTGACTCGTGGTCAACACGATTTTGACTTGTGACTCACTGATTAATTGTGATTTAAGCGACTGAGGTGATTTTCAGCCCTCAACTCGGCGAGCAAGGGTTTTAACTTTTAGGGTTCCTGCATTTTTTGTTGCATGGTTTAGTTAGGTTAAAAATTAAACGTCGGTTCATAACTCTCTTCTCACTGCTCAGGCCCGCAACTCATACACTAAGAAGGTAATAGAGGCATGGTTTCAGTTTACGCTGCATAATAGAGTCGTAGTGTAATAGAGGCATAGTGTGCAATGTGCTCCAGTGTTAGCTTCAACATGTGCTCTGTCAGAGATTTCAGTACCAAACTATTATCGTATCATTTCAGCAGCAATCAAGAGATTTTAGTTACTGCTTTTTAACTGATTAGTATGCAATGTTTTATAAACTTTTAGAAGCAGATGCTCTAGTTCTATGTAGTCACTGGTTAGGAGTTAGGACTCAGTACTTTGGATCATGTTTGGACTCATAACATATATGAGATACTTATTCATTCATGATATTTTGGACATCTATTTGATATTATGCATTGTTTGGACATGAATTTATTGAATATCAATGAAGAATGTTGTTTGTTTGTTTGTTATTGTTTAATTCAATACAGTGTTGAAAATATCGGTATCGGAAAAATATCGGCGAGGGTCCAGAAAATATCTTATCGGCAATATCGACGAAAATATCGCCAAAATATCGGTAAATATCGGCAAGCATAAAAAATAATTTTTTCAAATTTTTAAACATAGCCGATATTTTCCCAATATTTTCCGATATTCGCTGATATTTTGAAAATATTGCGATATTTTCAAAACAGAAAATATTGCGATATTTTCAAACAAAACAGAAAATATCGCGATATTTTCAAAACAGAAAATATCGCGATATTTTCTCGGCGATATTATCAACAATGATTCAATATATGTGTATATCTTTATTTATTGAATTCATCAATTTTTTCCCGATCTGATTAAAACTCTTCACTCTTTTGCCTCGCTGATTTATTGCCAATCCCGAGTCTGGTAACATTGGTTGGAACCGCTCTCAAACATTCTGAAACAATTAATGGTATTGTTGAAAAAAAGTAAAATGATCCTTTTACTCTAAGAATTTAACATTCCCATTAATTACATAGCATTAGTAGGGCCTAGACAAACCTACTTGCCCAACATGAGGAATCGATTCTAACACTACGCAATAAACCTCAGCTATACTCCAAATTGCCCCTCAACTACAACTTGATGAGTGAAATGATTTAGAAAATGCATTATGACTCAATATGCGATTTTTTGGTAAACTGTGCGAAAATCGGAAAAAATCGCGATTTTTAGTAAAGAGCACAAAAATTCGGGAAAATCATGATTTTTTAGTAAACTGTGTGATGTTTACTTTACAGAACAAAATGCGATTTTTTTTTGGTTGCTAAAAAATTGGTTAGTCAAAAAGTTGCAAATTTTTGGCACATTGCAATTGGGGATGTTATCGACACTGGTCATGACTGGGGAGGATGGAAGATGATAGTTGCGAAGAGCTCTTGGACCTTTAAAAAGAAATCCAATCCCACACATAAACCTCTCTAAATCATTCCACAAGTGTGAAAGAAGAAGCTCCCAATCAATGCACTCTAGATGTGTGAGATAAGGAAGGCATTGAACTCCATCTAGTCAATCCCTTGCATGGTGTATAAAGTCCCTCTCTAAATTATGTGCTCCACTAGTAGATGTAGCCATAAACCATGTACTTCATGCATGCACAACTCTCTTCAATCATACAAATTGAAAGCATGTGAACTCCTCATGCATCCAAATATTCTTTTTCATGATTGCCAATATCTAAAGGGATATTCCAGGATAGAGTTAAGTGGAAAAGTCGTGGAACGAATTGAAACTTCCCATAATTGCAACAGCTCATGCTCTACATGTAAATCAAGTCAACTTGAACCTCCAAAGAGACCAAGGATACCTAGAATAACAATTTGTCATCTTAGGTGATGTCATGAATGCCACATCACCAGTCAACCAAACCTCATGAGCATTCTATTATGCCAAGACATAGCTGACATGTCTCCAAGAATCCTGCAACTGTGATCCATTGATAACCATTGGCAACCAAAACACATGTTCTCTATCCAAATCAACACTGGACAACAAGTCCAACGCTGCACATTGGAAGCATGAGATTGCATTACCACTTGCTAAATATAGACTTGCCAAAAATAGTACTGACCTCTCAAATGAAATAGTAGTCTAAGAATACCAAGATGACACCCATGGAAAAACTTGGTATAAATACAATGTCTAAAGATAGATGTTGCTAAAAGTAGCACCAGATCGCATGTTGTATAAAAGGGTCTTATTGCACTCATGAGCTCACAATGAAAAAGCATATGTCACTCAATCTGTCAAACTGGCCCGAAAACATTGGCTCTTAAAAAGTAGCAGAATCATTAAAAATAGCGAATTTCTTAAAATTTGCTGGAACTTATAGTAAATACTATAGACATAGTTGAAACATAGGAAGCTCTGAATGGACTCATAAATCCACTAGTTTGATGAAATCAAGTTGGAAATTAACCCTCTAGCTGCCAAATGCAATCTGGGCGTTAACAGTGCAAACTCAGGGGGACAGCATCCACTTTAGGATGTTGAGAACCTTTGGAACTCTGCATTATAAAACTTCAGTTCCACAGAGCACTACTATATATTCATAAGATGATTTTGTTTTTTGACGCCTCGATTGATGACTATAAGTAGACAAGTACTTTAATGTTATGTACTTTCAGACCTGCAAAATTGTCAAAAAATGCAGAAAACCAGCAAGCTAACATGCCTTTTGGGCCCGTTTTTGCAAAATATAGCAGGCCCGTTGCAAACTGTCAATGGGAAGGGCCAAGCCTTATGGCAACAAGAGAAAGAGTTGCCACTGTTACCTCAACAATCTTTCTCCTGCTCTTTAATGGAATTAAACTGCAAGGGAGGTTTCCCTAAATCAGCTAAAGGATGTTCTAATGCTATGGCTCATGGTGATAAATAAAGGTTAATTATGTTGGAAAAAGTTTCAGAAGGTCTGAGATGACCTAGATTTTCAATACTAGGGTTCAAATACTCTATGTTTACACCAAGAGCAAGGATGCTATAGGTTATGGATTGGATAATATGCACTGAAAGGGTTTTCGATGTCATATAGCAGCCTAAGAAAGGCTATTCTAAAGATTTTCAACAACAAAGGATCAAATATGTTTTAATAGAGACTAAGACAGGGCTAGGAAACTTATTTCTATGGCTGTGAGATATTCATAACAGCAAAAAGAAGGTGACATCAGACCTAATTAGGAGGGTACAACCATGCACTATGTTAGATTTTGCTTTTAAACAATTTATAGATGCAAATCCAAACTTATGAACCACACTCGTCCTTACAAAATTCACTTTAATGCATCAAACAGCCCTAGAAACCCTGGCACCTGCCCTTGATGTCTAGGAGAGAAAAAGAAGATGACTTTTAAGAAATTTTATTAATGATTAAAACACTAATCATTAAATGCCTTATCTTACTAGGGTTTAATGGAGTTGTTAGGGTTAAACTTCAAGGGATGGACCGTGATGGAGTAAGGGGGGATGGCTAGGGCATCCTCTTTTAAAACCTAACTATTATTCTTGTAAGTGTAGAAATTAAATTTAGGGTTTTCACATTAAGAATATAGGCCTTAGAGAGAACAATTTTACATGCAATAATGTAGCAAGATTTCAACAATAATTAAGCATTTAGTCATGGCACTTCTTACAAACCCAAAGTAATTTCTCCATGCAAAAATCACATCCACAAGAAGGTTGCACCGATAAAGATCACATCTTGGCCGTTGCAAAAAAGACTAGCTCTCATTCACTTACAGAGGAAAAGAATGTAATGTGTGATGATGAAATGAAAATGGGTGGAGTCTTCTCTATTTATATGAGACCTAACTACCTCATTTTTTCAAAATGAAACGAGTAAAGCCATAATTACAAATTTACTTTAAGTGTTCCACAAGATATACAGGCCAACCTGATAGCCCAAAAACATAATAAAAGATGCCATAAATGCTCACGTGTGTGGGAGAAAGACCTCAACTATGACGCCATCCTCCAAATGAGCTCTAAATGCCACAAGTGTTAGGTGGGTTATGTTACTTACCAAAACCGGTAACCCTATAGGAGGATTTTTTCTCCTATATTTGATAGCCAACCGATCAACCAAACAACCAACGACCCTTGCTAGAGACCATTAGCCGATGATATGCCATGTGCCTCTCACTCATCTGACATTAACACTTGGATGATGTTATGGATATAATATATATAAAATTTTAAAAATAATATAAATTATAGTAATAATCATAATAATGATTAATTAAATAATAATTAGTTATTGAAGAGACATGTCCCAAAGGACATGACTATTTGTGAAGGGGCACTTTGCTTAGTATATAAGCAGGGCTCTCATTTGTAACATCATATCTGATATCTCTTGTACATTCAACGTTCTTATATATAAATATTACTTGTCCTATAACGAATATTTACATATTTCGATATCCTCAATAATTTGCTACGTATACGAACCCTGTTCATTACATTGGTAGCAGAGCCACTCTGATTTGACCTTTGGCCATCAACTCTTCGTCAAGTTCGTTGTCATTGCGGTTGAAGATTTTAGTTACAAAAAGCTTGTTGGAGGTTCTCCATTTTGTT
Source organism: Pinus tabuliformis (assembly GCA_031772625.1). Taxonomy (NCBI): domain Eukaryota; kingdom Viridiplantae; phylum Streptophyta; class Pinopsida; order Pinales; family Pinaceae; genus Pinus; species Pinus tabuliformis. Next base: position 397,946,926 of record CM062819.1, read on the forward strand.
GTTAGGTCTTTGGCCTTAAAAAAAAATAAAAATAAAAAGAAGAGGAATATATATATATATATATATATATATTAAAAAGATGTTCAAAGCTGTAAAAAATAAACAAAAATAAATTCTATAAAGAATTTAAAAAAATATATAAAAAGTAAAATAAATTAATGTCCCTGCAGCCGTTTGCAGCTGCCTGTCAGCAAGCCCTTGTCGCTCGTTGCTATTTGTTCCCGCCGTCACAGATAGGGCCACCGCTACCTTTCGTTCAGATCCTCCAGGACTGCAAAATCGATTGTAGTCCAACCACCCCTAATTATTTTCTTTGTATTCTCCGTGGGGTTTGAATCGTCAAGGAAGCCATATCCAAAAGATATACGGACAATTGTTGTGTGGGACATATCATAAAACATTTAGTCAAGATAAAGGTTGTATCCCTTGGGAATAACAGAACAACCATTGACATAGTGTGTAACTTCCACACTTGGGAAAATAAAAACACGACCTTTTAAACTTAAAGCTACGTTTGGTTTCACTTTTATACTTAAATTGTAAGGGGTTAGATAAAAAACACGATTGGAGAATCCGAGTGATTGTTGCCATTTGAGGTTGTCTTGAGCGTTTCACAAGGTTCATAGTCTAGTTATCAAATCCAAAGAGATCGATCGACATAAACATTGCCCAAAAATGGTATTATAAAATAGTACCTAAGTTATAAAGTACCAAAACTTGAATATTGTGGTATATCAAAGGAAACTATTGAAGAAGTATTTTTTTTATTACAGTACAAAAGTATTAAAAACAGGCCAAGTTGAGGTAATTAAATCAATTATTTTTCGTTGAAGTAGACAATTACAAAAAAGGGTGAAATATGGGTTTTATAAAAATAATGCTTATATAATAAGTCTTAAAAGTAAAATATTATTGTATTTTAATCAAATGGAAAATGAAGTCAATCATTGAAGAAAAAACAATAGATTTTAATTCAGAAAAGAAGGAAGGAAGATTTTTCCTATAATGGTCTTCCAATTATAGATCATAGATTGTTAGCAATATAAATGTCTAATTTGCTGATAAGTGATAATAAAACATCAGATAAATTCTGAATGTAATATGTTTATATATATATATTGATAAAAATTGAATGATGTTTACAAGGCTGAGGCAGTGCTCCTTAAATAGGAGTTCACTGGCCATGCCTAATCAGAGAGACATGTCCCTTGGGGACTAATGTCTCTTCATTTAACTAATTATTTGCTAATTAATTGATTATAATTAATAATTTATTTATTTAAATAATATTTTAATATTTTATTTAATTGTTATGATTTTAAGTTCATAACATTGCCTTTCCCTTAAGATGCTTTGTCCTCAAAGCATAGTTGGGCTTGGGTGTTGATGCACGAAACGTTCTGATTCCCAAGACGAATCTTCCTCTGGTAACCTCTTCCATTTGATGAGGCATTCCTTTATTGTCTTAGATCGTAAAACCTTTTCTTGAGTAGCGAGTATACCTTCAGGTTCAAGGACTATTCTTCCTTCTTCATCGGTCTCTGGTATTTCTGTTTGTGCTATTTGATTTTGCCCTAATACTTTTTTGAGACTTGATACGTGAAAGGTATTATGGATTCGGTAGTTGTCGGTAACTTTAATCCATAAGCTACACTACTTATCTTTTTGGTTATCTGGTACGGTCCATAATATTTAGGTGACAATTTATTCTTCCCTTGTTGTTTTAGTGATATTTGCTTATAAGGTCCCTCAGACCATAAAATTAAACTTCGATGGTGCTGCCAAGGGCAATCCGGGGCCGACGGGATATGGCGGTATTTTCCGAAATGCTGAGGGCACGGCTCTCCACATTTATCATGGCTCGATAGGAAGAGATACCAACAATGCTGCTGAGCTGGAGGGCTTATGGAAGGGCATCTGCACAGCTGTAACTGAAAATCTCTTTCCTCTAGTGATAGAAGGGGACTCACAAATCCTCATTGAAGCGATTTCTCGGATCCAATCAGGCACATCAGCTAGAAAGATCGCCTCCAGTTGGAGGCTCCTAAGCAGACTAGAGCAAATTGAAGATTGGCTAAGGTCTCCTCGCAATGTTACTTTCCAACATGTTCGACGATCTGCAAACAAAGTAGCGGATAGACTGGCTAACCAGGGATCTGATCAACAACTCCCTTTCTTCTCTGGTCCTCTAAGCAGATCTAATGATGAGCAACTCAAACACGAATGCACTCTTCTGGTGCAACAAGATCTATCCCTCCCGGATGCGGGTGATTGGGACAGCTAGCAGGACGATGGCGGCGGGAGCAGTCGGCGCGTGGAGTACTTCAGGCGCCATCTGGCTTCATCTGCTGCTGGCATTCAATATTACGAAGAGCTCATTCAACGCAGAGTTAATGAGGCCCGACATTTTACACAGGCTCCCTTGCTCAAATCAGATGGTGCACATTCATTTTAGCTCCGTTCCATTCTCTCGCATTTCTGGCCTCCTCTCAGGTGCTATGCTCTGTTTGGTGGAGATTTCAGGCTTCCAAGGTATTCAGGTCATTCGAGCTCCTACATTTTTGGTTTCCCTGGTTCGCTACTGCCCCTACAGCATTATCCTTAGCTATATGCCTTCCCGCTCTGTTAATTATCTGTCCATTTTGTTAAATCGCCCTCTTTCCATCTCCCCTGTTTACCCAAGCATTGTTGTTCCTGCGCTTTACTCTGGGGGCAACATGACTATCCTGCGATAGAGAATGGGTTGCCGCAGAGGTGGAGTTCGTGGTCGTCCTGTGCGCCATGCCTCGTTCTCTTAAGCTGATACATTCACTGGCTCTTCCTCTGAGAGTCATTCGGTTCCCAAACGTGGGCGAGGTCGAGGCAGGGGAAAACGGGTGGCAACTTCGAGCTCCCATCACACTCACGAGCACTCGACCCGCTTTCAAATTCCCTGCACGCTCAGCAATCATTCTTTCATAGCTACAGTTACAATTCAGTTAAGTGAGGGCGAAATAGGCATGGTCTCGGCTTCTCCTCACAGTCCATCGAAGGCGGGGGTTGAAGACCTTCCAAGCACCTCCCAGAATCAGTGCCAGCAGTATGAAATCCCAAATAATTCGGCATTCCAGGTCCAGCCTACCGTGGCCCGTTCAAATCCTCCAGGTGATGGGAGGACACCAAACGAAAAGGGCCTTCCCTCTGACGAGGACGACCTCTCAAGTTTCGGCTGTCCAATTGTGGAAGAATCGCCCTCCAATGCTCATGATGCCTGAACAGGTTGTCGTTCTTCTTGAAATTATCGTGTCTGTTCAGAGGAAATGTTCTGTTGGTTTCTGTCTCAGTTCAGTTGGTTTCTATCTTTGTCATCAGTTCGAGTCAATAGTGTCACCCCAGTGAAGTAGTTTTGGGATACCATACAGTCTTCATTTTGTCAAAGCGGTTTTTGGCTCTGGTTATAGTTCAAGATCTAGGCGGTCTGATGCTTGCTTCAGTGGACTATCTTCCAAATTTGTCATGCGAGAAAGCCATTTTCCAGGCTAGACCTCTTGAGGCTGCCGCCTCGTTGTAAAATTTTTGTATCAATAATAGAAGTAGACTTATCCAGAAAAAAAAAAAAGATATTTGCTTATAAGGTTGGATTCTAACAAAGACCCAATCTCCCTCCTCGAACTCTCTTTCAGAACAGTGTTGGTAGGCTTGTTGTTTCATTCTATTACGGGCCATGGTTAGATTTTCTTTCACTAAGTTGATGATTCTTTGATTTTCTCCTAAGTGGTCTTTAATTGCTGGTACCCTAGAATCAAGGAGTGCAAAGTCCTTCCACTTGGGTGGCTCGTAACCATATAAGGCTTGGAAGGGTGTCATCTTAGCTGACGTGTGATATGCAGTATTATACCACCATTCGGCCAGGTGTAGCCACTGTGTCCATCTGTTTTGTTTATCTGTAACAAAACAACGAAGATATGTTTCCAAGCATTTATTAGCGATTTCGGTTTGCCCATCTGTTCGGGGGTGATAGGCCGAACCCATGTTGCTTGGGAGCGGGAGTGGGGGCGACCATTTTCAAAAGCTCCCGGTTTGGGAGCGAATCCGGGAGCGATTTTTTAAAAATATATATATTTTTTATATTTTTTAATTTTTGATACATATATGTCAACAAAAACATGTAGAATGATGAATTAGACATAAAAAAACATAGATTGATCATTGAACCATATCACATCAATCATCTAGAAATTATAATCGTCATCAACCATGTCCACAAGTTAGTAAAATACATATTACAACTGCAACATATTGAGTCTCATGAATCATGATTCATCAAATTCAATCTTAAAGTTTCAACTTCAAGCTTTCAAAATTGAAAATTCAATAACATTTATCATCATTGATCACCAAAGTTGTACTTGTAAGCTAAGTTTAACCATTACAAGAAGTAATATCTTAGATATTTCTAAGTCCTAACTTCTAACTGTTAACATGATATGAAATGTTATAAATTTATAAAATGAAACATGGATAATGAAATGAAATGAAACAACTTTAGTCTTTCACGAAGCATCATATTCATAATTCACAATCATTACCAATGAGTTATAATTGCCAAGGCCCAACTTCAAACTTCAAATTTTCATTGTCACAGTGATATATTGTTTACAAAAAATATCATTATGATATGAAAGAGTCAAGAGTCAAGAGTCAAGGACTCAAAACTCAACAGTTATGAAAACTAAAGTCTAATAGAAACTAAAAAAGACAAGTAAACTATAAATCTACATGTGGCCTTTGCCACGAGAGTCTCCAGGAGTATAAGCAGGTCGTGGTGGTCTTCTAGGAGTCTCCCGCACAGATCGACGACCAGAACTAGAACCTCCACGTGAGGGTGTAGATGGAGGTGCGACAGCAAAGGAACAAGACTCGGACCTCGAGCACTGCTACTGGATGGTGGAGGTGGAGGTGGAGGTGGCATGGCTGCTGCAGCTGCTTCATCTTCATCCCTTACAAGTTCCTCTTCCAGTTCTTCAATATGTACAATGCCATCCTCCAAATTGTCATCCTCTGGGTGATTGTCCCAAATTTTATATGTGGGATCCTCATAAGCCCGATCATCTGCTCGGTTTTCATTGAGTCTGTTTCTTTTCACATTATGTATGTAGCTGTAGGTGCTCCAACACCTCTCTGCAGAGGAAGTATTTACAACCTGTGCAAGAACTTTTTTTGCCAATTTTGGCAGAAGTCCCTGGTCGCCATATGTTTCCCACCATGTGAGAGTATCAAATCTATCTCTGTCGTCCATTGCATGGAAGTTAACATACAAACCAGTGCCACTAAAGTATCTGCCTATTTCAAGGCGCATAGCTGCACATTCCTCCCTGTCAGGTACCGACTTTTCCAATGCTTCCAAATATCCTCTAGTTACCTCTGGATCTAAATGGGGTTTGGTCCTAACCCCACCCCCTGCTGCAGGTTGGCCCAACCAAGATGTAGAGTAGTATTTTGGCGTAAGGATATATGCCAAGCAATGTAGTGGAAGATTAAGTCTATTCCACCGTTCACACACACAATCGTGAATCAGTTTGTACAAGTCGGGATCTCTGTTATGAACAATATCTTTTATTTCCCCCAACATGGTATCCATTTGCTCATACACCTCGCCAATCACTGGTTTGTCTGTATCTGCAAACCGAATCATGTGATAAATGGGCTTGGTGAAATCCAATACTTGCCTCACACTTGTCCAAAACTAACCATCAAGAGCGGCCTCCTCCACCATTTCAAAACCTCCCCTGTCAGCGGCATTTGTAGCCCTTTCCTTTAATACCTGCCAATGTGGACTTGATACCATGCTAGCCAATGACTCTCTTACCTTCAAAAGGTGCCTGAAGGTGAGGTAATAGCTATCAAATTTGGTCTTCGCAATCTTCAACAACTCCAATCTCGAGTGACTGCGGAAAAGGCCATGGGTATTGCTATGATTTGTAATAAATTTTATCATTTGTTTGCCTTTCTTGTACAAATCACCAATCCATTGGTATTGTTCATTTTTGTTCTTGACAATATCATGCAACAGAAGGTTCAATGTGTGAACCAAACATCCAGACCAAAATATGTTGGGGTATTTATCCTCAATAATTGCTCGCGCTGCCTTACAATTAGGAGCATTATCAGTGATGACTTGGATGACATTGTATGGCCCAATACGCTCAATTGTTTCAAGTAATGCTTCTGCAATGTTGATGGCGGTCTTGAACTTGTCTGAGTAATCATGTGCAGTTAGAAAGATGGGACCACTAACAGACACAGCAGGAACACTTATCAATGGCTTGCCTTTTACATTTGTCCATCCATCAGATACAATGGACACCCCATGGTCAGTCTAAGAACTTGTCATTCTATTCAAAGAATGTGATATTTTTGCTTTTTCATGATCAAGGCCAACGGTTCTTGCCTTGTCATACCCAGGGCTCTTGTATCCTTTAGGGGCATCATTTATGGTAGAAACCATTTCGTGCCAATAAGGTGAGCGAAGAACATTGAATGGTATCCCACATGCATAGAGAAACCTGTAAACCTTTGAGTCCACATCATTCGTACACTCCTCATCAAGGAAATCTGATATGGTTCTACGCCTTAAAGATGATGACCCTGTGCCTCCATATCCACTGCCTTGGGAGGATGCTGAAGGAGTTCTTTGTGATTGTGAGCTTGGTTCAAAGAAACCCCTTGATTTTTTTGATATGTATTGGGCTTCCTCCTCTTCCCTTATGTATTTGGCTCTATCTGCTGATGACACTGCTGTACAAGTTTTGATTCCTATTTGTTTGTCTCCATCCCATGGCCTTTTCCCGCAGAGGTGTCTTCTAGCACGGGTGTATGAACCTGTGTAATCAGTGTTGCAATGGGGGCAATAAAATTTAGTGGTTCCACCCCCTCTCCCTGTTTCAGCCCTATTAACATATTTCCACAATGGGGTTTGGTATTGTTTAGTTTTTTGAGGGTCATGTTCACCCTCCTCCAGCTCCTCCTCACCGGGGTTTTCATCAATTCGACTTTCTCCAGCTTCTTCATCCCCCTCTTCAGTTTGGCCCCTCCGTTTCCTACTCTCCAGCACCATAATAACCATAAAAGGGACCAAGAAGAGGAAAATGCCAAGAAATATAGCCAGGTCCATGGTGTTTGATGTTTGTAGGGTTTTGAATCTGCAAATTAATTTAATTTATTGGGATTAATTAATTTAATTTATTAATTTAATTTAAATTCATGATTTTTAAACTAAATAAACTAAATAAACTAAATTAAATTAACTAAATTACTACCTAACTAAATTAAACTAACTAAACTAACTAAATTACTAAGTTACTTACCTCTGCAGGCTTGCTCCTTGCTCCTCGCTTCTCCTTGCTCCTTTGCTCTTGCTCTCCAACAAACTCAACTCAATGAAGTGATAATGAAGTTTTTTTAGGCCCATTGGGCTTTTAAAACAATTTTTTTTTTGAGGTCCGCGGAATTTTTTTCCGCCGGATCGCTCCCGGCGCCGCCCGAAACGCTCTCGGAGCGATTTTTTAATGCCCGGGAGCGATCGCTCCCTGGCTTAAAATTTCGCTCCGGGAGCGACCGCTCCCTACAACACTCCTGAAAATGGTAGGGAGCGCAATTTTTTTTTCGGGAGCGTGCTCCTGAGCCGCTCTCGCCCGGAGCGCGATTTGGGAGCGGGTTCGAGGGGGGGGGGGGGGCGCTCCCCCACAACTATGGGCCGAACTCATATTAAGGGATATTCCTGCTTGATGGTAGAAATCCTTCCAAAATTTCCCTTTAAACCTTACATCTCTATCGTTGACTATGACCTTAGGAAACCTGTGTAGTTTGTAAATGTTTTTACAAAACACATCAACGATTTGTTTGGTTGTGTCAGTGTTTTTAATAGCCATAAAGTGGGCATATTTAGTGAGCCTGTCGACTACTACAAATATTTTATCCTTTCTGTCAAAAGCAGATAGTCCTTCAATAAAATCCATCGAAATCTCCTCCCACTTCTGATTTGGAATGTGTAGTGGATGTAGCAATCCTGGAGTTGGAACATTTTCGCTCTTGTTTCTTTGACAAATATCACATTCTGCAACATATTTATGAATTTCCTTGCTCATACCCTTCCAGTAGAATGACTGTCGGACGTTGTTGTAAGTCTTGTAGAATTCGACATGTCTGTTTGCTGGAGAATTGTGAGACTCCTTTAGTATTTTCACCTTAAATTTGGATGCGGGTGTTAGGTAAATTCTCCCCTTGTACCATAAGATGTCATTTTTCCACTTGAAGTTGGTATACTGACTAATATTGTTAATCATGGAGTCACAATCCTTATCCTTGGCAAATTCGGTTTGTATTTCGTCCAACCATTCCAGAATGACTATCATGGCGGCATATGTTGTGTGATTGGCATCTTTACGTGAGAGTGCATCAGCTATGACATTCTCGTTTCCCTTCTTGTGTAATATTTCTAAATCGAACGCTGCAACTTCTCCATCCACTTCTGTTGTTATGTTGATAATGTCTTTTGCTGAAGTAAGAATTGAAGACTGTTGTGGTCGGTTCAGATTGAGAATTTACTTCCAAGCAAATACTGGCGCCATTTCGTCAGAGCGTGTATGATGGCGAGCATCTCCTTTTGGTATGTTGATTTTAAGCCTTCTTGTTTATTAAGTTTCCTGCTCTCAATTGTATAGGGTGGTTGTTCTGCATCAACACAACTCCAATTCCAAACCCAGAAGCATCACATTCGACTACGAACGGTTTGGAGAAGTCAGAAGTTGCTAGCACTGGTGTGGTTGACATCACTTCCTTTAATTTCTCAAAACACTTGTCTGCTTGGTCATCCCACTTAAAAGCATTTTTCTTTAACAAATTCGTCAGGGGTGTTGATAGATGTGCGTAGTTTTTTATAAATCTTCTGTAATACCTTGTTAAACCCAAAAATCCCCTCAACTTAGATATGTTCTTGGGTTTGGGCCACTCTTTGATTGCCTTGACTTGTTGGGATCCACTTGGACTCCTTCCCTTGATATAATATGACCTAGGTATTCAACTTCCTTCTGCACAAACGTACATTTTGATAGCTTGGAGTAAAATTGGTTCTTTTCCAAAACAGAGAACACTTCTTCTAGATGTTTGAGGTGTTCTTTCCATGGCTTACTATAGACTAAAATATCATCGAAGAAAACTAATACGAACTTCCTAAGGTAAGGGTGAAAGAGCTCATTCATGTTTGCTTGGAAGGTGGCTGGTGCATTTGTTAATCCAAATGGCATGACCTTGAACTCGTAATGCCCTTCATGAGTCCTGAATGCTGTCTTTTCGATGTCTTCTAACCTTACTCGTATTTGGTAGTAACTTGATCTTAGATCTAACTTGGAAAAATATTCTGCACCGTGTAATTCATCTAACATTTCATCAATGAACGGAATCAAAAACTTGTGCTTAATAGTGATTTTGTTTAAGCCTCTGTAATCTATACATAATCGGAAAGATCCGTCCTTCTTTTTGACCAATGCTACGGGTGCAGCGTATGGACTTCTACTCTTCGTAATTATTCCATGCTCGCAGGTCTTGAATTAAGCGTTCTATTTCTGTCTTGTGGTGATGGGGATAACGATATGGCTTAACATTAACTGGAGTTGAGTCGGGTTTGACTTCCATAATGTGTTCAATTTGCCTTTTCGGAGGTAACTTCATTGGTAGGTCTTGGAAATCCTTCTTGTATCTCTGGATCAAAGATGAAATCTCTGATGTTTGATGAGTCCCTTCTGTCGATAATAATTCCAAGTGCTGACATTGTGCAACAAATGATGGTGCCCCCTTGCGAATAAGCTTCTTCATCTGTTGAGTGGAGATGACTTGTGTTGGTGGTGCCTGAAACCTGAACAACTGATATTTCCGTCCATCCCTTTTGAATCTAGTGAATTGTTTTATGTGATTTGTTGAATAAGTGCCTATTGTTCTTAACCATTGTACACCTAAAACAACATCTACTCCTCCTAGGGGAACCGTATAAAAACTGGACTCCATTTGCATAGTTGCTTAATTGCAACTTAACTTTATGGCACTTGCCAATTCCATCTATACGCTTTCCATCTGCTACCATAACTTTTAAGTCTGCTACCGGGTAAGCAAAGATGTTCAATATTTTTGCAACATTGACATCTACAAAGTTGTGTGTACTTTATGAGTCCACCATAACAATAACGCTTGCTTCTTGATGTAACCTTTAAGCTTTAGTGTCTGTGGTTGAGCTATCCTTGTGATGGTTGCTATGGAAATTCTTGGCATATCTTCCTCTGATTTTGGACTAGGGTTTGCATTTTCTTCATTGTCTTCTTCGTCAGAGTTGTCTTCTGAGGATTCCTCTTCTTGTTTAGCTTCACAGTTGTACAATTTTTATGTTGTGCATTTGTGTCCTGCATAATACTTGTCTCCACACTTCCAACATTTTCCATCCTTTTTTCTTTCGACATTAGATTGTTGTTTTCCTTCACTTCGTAATGGTGGTGGAACGTACTTACTAGTATTTTCTGACGAGGGTTTACTTGCCTTTCCCTTGAAATAGCTGTTAGTCTGTCATTACCGACATATGGTGGTTTGTGAAGTTTATATTTTCGCTCGATAATTATGGTTGCATGTTTGGCCTCCTCAATAGTTTTGGGTTTATGCAATTTTAATTCTTCGCAAATGTAATTTTTAAGGCCACAATCATACATTTTTAGCATCTCCTCATCTGAAAACCCTCTTTGCCTTACTGCCAATACTTCCCATTCGTGAGTGTATTCACTCACTGATCCATTTTGCTTCAGGTGAACAAATCTCTCGTAGACATCATCCTCCTCCTTGTCATGAAACCGTTTTAATAGAGTATTTTTAAGGTTTTGCCAATTGAACGAGCAACCTGTGCATTCAGATGACCACGACAAAAACCAATCGTACGCTTCTGCTTCTAAGTAGTTGGATGCAGTCACGACTTTTTCTTGTTCGCCGACCGGAGGGTTTGCTAAAAATTTGCATCCATCTTATTCACTCATATGACGATGCTTTTAAAGTTCTTACCATCGTACTTCGGTAATTCATTTTTGATTTTAAGATGGTTCCTTCCGGAAGAATGAGTATAATATTGGCTTCCTTCGAAGTGAATTTGGGGTATTTGTTGCTTCTCACACCTCAGGAAGTCATGCTCTAGAGAAGTCTCCCCTTCTGGAGTCTTGGGACTCTGTGTTGCTGAAGGTGGATCAGTTTCTCTGAAGCGCCAACTCATCAAGTTTTTTAAGAAAGATATATCATCAACCATCTGGTCCTGCTTAGTAACTGACTTCTCGACATTATCCAAACATTTATTCAGCTTGTTGATGTCCTCTGAAACCTTTTTCATATCGTCACTGTTGTTCGCCGCCATTTTATTTTGTTTTTTTCTTGAAGACCCATTTTTTATTTATTATTATTTATTTAAATAATAATAATTTTTAATTAATTAATTGATTAATTAATTAATTAATTAATTCACAAATATATAATATCATTATATTTCATATATATATATATATATATATTAATTCTATATAAGGGCGAATATATATATTATATAGTTCGTTTTTTAAATAGTCGATTTGAGCATAATTTCTTTTCATCCGGTGCTTGGCCACGTCCGTTGGTCACGTCAGTTGACCCCGTACCTCACCGCGTTTTAATATTGTGGACTCTCCGGCTACGTTAACCTCAATACGCTGCAGACGTCTTCCACCAGCGGAACCCGACAGCAGTTCTCTAGGCCTGGTTTTGCCAGAAGACCCCGAGCACGCCCATCGTGGCCTTCGTTGGTGGCCGGCTGCCCCACGCACAGGCTGCCTAAGTCGCTGCTTTAGCATTTTTTTTTTCCACGCCTGTTTTCAATGGCTGCTGTTCCTTCCTTCAACCTGGAACCTACGGACACCACTCATTCAGTCCCTAACAGTGAACAGTGAAACAGGTCGGAAATGGGAGGCCTGTAGGCCTGACGGCCAACAAGCTTTCATGGGTGTCACCAGATGGAGTCTGGCTCTAATACCACTGTTAGCAATATAAATGTCTAATTTGCTGATAACTGATAATAAAACATCAGATAAATTTTGAATGTAATATGTTTATATATATATATTGATAAAAATTGAATGATGTTTACAACGTTGAGGCGGTGCTCTTTAAATAGGAGTTCACTGGCTATGCCTAATCAGAGAGACATGTCCCTTGGGGACTGATGTCTCTTCATTTAACTAATTATTTGCTAATTAATTGATTATAATTAATAATTTATTTATTTAAATAATATTTTATTTAATTGTTATGATTTTAAGTTCATAACATAGATTATTTACATTAAAAGGGAGTATCCAAGGTAAATAAATTAATATTGTTATTAACGCAAGTGACAAGGAAACTTGCATCAATATTAATTTGGCCAATCAACTATCAATTCCAAAGCCAAATATATGTGAAAGAGAAGATATTTTTAGCAAGAAAGAGTATGAAATTAATGAAATACAAGTGACAATTGATCATTATGAATGTATATCTCAATTCAAAGTCGTAACTATGTATGTAAAAAATTGACATAATTCCCGATTTACCATGGTTTGTGTTGAGTTTTGTAACTATGGTTGGTCTTCATAATGTATATTTTGCCCTTGATGTATTTATATTGATTATTGTAAAGCATATTTTAAATGCTAGAGTCAAAAGTAAATTATATATTGAGTCAAGTTTTATTTGTTCTTTTAAAAGAGGAAAATTTGAATTTTTTAAATTTGAAAGGTAGGTCGACCTCCTCCTCAAGGCACCAATTCGCACTCTCTCAAGAAGATAGTTTTTCTCTCAAGCTCACACGCGTGTATAGACTCTCTCTCCGTAGTTCACATATTCTGGGCAGTTTTGGTTGTAGGGGCCAAAATTATGGGTAGGTGTCGGGGGCTGAAATTTCGTGATTTTGGCAGTTGCAGGAGGACCAAAATTTTGGGGCAATTCAGCAAGAGCAAAGTGCTGGATCAAGTTGGGAGGCTTGACTTGGAGGGTTTGACTAGGTGTGACCTAGTTGATTACTAGAAGGTCTAGGTGTGTCTCTTGTTGAACAAAAGAACTTCTCTATTGAAAAGGTTGCTAGGTATTCACAGGGTAAATCTTGTCTTCTCTTTGTGCATTGTGATCTCTACTATTCTACTGTTCTCGTATGGTTGAATTTATGAAGTATAATTGTTGAATGATATTTTGGAATAATTAAATGAATGTCAACATCAAAATTAATTATCAATGTTTCAAAAATATTGTGTTAGTTTCTACTGCACTTAGAAAATCAACATGGTTTCGGAGCTTTGGTGAAGTAACATTGAGGTCACCTTTGAAGAAATCCTACATGAAGATCACTACTGTTGAAGTCCTTATTGTTTTGCATCCATGGCTTCTTCTATGAAATATGAGAGCAAGTTGGAAGGAGCCTCAAACTTTAGAGCTTGGAAGCTTAGGATTGATTTTATTCTTGCAATGAACAAAATTTTGGATATTGTGATAGGTAAGGATGTAAAATCAACAAATACTGCAGGAAAGGAGTGTTGAAAAGTGTAACGAGGTTCGGTCTTCATAATGACATGTAATTATGATTTTATGTAATGTGATGAAAAGAAGAAAAATAAATTTATTATATTGACTTGCTTCATGGGTTTCATGAGCAAGCGATTTTGTTTTCGAGTCAAGACTCGCATTGAGAGTCTTTAGGATTTATTTGTCATCTAGTCATAAAATGATAGAGTCATTGTCATGTAATGAAGTCATGTTACACTTTGTAAAAGGTCAATATAATCTACGTGAAGTGTTCTCCAAGAACTTGTCACCTAACCTCTTCAAGTCGACCTACAAACGATGGAGAAACTGCTAGAACAAGTCGGCCTAAACTCCAGCTGTCAAGTCGGCCTAAAGACCCAGTGAGGAGGTGTATATATAGGAGAACTTGACCTCCATTCAAGGCAAGCAATTCAATCTGATTTCGGTCTAAGAGAAGTGCGAAGAAGGGTGCAGAAGAAAGTGTGAAGTAAAGGCAGTGAAAGGGTTTCCTCTAGGGTTATGAAAGTCACTCTTCTGGGGCAGCGAAGAAGGATCTTCTAGATCAACAAAAGAGGCAGTAGATAGGATTCTTTTGGGCATACGAAGAAGGATTCTTCTGGGTCCTGTGAAGTGGAGTATCTTTTGGGATAGCGAAGGAAGGTATCTTCTGGGTGATCAAAGTAGAGACTGAGTTTATCTATAGAAGACCTAGAGACTGAGATTCTCTAGGGAAGTTGTGAAGGTGTGGTAAAAAAGATAGAGTCTGAGTTTCTCTAGAAGGAGCAAGGGTGAGGCAATTCAAGGTCAAGATGAAAGGCGAGGAAAGGAAGAGGCAGAGCATCAAGGTTAGTGACAAGTTTCTTGGGAGGACACTAGAGTCAAGGGTCTGTGTCATGGTCTTGGTACTTATCAATTGAAGATCTAGAAGAAGAATTTTGATCGGGTTTTCCTCTCAAGAGGTGAGAGGTTTTGGCCCTGGCTGGAGAAGCTTACATACTGTGTCACTTGTCTTTTATATATATTGGTAATTGTCTTAATGAAAGAACACATTAATAAGCTAACAAAGAAAAGACTATAAGATTAAGAAGTAAAAGTGCATCACAAGCAATTATCAAGCAAAGAAATTGTTAACTTTGAATACCCTAGATTTCTCAACATGGTATCAAAGCTTAGGTGCTAAAGACAAGAAGGGGCAGTCAAAGCAAGCTGATGCACAAGAATCGATCTTCAAAGAAAGCATCCAAACAAATCGAAGGCTATCAACAAGATCAAGATCTACATCAAAGAAACCCTAGATTGAAGACGACAGGAAGAAAGACTGAAACCCTAGAAGCACTTCAGATATCATCACATCATCAAAGGAGTGAAAGCTCTTCAACTCAAGAAGGATCGTGAATCAAGCTCTCTCTCATCAATCACTCAAGAAGAAGGCCCTCTATCAACATCGAGATTAAGGAGGAAGCAAGCAAAAATCTTACAAGTAAGTCTATGACTATATCTGATAATATCAAAATGTCTTTTTGCAAGGAAAGCAATAAATTGGTTGGGGCTGTAAATTTCCTTGCATGGAAGAAAAGGACTGACCTAAATCTTATTGAGAATGAGGTCATGGATCACATTAAGGGATCATTAACCCAACCTCTAAAACAAGATACTCAAGCTCATGTTAGATACATGAAGGGAGAAGTGAGAGCCCAAACGATACTTATAGAAACTATAAAAGACTCTCTAATCCCATATGTATCAAAATTGGAGACTGGAAAAGCTATATATGACAAACTAGTAGAGTTTTTTTTCGTAAGTACTGCAGGAGAAGTAATCTCCTTAAGGAAAGAACTCTACAAATTGAAGATATCCAAGGAAGATGGAATAGTCTCATACTTCACAAGGATATCAGAAATTCAAGATCAAGTACAAGAACTAGGAGAAGTTATGCTTGATAGAGAGATGACCATAGTGGTACTAAATGCACTACTAGAAGAGTGGGGTAAATTCACTTCAAGTCTATATGGGAAGAAAGAGACTACTCCATTTCAAGATCTATGGTCACTTTGTAAGATCGAAGAAATCAGATTGAAGGCAAAGATTGATGTTGGACCAAGTGAGCAGAATTAAGCATATGTTGCAATGACAAGAAGAAAGGGAAAATTTGGAAAGTTTGGTCCCCTAAAGAAAAGGAAGAACATGGATAAGATAAGATGCTATGGGTGTCATGAACTTGGGCACTATAGAAGAAATTGTCCTAATCGTAGTAAGGACAAGAGGAATAGGGAAGAAGCACACATTACTGAAGAAGTGAAAGAACCTGAGTCAAAGAAGCCTAAGAATGAAGAAGTAAAAGATCTCTACTATGATTGAGATGATCTTCTTCTCTAGAAGGTACTTTCCCCTTGTAAATTATAGATAGGGTGCAGTTTAAATAAGATAGGATGCATCAGATTAGAAAATAGCATGATAGAAGCATTAGAAGTAAGAGCTCATGACATGGGAAGCATAAAGTATGTTTGGTACAAATCCTACTGATTACAAAGAATAAGAAGCTCTTCGTAAACCTTATTGATACTTATAAAAGGAAGTAGAAGTCATCATCAACTGGGACCCTCATAGTTAATAAAGAAAACATCTGTCGGGTGAGGATATGAAACATCCTCGAGCTTCTCTTGATGAAATTCTTATCAAAGGATTCACCGATTTAGAAAGAAAAGCAAGGTTTTCATCAGGAATTCCAACTCGTGGGATTCAAGGAAATGATTGTATGATGACATAATAGGAAAGCAGGTTTAAAGGATAAATTCGTTTCGAATGACGCTGCTACAAGAAGTCTGGATGACCGAAAGAAAGATGAGGTATGTATGCTTGCATAAATTATTATGAAAGTCATGTCATATGGTTGCAAATAATATGGATCACTATTTCCATCCTGGGAAATATGATCAAGAAAAGAAAGGATCTACTCCTCCAAAAGATTGCATCAGAAGCATAAGTCACACTAGATGAAATCAACATAATATATTCTCATATGAATCATGAGGAATTTGACTACAATCAAGGAGCTCTGATTGGAAGCTCCTGGGAATAAAATGTGTGATAAAAGAAAGGAAGAGATGAGGATAATATGCAACGAAGGAAGAAGGCATTCAACATCCGTAGTCCAAGAAAATTTGACTCGAATATCTCTCGGAAAGATATGGAGACTGATGGAAGTTGGAAAAAGATAGAGACACTTGACAACGGATATCAATGGGAGATGTGTCAATCTGCATGCAGGATGCTGATACTTACAGGAAGATGTCACGGTGAAAATTCATCACAAAGGTAATTTTGATTTGAAGTGTTCATTGATTATTTTTGAACTAACATCTGGTTGGGCTTATGTAGGACAGTCAAAGGGAAGATCTGTGAATGAATTGCAAGCAAACCATATAGAAGGATGTAATGTCCTTCCAAAAAATATTGCATGAAACTAGAATGACATGAAGCAAAGGCAGATGGAAAATTTGATGGATTACTTTCTAATGAATTGAGGACATGACTAACTTAGACAAAAGTGATGGATGATCTGTGCCCTATATAGAAGTTCCCAAAGTTGAAGACTCCTTGACAAAGAAGAACTTCATGACATCAAAGGAAAGAGCTCTTCAAGCAGTTGTTTGTTTTAGGATCTCCACATGTGGAGCTGCGATAGGTCCCTGGTTAAGAGGGGGCCTGAAAAGAAGTTTTTTACTAGGAAGAAACTTGGAAAATTCCTAAGTAGGGAGCTTAGGGACATTCCTTTGTGATAGGAATGGGTACATTCCGTTAATGGAATATGTCCTCCTAGTTTGAAAAGGAGAGATAGACATGTCGTTCTATTCTTCATCTGGGAAGACAGAATGGAGGATTGTGTAATCATTTGGCATCTGATGCTCTTTGAGGATGAGATAGGGCATCCAACAGTAAGAGTTGTTGTGGATGACCGATATTCTTTGTGGGACTGGGGAGTCCAAGAAAATAATAGTCCTTATGGAGCATATCTTGAGAGAACCCGGGTGGGGTATGTTTCGAGAGAGAATGATCAGTGTGTCTATAAATCATTGGTCTCGCCAACATTGTGCTTTGATCTTGTGGAGAGATAGAGTTGTTAGTCAAGCCCTTGGTATATAACAATGCTGGTTGATATGATGCTACACAAATGAGTTACAAATCTGAATTCTTCTTATGGGAGATTCTTCAGATTGAGAAAGTCCAAGTACTGTTATGAATACCTCCCTAGTTAAGAGGGAGTGTTGAAAAGTGTAACTAGGTTTGGTCTTCATAATGACATGTAATTATGATTTTATGTAATGTGATGAAAAGAAGAAAAATAAATTTGTTATATTGACTTGTTTCATGGGTTTCATGAGCAAGGGATTTTGTTTTTGAGTCAAGACTCCGATTGAGAGTCTTTAGGATTTATTTGTCATCTAGTCATAAAATGATAGTCATTGTCATATAGTGAAGTCATGTTACACTTTGTAAAAGGTCAATATTATCTATGTGAAGTGTCCTCCAAGAACTTCCACTTCAAGTCGGCGTACAAACGATGGAGAAACTGCTAGAACAAGTCGGCCTAAACTCCAGCTATCAAGTCGGCCTAAAGACCCAGTGAGGTGTATATATAGGATAACTCAGCCTCCATTCAAGGCAAGCAATTCAATTTGATTTCGGTCTAAGGGAAGTGCGAAGAAGGGTGCAGAAAAAAGTGCGAAGTAAAGGCAATGAAAGGGTTTCGTCTAGGGTTACGAAAGTCACTCCTTTGGGGAAGCTAAGAAGGATCTTTTGGATCAACGAAAGAGGCAGTAGATAGGATTCTTCTGGCCATATGAAGAAGGATTCTTTTGGGACCTGCGAAGTGGAGTATCTTTTGGGATAGTGAAGGAAGGTATCTTCTGGGTGATCGAAGTAGAGATTGAGTTCATCTATAGAAGACCTAGAGACCGAGATTCTCTAGGGAAGTTGTGAAGCTGCATTAGAAAAGATAGAGATCGAGTTTCTCTAAAGGGAGCAAGGGTGATGAAGTTCAAGGTCAAGAAAGGCGAGGAAAGGAAGAGGCGAAGCATCAAGGTTAGTGACAAGGTTCTTGGGAGGACACTAGAGTCAAGGGTCTGTGCCATGGTATTGGTACTTATCAATTGAAGATCCAGAAGAAGAATTTGATCGGGTTTTCCTCTCAAGAGGTGAGAGGTTTTGGCTCTGGCTGGAGAAGCCTACACACTGTGTCACTTGTCTTTTATATATGTTGTTATTTGTCTTAATGAAAGAACACA
The DNA here is from genome assembly GCA_031772625.1 of Pinus tabuliformis. NCBI lineage: Eukaryota > Viridiplantae > Streptophyta > Pinopsida > Pinales > Pinaceae > Pinus > Pinus tabuliformis. The sequence continues at coordinate 397,965,798 of CM062819.1, forward strand.
TTAATAAGCTGACAAAGAAAAGACTATAAGATTAAGAAGTACAAGTGGTTCACAAGCAATTATCAAAGCAGAGAAATTGGTAACTTTGAATGCCCTAGATTTCTCAACAAGGATAACTTTAAGGAGGATGACATCATTGCCATTAGTATTATTGTGGACTCCATTAGAGATCATCTAATCCCCTATATTGCAAATCTTGATACTTCCAAGAAGATGTATGATGCCCTAACTAATCTATTTACTATCAAGAATGTTGGTCAAGCCATGAGCTTGAAGAATGAGCTTCGTGATGTAAGGATGACAAATGATGACATCGTGGCTTCATATTTCATAAGGATTTCACAAATAAGAGACCAAATTCAAGCAATTAGAGAAACTATTTCTGAACATGAACTTGTAGTTGCAACACTCAATGGTCTACCTAGATCATGGAATGCATTTGCAACAGGGATAATTAGCAAAATGGAAACTCCTTTGTTTGAAGAATTGTGGGCCTCTTGTGCTCAAGAAGAATCAAGGCTTATGTTGAGAGATAGAAAGGAAGAAGCTTCTCAAATATTTGCTGCTCACTTCCAGAATAAAAGAAAGAAGTAGTTTGGCTTTCAACACAAGAAGTCAGGAAGAAGATCACCTCCTCCTTGAAGGAAGAAGGATATGTCAAAGATTCAGTGTTATGGTTGTCAGAAATTTGGACACTATACAAGGGATTGTCTTGTTGAAAATGTATTTAGTGTCAGTCTTCATTATTGTATTTGAGTCATGATGTAAAGTATTTGTGAAAAGAAAAAAAAGAAATTTATTATAAATCATGGGTTTCATGCTTGGGTCAAATGTTTATAGCTCAAAGCCTCCATTGTAGGCTTTTAGGGTTTATGTCAAGTGTTCTTGTGCATGTCATAATGTAATAGACCCTTCTTGGGCATTATCAATTAATCAAGAAATTTATTTTAATGTAAAATAGGTCTTTTAGGTCTCCTCCACCAAGTCAGCCTCAACTTGGACAAGTCGACTTAATTAGGAGGGCAAAAACCACAATAAAAGAGAAACAACTCGACTTCATTTGGAGCAATTCAATCTCTCACACAAGAAATTTGATCTGCAGTAGTTGGAAGTTGGAAAAGGGTGCGAAATTCAAGGAGGAACGAGGAAAGCCTAGCGCAGGTGAAGGAGGACTCTCTCAAGCAGAAAAAGTCAAAATTTTCTTTTTCCTTGTCTCACACGTGTAAAGTTGCTAGGTCACTGGAAGGATCGAAGTTGTAGTCTTGATGTTGGGCTGAAATTTTGAAGCTGGGGTTGAAATTCTGAAGCTAGGAGGTCAAAATTTTGGATTGAAGTTGTATTTGAGAAGCTTACATTTGGAGACTTTGGCAGAGATCATCTATTGGAAGGAAGGGCTGACTTGGTGGAGGAGAAAGGTCTTTTGTCAGGTCTAAGGTCTTGGTCTAACTCAATTTGATTAGTGGAAGAGTTTGACTATGTTATCCCTTAAATAGGGATTTTATCATTCGCTGAGTGCCTACATTTGGTGTCATTGATCTTCTAACATGGTGTCAAAGCTAAGGTGAACAAAAAAGGAAAAAGGTAGTCTAAAGATTGATTGAAAGAAGAGGAAGGAAGATCATTAAGGAAAGTATCATATAAGAAGTCCTACTATCTATGTCAAGTAAAGGAGACATTGTAAACTCAATGAAGACAAAAAACAAGCGAGAAGGAGCTTCCAACTACAGGGCATGGAAGTAGAGAATGGATCTTATTCTTGCTAAAGCATTGTATGAAGCCCTCTCCAAGTTGTTTACTATCAAGGACATTGGTCAGATATCTAGTCTCAAGAATGAACAAAGAGCAATGAAGATGACAAAGGATGACAATGTATCATCATATTTTGTAAGAATCTCTAGAATAAGAGATGAACTACAAGCAATTGATAAAGTTGTGCCAGAAAAGGAACTTGTGATTACTTCTCTATTAGGTCTACCACAATCTTGGAGCTCCTTTGCCTCAGGAATTAGTAGTTGGAAAGATACACCTACCTTTGAACAAATGTTGAATGCATGCAGTCAAGAAGAAACCCGCATCTCAGTACTAAGTAACGAAAAGGAGGATGAAGAAACAACACTTCAAATGCCTACATTGCTCAACACAAGAAGAAAGGAGCATTCAAGAAGTTTAAAGGACCTAGGAAGAAAGTTGACCTATCCAAGATTGAATGCTACAATTGTCATAAGATGGGTCATTATAAAAGTCATTGTATCAATAATCCAAGAAATAAGAAGAGAGAAAGAGACCATGCGGTGTCATCATCCTTTGATAGCCTTGTTTTGTAAAGTCTATTTCTCAAAGATATTTTCTGCCCTGTGGTACTGACTGAATATACTTTCACCAATTTGTCATAGATTGTTTTAAACGTGCACAAATCTGCAACAAAGGGAATAAGATGATCTTTGATGGATTCAATGAGAATCCTTTGAGCCCTAACTTCTCCTTTAGTATACTTGGCCCATTCTTGAGTCCTATCCTTCTCTGGTTCTGTAACCTTGCCTAGAACATAGTCCATGATTTCATTTTCTATGAGCACCAAATCTATTCTCTTCTTCCATGCTTGAAAGTTTGCTGACCCATTGAGCTGATTGCCTTCCTTATAAAATGAAGTCATTTGATTTGGAGATTGAGACATAGAGAATAATGTAGTACTTGTCAAAAGAGTGACTTGCTTGATGATGACGTCTTCAAATATTTTAATGCTCCAAGATTTTTCAAGAGACTTCAAAGATGTCCTAGAATGATGACTTCTAGGATGGCTGGTACAATAGTATCTTCAAGTTGCTTCAAAGATGAATAATGATGCTGCAAGAATGTAGATGATGTCCCCAGAATTCTTGATGCTTCTTAGATGTTGACTTCTATAGAGATGCCTTCCAAAAAGTGCTTCCAAGAGAGCGCGATTGATCTTCTTCAAAATGATGATGAGTAACCAATAACCTTCAATGATGGAGAGGGAGATGGATAACTGATGTAGTAGTCTTCCGTTGAGTCTTCTTCCTTGAAGTCTTTTGTATGATTCTTAACAAATGATAGCTCGGATGAATGTCTTCCACCTATGCCAACAAGAGTGATACTCAATCTGCCATCTCTTCACCTTTGCTCTGATACGATGGTGAGGAATCAATGGGGCAACAATTAGGGTGATTTCTCTTTACTTGATAATTGCTTGTGAATATATGTTGGCTTCTTATTACTTTTATTATGTTCTTTTCATCAAATAATTACCAAAACCATAAACCATGAATATCATAAAAAGATAATGAACACAAGATATCAACTCCGAGGCAAGGCAAAAACTCATAAGGCGAAAAACCTAGTCAAATCTTCTCTTCTTATAGAATCAAATCAAATTGAGAAATCCAAGACCCAAAATCCAAGACCAAGACCTCCCACAAGATCCAAGTCAGCTCTCCTTCCAAGCTCTTCCAACAAATCATAGTCAACTCAAGTCAAAGCCTTCCAAATCTAGTCAAATCTTTGATTTTCAGCCCCTTGCAACAAATTTTTTGACCTGCAATACTTCATAAATATTTCGACCCTTGAAGTAGCTTTAGAAATTCCCACGTGTGAGAGAATGAGGGCAAAAAACAATATTTAAACCTTTTCTCTCTCTTTTGACTTCCTTAGACTTTCGCTCTTCTTTCTAGACTTCTTTGCTGGTATTTCTCTCTCTTCTTGGCACAAGAATCAAACTTGCGTACTTTTCTCCAAATGAGGTCGAATTGTCCTTTATTTATACCCATCAAGGGGGTTGAATGGGTCCCTTCTAGGGCCAACATGTCCAGGCAGCATCGACTTGGCCTTGTGAGGACAAAATTTAAAGTTTGGACTCAAATAAAATTCTTTTTCCATCTCTTTTCAAAAGTCCAAATTTGACCTGACTTTAGTACAATAAATTGACTTATGACAAATATTTTTTTGACTCAAAGAACTCTAGAAGCATGAAGAACATGCTTGACCTATATAACAATTTGACTTGAGCATGAAACCCATGCTTGAAAAATAATATTTCTTTTTCTTCTTTTGCTTTTACAAGAAATATATGATGACACATATACAATGATAGTTATGAAGACTGGACCTAGTTACATATTCCAACACATGCATGGGTTCCTTAGTGATGCGGGGGGCACTCATGGCGCCCTAGGAACCAGGGTGATGGCCATCATGAAGGGTTAGTGCTCATGTTTGGCTTTTTCCCTCATGCTAATATAATGTCCTGACCATCTTTTGCATTTTGTGGTATTATTTCCTTTTGTATGTGGCCATGGTATGCTATCTTTTTTAAGCTACATCAACCTCCGAGGCAACATTCTAGGCTAGACCCAAACATGTGTACTAGGGTATGGGGAATCCTAGGGCCTTGTGGAACTAGTGGTCATGTGGACCCAGAGAGGGAAGATGATGAAATAGGGCATGTAATTTGCGGAGGGGAGTGAAAAATATGAAACAGGAGAAATGGACCGTGCAACCAAAATCAGGGTTGCCCAAGTAGTGCCCTTCCTAGAGATGTGTCACAAATAAGAGCCTCATATATATATATGTATATATATCCTCGATGAATTTCTTCATATTCCAAGTGTTCTAGATTTTTTAACTTTGTTTGTAACAATGTATTTGTTGCACATAGTTTTCCAAATTTGGTTTTTGGCATGCACTTTTGGTGGTTTTATTGGCAGATATTTCAAATCATGAGTATTAGATTGAAGGCTTGGATATGTTGTTAGCATTTTTGCTAGGCTTTGTCACTTAGGTGATACACTCGTATGGACTTATGATTAAGGGGGAGATTGTCAGCATGTTTTCGCCAATCATTTAGTCCTAAAACCACCCCATTCATATTTTTAGGATATCTTTATTATTCTAATTACTCATGATTGTTTAGGAGGACAGGTAAAAAGTGGTTATTTTAGGTGTGTTCCCTATATATATATATAGTACTTTCATGTGAATAATAGAAGAAAATAATGCTTTTGGCTTCGTGCCTATTCTTGATCTTCTTGATGTTTGTGTTCTTTATAATGTTGGAAAAGATAAGAATTTGTGTATTGTTTTGAACATCAAAATTCATTCAAGTTGGGAGAATTTAAGATTGGGAAAAGGTGAAACGTATACAAGTTCTAATATGCAGGTGAAACTTATACAAGTTCTAATATGCCCTTGCAATTGTTCATTTCTTGCTGTACTGGCTTCTTCTCTGACTGGACTTCAATAAAATAAACCTTAAATTAGGTTAAGTGAAACTTCTCCTGGGGTGCCGTCGTGCAAACAGCTTAGGTTGCCCTGGTGGGTGTAGGGCCCTTCTGCGTGAGTGTGTGTGAGGTAAGGTTTTTGACCTAGAGTTGGTTTCCCTCTCATGAAATCGATTGAACAGATGTCCAACAACCCAAATTGTTTTATGTAAATGGGATACTTATTGCTTTTTCCTTTTTAGTAAGTTTGAAATGCTATTTGCCAATGGAGATGTCAGTTTTAGATTTTTCTTCCATCCTTGGTCGATTTTGGCTATAACCTTTGCATAATTGTGGCTATCGATTCCATTGATCAGCGCCTAGGAATTTTTGTTGTGTAATTGCAATGTTTTCGGGTCTAAATGCAATACAGATCGGCGATGAAACTGCCTTGAATCTGACATTGTTGGAAACTCATTTTCAGGAAAAGGAGGCAAAAGATATCGAAATCCCAAATATAAGCTGGAGAGTATTTGAACTAATGATGAGGTTTCCACTATTGATCGGACTATCCTAATAGTATATGGTCTATTTACATTAAAATGTGGTTTATGAAGGTTGATTTTTGTTACAATCTCAAATAGGACACAAACAGTTTTATAAGAGGAAACCCATAACATTTCTAATGAAATAATATTGCGTCTCAGATTTCTCTACACAGGTACAGTAGAAGTGACATCAGAAATTGCACAGGATCTTCTTAGGGCTGCTGACCAGTATCTGTTAGAAGGACTAAAGCGCTTGTGCGAATTGTGTCTTGCTGAGGTTCTTATTTGCTCTGTTGTAATAGATGATTATCGCATCATTACAAGTTTGTATGTGTGATACTGACAATCTATCTGCTGCTGGTATTAGGACCTTACTGTCGAGAATGTTGCTGATGTTTTTGATCTAGCTGAGGCTCACCATGCAATTTTATTGGAGGATACCTGTGCTTTATTCATTTTAGAACGGCATGAACAGATGTGCACAGTAGCTGGGTAAGTCTAATTTCTTGTTTTATATTACCAGACAGATTTTTTTTGATATGCAGAAGTATCTGGATTGGTTGAGACATTGCTGATTTATTATGCAGGTATTCAGTTTTGATTGAGAAAATCATTCCAACTGTATGCGATTACATGCAACGAATTCTACCCTAACAGCACACCTTTTTACACCTTAACTGTAAAAGATATTGTCAAAATTTCAATTTGAAAATTTATAGGAGACTTTGTAGTTTTATCATCTATTCAAATTTGTACAGATGTCTGAGCATTCCTACATGCGGTGATTAAGTACAGCATAACTAAAGGTGGCAAATTATCCACAGTGGCTGTTCTTCGTCATAAAAGAGGTTCTCTTTGCACATTGAGCTTCACATGGTCTTCTGGTGGGCTTTTCTGTTTCTGACCTCCTGTTTCGAAATAGATTCGGTGGTAGTAGTGTGCAAATCCATTAAAAAGCTAAAATATTGATCAAGGGGGGAAATGACTAGCAGTCATTCCTATACACATTTATCTGTAACTTCTGTTCCTTTTGATGGTTGTAATTATGTTTTCACCAATCGAGAAATGTTATTATCGTGGGACAACACAGTGCAGTCATAAGCCTAATAGGATAATTACGAAACAGGAAGAATAGGATGATTGTTATTGCTATCTTGGGGAGGGGGGTGTTTTTCATTGATTGGGCAGGGAAGATTACCCCTCGATTTTCTGACAAAGCTTCCCAGATGGTAAAGCTTATGTTTCCTGCTTGATTGTGGCTCTGCAGTGGACAAGGAGGGATGGCCTGACGATGAATATGTAACAAATGTTGGATGGGAGGTGGGGGGAATGTGGGTATCATCAAAGGCTTCTCTGTTTCCAGAGATGAATCAAACCTGCGAACCCATGCAGTGGCATTTAATTTCTAAAGCTGCTGGCCACAGGATCCAAAACCAAATAAGTGAAAGAGAAAAGGATCTCGACTCCCATGCTTTAAGCAGGTTATATAGCAACCATGAATCCAAGTGAGAGAGACTCATTCAATATAGAAGTAACTCCCTACTAGAGATAGAGATTACTTTTCTGGTTCACTTGTTGATTTGAAAATTTCAAAATCTCAAGGGCACTTGAATGCTGACGGATCCTTCATATGCTTAATATCCAACTTAATTACTCAACCATATAATTTATTAATTTTGTTTTCCATTACATATGTCGTCAACGACTTGATATTTCAAATAGAAACAGTAATTGGTTGTGAATATATTGTTCTTCATTTGGCAATCATTTTTACATTAAAGACGAGCAATATGCACACAAATATATTAGAACTCAATTCAAATATGATCCAGCAAATTCATCCCATTTCCTTGTTTAAGATGATGATTGGACAGGCTATGATAGATGATTACTGCTGTTGACCTTTATACTATTAACATGCCAAAGGAATGGCAAGGCACAAAAGGGCTAAGAGAAGCACAAAGAAACTAAAATATTTTCCTATAAGGTTACTCAAAGTATGGTTGATATTTCAAATGATTAGAGGGACAATACCATGTTGACTTTTGTAATTTGTAAATTGGTAGATGACAAGTAATACAGAAAATATGGAGTTGTCAATAGAAATTTCAATCTTTGTTATGAGATGATTGTTGAATTTTCCAAGTATGACATGTCATAAATTCTTACTACATTATCTAGTTTATTTCACCTACTTGTTTATTCCTTAACAAGTTATTTACTCATATAAATATTGAAAACAAACACAAATGCAGCATCATCTCATATGCAGATCATCAATTGAAATAATAGACAAACACACAACGGACATCGTTATTTTTGGACAATTGTCTCTGGAAAAATCCAATGCGAGAAAACCGATGCAACAATTTTGAGGCTTTTATTATTATGCAAATTTCTTGAGTACAATTAGGGTGCCAAACTGGCTCATCCAACAAATATTTTTACACGACAGTAATACCTCTTTTCGGAAGCAGATATTTAGCTTCTCAACACTAGTTTTCCCCATTAAAATCCTTACGACACTTTTCCAAGGCTTTGCGTTAGCTCTGGAACCCTCTGCGTAGCTCTGGAACCCTCTGCGTCAGCTCTCTGACATTCTGCGTCACCCACGCAGGCCCCTCAACCTTTGCGCAGTATCTAGCTGCATCTGCGTAGCCTCCTCAATCACGACGCTGGCCCTTTGGCACCATCTCCGCCTCTCTGCTATGTATTCACTGCACCTCGTTGCAACTCGGATCACTTATTTGGATTTTCTCAGTGAACTCTGCTCTAGAAAATCGAACTTACTAATCAATCTTGGTGTATTTCCAACTGACCTTCAAGCATCTTCTTATACTTTTCTTGTTGAGTCATCAATGGCCAAGATTAAGTCTCTAATCAACAGTTAAGATTAGATTTGGCTTGATCCATGTCATTTAGAATCTTCACTAGCTCTATATTAATACCCATTAATATTATATTTTTCCCAAGTTTAGACTTAGGAACCCCATTAAAAATATTAATTATTTTAATATCACTCTAACTGGTTGGAATTTCCCAAAACCATTTCCAGGTCTTGGAGATCTCATGTGCTTTAACCTCTCCACCAATTTTCATGGCTAGAGCACATCCGATGCTACCACAAATGAACACTCCCTCTTAGCGAGGAATATGCTCTAGTAATGCTCCACCACTGAACATCAGATTGATCATCCAGCACCAGTACATGTGTTGTTGCTTGCCCTGTTGCCTGACATCTACTACACTGCTGCAACTTGTATTGCTGACCATGGCTTTGCCACTGCCACTGCTAAATCTGTACCATAACTCCCTCTCAACATGCTGCATCATGCTGCCCATAGCACTACCACTGCTAATTGCTGCACTGCAACTCAGTTACTGAGATGTAAGTCACTGATCTACCCAACTCTGACATCCTTGTCAATCTGGAAGCCCCCTGGTGTTGAAGCTGCTTCTGATGCTATCTTGTGCTCTCTCTGCTGCCTCTACGTTGCTATAAACACATCTGTGCCTCTCGCACTGTTACAACCACCTTTGTGCCTTTCTACATTGCTGCAACCATCTTTGTGCCTCTCGCACTCTTGTAACCTCCACTGTGCTACTACAGACCTCTGTGCTCTAACATTGCCTTGTCGCTCCATCCACATCTTGCTTCTATCGACATCCGTTATCCTGCCACTATCATTCGGGGCTCTCGTCGCTGGATATGATCCAAGAGTTTGAGTACTTCAAGGACCCTACCCCTCATCTTTTGTAGTCCTCCTGACTACAACTCGATGTCACCCCACCTCTTCTCTAGAGGTGCATGAGCACTCATGACACAATCGTCATCCATCTCGATTTCTTTCTCTGCTTTAGCTGGAGCTGCCTTGGAGTTAGAAGCCTCTCCCTCATTCTTCTCCCTCGGACATTGGGTTGCATAATGACCCAACTCCCCACAATGGAAGCATTTCACCTTGGAGATGTCCTTCTTCCTCTTCCCTTGCTGTCCTGTAGATGCCAGAGCCGCATCCTCTTCCTCTTCCTTCTTGATTCGACCTCCTTTGCTGCTACTTCCCGCCTTGGTCAATCGTCTGATCTTTTTTTGGTGAAGAGTTGCCAACATCTCTTCCCATCCTGGAAGATTAGTTATGCCCAAAATGCTTTGGACAAATGTCTCCCAATCCACGAAGACTGCATTCAGGGCGGTCTTCACCATGAACTCCTGATTCGGTGTGGCCTTTATGGAAGTAAGTTGGTCCCGAATCTCTTACAACCTTCTAAGGTATAGATCTATCTGCTTCCCCTTCTGCATCTGATACGACCACAACTGATTTTCCAATAGCATCTTCTGCTGCATGGAAGTGCCCTGATACAATGTTGTCAAAATATCCCACATTTCCATTGCCGTGTTCCTTTCGGCAATATGTGGTACAACACGATCCTCGACTCCATTAAGGATTATGCACTTTTCCTTCGCCATTGCAACCTCATACTTCTCATTATCAGTTGGATCTACTGGGATAGCCACGGTTCTCAAGGCGAAGCCCTTGATGTGACGTCTATCCAGAACATACCAGATCCCGGCCTTCCAGATAACAAAGTTGGAGGCCCCGTCCAACCTGTCTTGATCCCTCAATCAGTTCATTGCCATCTTCGCTCCTCTTCTGGACTCCTTCCGAGTCTCAACTTCCTTGTTGGAAGTTCTCTCCTAGACTCCCTCTGAGTCTCTATTTCCTCGCTGGAAATTTTCCCGCCAACTGTCGATCTGCTCCTCTTCGATCCTCTTTGTAATTGCAACTCGGATCTGGATTACTTGTTTAGAAATCTGAGAAGGCAATGACTCCCTGTTAAAATTGGCAACTAGGGCCAAACTCCATGTGGGTCATCTAAACATCATCCGATTCTGATAAGTATTTATGGAGACATGAATTTATTTGTGTTATGGGACAATTCGTCAAGGTCGACCAACAACCAAATAACCCCCACATGTGCTCAACGTTTTAGTATAAAAGGAGGTGACTTGATAGTCATTTGAACACACACTTCTTGTGATCTCTTCCTCTCCACTTGTCTTTGGGTTTTTGGTGGGAGGAAGAGATCCTAAGAAACTACGCAGCCCTAAGGAGAGGATGCCCTAGCTCAACGCTGTCATGGAGAAGGCATGCCCTAGATCTAGATGCAGGCAATGAAGAGAAGGCTCTACGTCCTAATATGGTAGCCTACATGGAGGGCAACTCTTATGGTGGACACAAGTCTATACGCTGTCCATATCAAAGCTACCCTAAACGCTGTTCATGATTAACCACCCTAAACATTTTATGTTTTAGCTGCAACAAAGTGGGACAAAACAATGTGGTGTTTTAGGGTATGTTTATGGGTCGAATCGCTGTGAGGGGAGGCCGAGATAGCTCCCTAGAGGGCCGAGGCAAGGAGAGGTTGGTTCAGACTCTGTAGAGGTGTCTTGGGTGTAGAATTCTTGAAGGAAGGGCATCGTATGGTGCTGTAGGTGGGCCGCAGGGCCTAAATCTCTTTGGAGGGCAGCGTGGAGCTGTTTAGGCGCTATCTATGCCCAGGGCAACAACCAAAGGTGCCAACACCTCTTCAAGACTAGGTCACAACAAAAGGGAGAATGTTTGTGTAGGTATTTAAGGGTTGTTGCAACATGCACATGCCCTAACTAGGGACCACAATACAACAGATTTGGAGCAACAATTATGTCGTGTGTTGGGTCAAACATTTGGCTTGTTTTGGATCAGTTTGTTGAGCAGCCCTGGGTACATGATGTACAGTGTGAGTACATGTTGTACAGTGTGAGTACATGTTGTACAATGTAGCATAGTGCACATAGGAGCAACAATGCAGCATGATGCACATAGGAGTTGAACTGCATAAGCATGGTGTAGATCAGTGTTGCTGGACATTGGTGCAACCTTGGGACAACATGGTAATGATGGACATATAGCAACATCAAGAATGTATTGCAGCACCAAGATGACGAGGTACTGCAACATGCATTTGGTCATAATGCAATGAAGATCTCAACGTAGTGCAACAGTATAGTGATGGGTACAATCATGATTAATGAAGCATGATGAGATGCAACATAGTGATGATGGGTGCAATATGGTGCAACACAATGAGGTGCAACATGATGGTGAGGTGCAACATAATGATAGGTGATGGAGTCACCGTGGAGAATCTATTGAAGCAACGTGTCTTCAACTGAGTTCAACTACCTCATATCTTCTTAGAGATGATCTATGCTCTTATTTAGATAAGTCAAAGTGTTGACTTCTGTTGTAAATGTACTATCTCTCTCTCTCTCTCCGCTAAACTATTGAAGAACATATAAGAAGAATTGATCAAGGGTTCCCCATATTGGGGTTTGTCCCTGGCTAGCGCCACATCTTGTGTCCGCTTGTCTTGGTTTGTCTTTTGCGATTTATGTTTATGTTTATCTGCAATTTACTATTATGCTGATGTGATTGCTAACTTGGAAAAGATATTGAGCCGTGAAAATTGAAATAAATTGCTCTAAGCATAGAACATACCTAAATTAACACTCCTACCTTGGTTTTGTCCCGTTAGGTATTGCTCTACTCCGACATAAATAACACCCCACCAGCTTCCCAATCCACAATCTGCCCACAACTCCCTATGCCCCAACAACTGAAGAAACTGAGCCTTCCAGCTCTGCGCAATTCCGACAAAGGTTGAATCACTCCTCTAGCCAACTGCGTTAAGCCTACCTGATTGAGTAGGATGACGTGGCTCTTCGTGAGCCTCTTCTGCCTCTCTTTACCTCTGCACTGGCCCTCTCTTTGGCTCGAAATGATGATGCAGGCCCTCTGCGTCACTCCTTCTCTGTTGTTTTCCGCTTAGGAGAAACTCTTGTCTCTTGGGACAAATGCTACTGCTGCAAATATTTCTGATTAAGCTGGTGCCTTCAGTGCTCCTGTGATTTGTAATGCTCTGATACCATGTTGAATTTTCTAAGTCTGACACGTCAGAAATTCCTATTGCATTCTCTGGTTTATTTCACCTACTTGTTTATTCCTTAACAAGTTATTTATTCATATAAATACTGAAAATAAACACAAATGCAGCCTCAAATCATATGCAAATCATCAACTGAAATAATAGACAAGCACACAAGGGACACTGTTATTTTTGGACAATCGTTCCCGAAAAAACCTAATGCGAGAAAACCGATGCAACAATTTTGAGGGTTTTATTATTATGCAAATTTCTTGAGTACAACTAGGGTGCCAAATTGGCCCACCCAACAGAGGTTTTTTCACGAAAGTAATCTCTTCTCGGAAGCAGATATTCAACTTCTTAGCAGTAGGGTGCCAAATTGGCCCACCCAACAGAGATTTTTTCACGAAAGTAATCTCTTCTCAGAAGCAAATATTCAGCTTCTTAGCAATAGACTGCCCCACGAAAATATTTCCTGCGCTTCTTGAAGGCTCTGCGTCAACGCTACTAGCCTCTGTGTAGCTCTGGAACCCTTTGTGTCAGCGTTCTGCCTCTTTGCATCAACGCTTTGGCTTTCTGCGTCACCCACGCAGGCCCCTCAATCTCTGCACAGTGTCTAGCTGCCTTTGCATAGCCTCCTCAATCACTGAGTTGGCTCTTTGGCACTATCTTTGCCTCTTTGCTATGTACTCACTGCGCCTCGCTGCAAATCATATCACTTGTTTGATTTTTCTCAGCAAACCCCACTCCAGAACAGTGAATTGACTGATCAGTGTTAGTGTATCTCCCACTGACCCTCAAGCCGCCTCTTATACTTTCCTGTTGAGTCTTCAACGGTCGAGATTAAGTCTCTAATCAACGGCTAAGATTAGATTTGGCTTGATTTATGTCATTTAGAATCTTCTCACCCAGTTTTATATTAATACCCATTAATACTTTAATTTTCCTAAGTTTGGACTTAGGAATCCCATTAAAAATATTAATTATTTTAATATCTCTCTAACCAGGTGGAATTTCTCCAAACCATTTATGGGTCTTGGAAATCTCATGTGCTTTATCCTCTCCACCAATTTTTATGGCTAGAGCACATTCGATGCTACCACAAATTAACAATGATTTCATAAAATTAGAAACAATGAATTTATTCTTTCAGAACTCATCAATAATATAATCTTATATATTTAGAAATGCAGCTCAAATAAATGTGAAAAAAGAAAATGAACGATCATAGTGTTATTCATAAATAACATTATTCAAATTGTAGTCTCTTGACATGTCGACACATAATTAATAAAGATGAATATTTTGCACGCGTTTGGAACATGGAAAGAAGTACAAAAGATTTGAAATAAAGGCAGCAATGAGGGTGATCAACGTGGCCTAATTAAAGGGAGAACAAATACAAAAAATTAAAATGTAATAACTAAAACAAGCCTTTTTAACATTCTCTTATTAGGCTTATTTTGCTTCATTCGTTTTGGTGTGCAAGCCATCAAAAGGAATAGAAAAAGGGGATTGGACTTCATAGGTGGTTAAGGATCCTTTAGTAGTGTTTGATCCAAAAAACTTTTTAGCTCTTAAATAGCAAGCATGACAAATTGAAATTTTTAGGCTTGCTTGGCATACATTAGTGTTTAATCCAAATAACATTTTAGCTCTTAAATAACAAGCATGACAAATTGAAAGTTTTAGGCTTCCTTCGCATACATAAGTTTAAGTTTTTCATGTAATGGCCAACAAAATTCCTAATTTCACACGTGTAAGGAAACAAAACAATGTGTCACAAAATTCTACATTGTGAAAGCAATAAAAATAGGAAGTGGCCATGTCTCATTGGTAGAAGGAAGCCTCTTATCTTATAAGTTGATTGCTGAAGTGTCCCCTTAATGTGAAAGGAAGAGTTCAATCAAATAGAGGAAAGAGGGATACATCAAACCACTTTAGAACAAGTAACTTATGGATCCTAAATCACATGTGAACTATAATACATCAACTTAAAATAGCATAAAGAAAATTAACGAGAGTTTGTAAGAGTTAATACAAGCTACATAAATAGGTTATTTATACTTGTATATTTTCTAGGCATTGATGTCATTGCAATCTTTGAATATAAGGTGTAATTGTTGATAAGTGGTTGTCATTGATGTCAACTCAAGCAGCACCAGGTGTTTCCCCCACCTTTTGTCGCTCAATGTGATGTGAAAATGCATAGAAAATTGTGTTAGGATCATTCTAGATAGATTCTCCTCGGTGAGATGTTTCTCGTGATGTGGCATGCTACGTAGTTCTTCATGATTTGAGAGATATTCTTGTTTGAAGTTTGTCATCCCATTTGTGGGCGAAAACCCCATAGGTTTCTGTCATGGCACACTCATTCATTAGTCAACGATCATTAATTAATAAATTTGAGGGTTAGTAAGGGTATTTGGTTAAGTTTAGAGGGTTAGGGTTTGGTATTCCTTGGAAATTTTTGGACTCTTTGGTATAGGTTTATACCTTGAGATAAGGCAAGTTCATGTCCAGGTCTTGCTTGGAATAAATTTGTGCAGGATTACTCTCTTGCAAGAGATGTGAAGCTACAAGATTCATACCTGTGTTTTGAGGATTAAGTTGCAGACTTATAACTGAACATGGTTTCATGGAAGATTATGAATTGTTGACACAAATTTCAAACTAGTGGTGGAGAACTATATTTTATCGAAATTTTGTTGAGCAAATTCTTGTATACATCTCTTGCCCTCAATTATGGTACCCCTTTCTGAATTAATGAAGTTATATGATGACTAAAATAATGTTGGCACCTTTGACGCTTGATGGCTAGATCTTTCATCCTTTAAAGTAAGTGTTTTAAGGCATCAAATTGAGGATTATCTCTTGTTTAATTGAAAAGTTGTGAGCACCAAATTTACAAGAAACCTATACAGAAAAAATCATAGCAATAAGAACTGTAACTTCAGTTCTGTGGTAAGGTCTCGACCGAGGATTGCTTAAACAACTTCAACACTTCGGTTTATGACAAGGACAACAAGCGTGTAAGTCAAATTTTCTTTTGGGCAGCAGATGGTTGTTAAGGTCAATTTAGGACTGCTAAGGATTATACTTTAGGAATGCTCTAGGTTTGATTAAGATCAATATTAAGTATGTTAAAAGGAGATGTATTAGGTATGTTAGAATTAAGTTTAGGGCTATTTTTAGAGCCTATTGTATTAGGATTGTGTGCTAAAGCATCATGTCTTCGTACTTGTGACAAAGACAACACGTTAGAACATCCTTCCAACGTCAAGGTAAGTCAAGGTCAGTCTTGTGTATAAATTTGTTGTGTCACTTGTGTATCTCTTATTTGTAGGTGCATCCAAAGGTGAAGGTAAGTATCTTTGGTAAGGGTTTTACATTGTCATTTTTATTTTGGGTTCAAGGGATTCATATGGGCATATATCTTTCTTTGCAGGTGCAGATGTTCATAACAGTGATCAAGGATCAAAGCAGTGACAAAAATAATGTCACCAAGAACAAAGGTAACAAACAATGACAACAATTGATGGAAGCAGTGAGGAAAGTGTCAATAACATAACAATGTTTTCAAAACTATCAGAAGTGTTATCATCAAGATTGAGTAATCTTTACAGTTGTGGACACATCATCAAAGGGAAGTCACATCAACTCCACATCTTCAGCATTGATCATTATCTAAGTTGTAAATTAAACATTGTAAAATGTTTATACTATTGTTGAAGAAGTCAATTTTGTTTTGAAAAAGGATTTGGGTAGTAGTTGGAACAAAGTTTTTGGTCCTAGGATTTGTTGAGTAAAGGGTAATTGAGTCTAGAGATATCAGTGAGTCAAAACAAATCATTGTATATCATTGTAAGTGGACCATTGTCTCTGGTACAAGAGTCCACAATTTTTGTATTTGATTTTTTGTCTTTATAGGGTGGTGCTAGGGAGGTGGTTGAAATCACGTTCAGGTGGGTGCTTGAAAACACTTTAGGGTGGTAGGGTGGTGTTAGGGCAAGTTGGTGCTTGTTATGGTGTTGGTGCATCCATTCAACTGGCTGGTGATAAAACCTTAAGGCGTTGGGGTGTCCTTCTAGTGGGTGCTAGAGAATAATTTGTTCATTGTGTATTGTTTATTTACTGTTTCAAATACTGCTAAAGAATAATTAATACTCCAAAAATATTAATAAGTTACTAATTGCTAAGAAACACTGGTTCACCCCCCTCTGTGTTTCTAACAATTGGAATCAGAGCAGGTCCCTGTGAAATCAACCTAACCGTTGAAGGGAGATCATGGAGTACACCAAGAATCGAGTTCCTCTATTTGATGGAGATAACTATGCATTATGGAATGGGAGAATGAATGTATACCTCATTGCACAAGGATATGATGTTTGGAAATCAATTGAACACGGTTATGATGCAAAAAGCCTCTCCTCCAATAGATGAAAAGGGAAGGAAGCTTGCTGAATGTGATGCCAAAGCCATGAATGCCATTACAATGGACTCACTTAATTTGTCTATGTTAAGGTAATGGGTTGTAAAACAACTAAGGAACTTTGTGGCAAGCACCAAAACACATATGAAGGAGATTCAAAAGTCAAAGAAGCAAAACTTCAAATTAGCAGAGCTAAATTTGAACAACTGAAGATGAAGGAAGACAAGAACACACCAACTTTCTTTCAGCGAGTGGATGAAGTAACAAATGCCTTAAAAGGACTGGGAGAACCAATTGATAAATAAAATGTTGTATGAAAGGTTCTAAGATATCTTCCAACAAGATTTAATCCTAAAGTTTCTATCTTAGAAGATAGATTTGACTTGAACAACCTTGACGTGGATGAGCTACATGCGATCTTTACTACATATGAAATAAGGATTGAAGAGAAAGAAGGTTCATCCAACTGAGGAGAAACGTTCACAACATCCAAGAAACACTGAAAAAAAGAGAGGCCAGGCTCCAATTGTTGTGAAGAAGAAGAATACTCAAATGAATAAATTGCACACTTTAAAAGGAAAATGAAGAGAGGGCCAAGTAAGTTCAAAGATAAAATTCCTTTTATGTGTTTCGATTGTGGTGAGATAGGTCACTTTGTAGCTAAATGTCCTCATAAAGGGAAGAAGGGTCAAAGAAGATTCAACATGCAAGATAAGAAGAAAAACTTCTCTAAAGAAAACTCCTTTGAAGAAGGCAGTGACAACGACGAAGATAATAACCTAGGAAGAGTGTTATTCATAGTTAAGGACAATAGGAAAGAAGCTTCTAAAGAAGAAGAAGGACAACCTACCTCAGACAAAGAGCTCACCATTTGGGAAAACAAGAACAACAAAGCCTATGCATTAATTGCAGCATCTGTAAGTGAAGAGGTGAGTCGCCATATTACACCATTTTCAACTGCTTTCGAAGCCTTACAAAAGCTTAAAGAACTCTATGACTCACATTCTGCACTTGAAGTTGTTCAACTCATGATTAAACTCTTCACTCTTGAATTGCAAAATAATGATCCTCTTGATCTTGCATCCGAAGTAAATTCTATAATGCATGATATCCAAGCCACTAAGATTGATTTGGATATTCGTCTTATCACTTTTCTCAAGGTAATTTATCCTACTTACTCCAATTAGCTTGAGTCATTACAAGCAAATGGAAATCTTAAAGATATTACCTTTGACTCTCTTGTGAAAAAATTTGCTAAAAGAGAGAAAGCTTTTGGAAAGAAGACAACCCTTGAATCTTCTAAAGAGGCTGTGTGCTTTGCTCATAAGAAAAGCATTTTGCTCAAGATTATTTCAGAGGAAGAGGTGGTCGAAGAGGAAGAGGAAGATATTTTAGAGGCAGGGGGGGCAGACACTCTCAAGGAGAAAACGCAGATTTGCACTGCATACACTGCAAAAGAAATGGATGACATGATGCCTCTACATGCAAGTTACCTTGGGACAAAATTGAGCAGCAAAGAAATCAACCCAAAGGTAAAAATAATGATACAGACAAAGGTAAAGCACCTGAATCCGCTCACTATGTTATGGCACAATGTAATATTGGAGTAAATGAAAATTTATTTAATGCTTCACTTAATTCTTGGAAAAATGATTGGTTGCTTGATTCAGGAGAAACTTACCACATGACTCATAAAAAATATTTTTTGAAGAATTTACTGACAATGTTGATGGAGCAATATACTTTGCAAACCAATCAAAAATCAAGCCATCAGGGCTTGGCACAATCAGGCTTAAATTGCCTTGTCTTCCTGACTTTCTTTTGCATCATGTTCTATATCTCCCACAGCGGAAGAGAAACTTGCTATCCTTGGTCCACATCCGACAGCAAGGTCACTCCATTCATATGTTTGATGGCAAGCTTGAGGTGAGAAAAGCATCTAACCACTCACTTGTCACGAGTGGAATAGAAGAAGAAAGGCTTCTCAAGCTGCAAGGTACCTCTGCTCATGCACAACATTTCTCAGACAATTCTCATTATGAAGAAGGTACACTTCCATCAAGTTTATTATGGCATGCTAGATTTGGACATTTGAACTATCACAACCTTTGCTTGTTGAAGAAAAATGTTGTTGCTGGTTTGCCTACAAATCCTAGGAAATTTAAGCAATGTGATGCTTGCATTCTAGGAAAGCATAGCAAACAATGTTTTCATGATTCACATTCAAGAGCACATAGAAAACTTGAACTCATTCATTCAGATTTATGTGGTCCAATGCCTATTTCTTCTGCAAATGGAAATAAATATATGATGACATTTATTGATGACTACACTAGAATGTGTTGGGTTTATTTATTGAAGAACAAATTTGATGCTTTTCAAACATTCAAGAACTTTCATAAATGGATTGAAAATGATGCACAATCCCATATTGGGTCTATTCGCACTAATAATGGAAAAGAATACACATCAAATGAATTTGAAAACTATCTTCGCCAACATGGGATCAAACATCAAATGACTGTACCTTATAATCCCCAACAGAATGGTGTCGCTGAAAGAATGAATAGGACAATCTTAAATATGGCACGCTCCATGCTCTTCTTCAAAAATGTAAAAATAATGTTTTGCGCTGATGCTGTTCTATGTCCATCTAATGCTATTAGGAACAAGACACCATATGAAATGTGGTATGGGCACGTTCCTTCGGTAAAGCATCTTATGGTTTTTGGTTCCACCTGTTATGCCTTGATACCAAAGGTACATAGAAACAAACTTGGTGCAAGAAGTCGTAAGTGTATCTTCCTGGGGTATTCAAACACATCCAAAGCATATCGTCTCTATGATGAAGTCAATAAAAAGTTTGTTGTATCTAGAGATGTAATTTTTCTTGAATCATCCAAAACTGACAATGTTGTTGAGCAGCAACTTGATCACTTAGATAGATCCGCAAATGCAAAATCATTTCAAGAATTTGACAATCAGATTCCACATCTTGAAGGGGGGATTCCTATACTAGATCAACATGTGGAATCTGCTTCTAAATAATTCTCTCCCCCGCATGAAACTCCAACAACGGATGATGCTTTAAGTGATGTGATTGATAGAATTGGGAGACTCAATCTTGATTCAGTCCCAACTCAATCAACGGAGCAGCGTGGACCATTTGAGAAAGGTCTCCCAAAGTGGTTGATATAGACACTTGAAAGTGTTCATCCTGATGAGGTTGGAAAGACAAGAACTAGAAATTCAAACCGACAAAATGGAGGTGATGTAGATGACTCTAATTCACTTGTTGATATGGATGTTTCTTATGATTGTGAATTGAACTTGTCTACAGATTTTGAACCAACTTCCTTCAAAGAAGTTGCTTCTCATGATGAGTGGAAAGAAGTGATGCAAAAAGAGTATGATGCCCTCATAAAGAATGGCACTTGGAAGCTGGTTGATCCTCCATTAGGAACCAAACCAATTGGCTGCAAGTGGGTCTACAAGAACAAGTATAAAGCTGATGGCTCACTTGAAAAGCACAAAGTCGGGCTTGTGGCAAAAGGTTTTGCACAGAAGGAAGGGATCGATTATGAGGAGACTTTTGCCCCCACAACAAAATGGGCTACCATCCGGACACTCTTTGCCCTAGCAGTTCAGAATGGTTGGAAAGTACATTCAATGGATGTAAAAACTGCTTTCTTGAATGGAGATCTAAAAGAGAATGTTTTTATGTCCCAACCTGAAGGATTTACTATGAAAGGACATGAACAAAAAGTATGCAAACTTGTGAAATCCTTGTATGGCCTCAAACAAGCACCGGGAGCCTGGTATGAAAAACTAACTGAGCATCTTTTGAAACTCAATTTCAAACATTATGATCTTGATGATGCAACTTTATTTGTCAAGAAAGTTGGCAAAACAGTTGTATATCTTGTGGTATATGTAGATGATCTTTTGATGACAGGGAACAATGAAAGCTACATTGCATCCATAAAGAAGGAATTGGGGAAAAGTGTTGAAATGACTGATTTGGGCTTTGTTCATTATTATCTTGGTATTGAAGTAACTCAACATCCAAAGTCCATATTTCTTTCTCAAAAGTACATTGGAGATATGTTGAACAGGTTTGGCATGACAAAATGAAATCCTCTTACTACTCCAATGGAACAAAACTTAAAGCTCACATCTATTGAAGGAAAACAATTTGAGGATGCAACAAAGTATAGACAACTTGTAGGAAGTCTCAACTACCTAACTACTACCAGACCAGACATTTCGTTTGCTGTTGGAATCCTCTCCAAGTTTATGCAAAAGCCTTGTGAGGGACATTGGTTTGCTGCAAAAAGAGTTCTAAGGTACTTGAAGGGAACTCAAGACTTTGGAATCAAGTATACACGGGTGGACGACTTCAACTTGATTGGATACTCTGATTCAGACTTCGATGGAGACAAAGAAACTGGGGTATCTACTTCAGGATATGCTATGAGTCTTGGATCAGAGCTGTCTCCTGGAGATCACACAAACAATCAATTCCAGCAGATTCCACAACTGAAGTAGAATACGTGGCAACAGCCGAGGCAACAAAAGAAATTGTGTGGCTCAGGAAAATGCTTGAATATTTGCATGTAAAACAAGTACAATCAACTCCACTCATGATTGACAATACCTCTGCAATAAAGTTGGCCAAGAACCCAAAGTTCCATGATCGAAAAAAGCACATCAATACTAAATATCATCTGATTCGACATCATGTTGAGACCAAAACAATCCATCTTTGCCATTGTTCAACGAACGAGCAAATTGCAGACATCCTCCCAAAGCACTTGGGAGAGAAAAGCTTGAAAGATTCAGAACGATGCTTGGACTCACGAACATCCCTTCAGATTAAGGGGGGAATGTTGACACCTAATCCTCAGGATTGGGTGAATAACTAAAATTGATGTAAATAAATAATGGAGAATATGAATAGTCGCCGGGAGATGAAATGAACAGTCTCTCCCTCATGTATATAATAAACCCCAACCTAAATGAAATACAATGAATTGCTTTGAGGAGTCACTGCCTGGCCTGACAGAGATGACTGAAATCGAATTCCAATATGAAATCATTAGAGTTATAAAGGAGCTTAAAGCTAAAAAAGAAATGTCAAATCTCTCGAAGCCTGATTAAAGATAGCAAAAGAACATCTAGAAATCTCAATAAGAAGAATGAACAATCAAGGGAAACTATTGTCAATATTAAAGTACAATTAGAAGAAGGTAGAAAAATTGAAGATTCTCTGAGAAGAGAACTTGAAGAAAGCAAAAGGAAAGAGAAGCTTTAGAAGCAAAGATAGTTTATATACGAAAGGGTGCCAAAAAAAAAGGAATGTTCACCAAAATTTTTCAAATAGCTCAAGAGTACTAGATGAGCTCATTGACGACCAAAGTCTACACACTGATAGGATAGGATTAGGATACAAGGAAACATTTGCAAAAACCTCAACCTCTTCCACATCAAAAAAGGAAGGTGGACAAAATGCTTATGCAACAATGGCTAGAAGATCTATTGAGAATGAAAGAGGATTCCCTGTCGAACAAAAGATTCAAGATCAACAAGAAGAATCACGCATGGAGAGCAATTTCGCGAAGAAGGCCTCCCTCTCTCGGGTATTAGAATTCCTTTCTTGATATTTGTTATTCATGTGGAAAATTTGGACATAAAGTTATAAATTGTCGAACCTATGCTAGAAACAAAAGCAACTTTGGAAGGTCCTTCAAGAATGAATATCCCATAAACTTGCAAAATGATTACATGTAAAACTACAACAAGTTTGGTTATTTAAGCATTGAATTAAAATTCCATAGATGCGACAACTTTGGAAATTTGGCTAAAGATTGCAGGATAACCATTTCTCCAAGAGAGTCAGAGCAAAATCAAAATGATCAGGCCTGGAAGAAGAAATCTGAAAGATGAGCTCTTTCCCTAAAAGCTCAAAGAAAAAAAAATGTTTGGTACATTGATGGTGGTTTCTCAACACATATGACACGAGACATGAATAAATTTATATCTTTGAAAGAAGGAAAAGATGGAACAATATATTTTGGAAATGATAGATCTGCAAATGTTATAGCAACAAGCGCTGTCAAGCTTGGAAGAAAGGGATCTATAGTAAAGGATGTGCTTCTTATTGAAAATATGAATCACAATATGTTGAGTGTAAGTCAAATGTGTGATCACGGACACACGATGTTTTTAGAATCAAAGAAATGTGAAATAAGAAGAGAGAAATTTGGCCAACTAGTTGCTATTGCAACTAGAACTCTAAACAACATATACACATTGGATGAGGTTGTTAATTGATGTTTCTTGGTAAAATAAGATGAAATTTGGCTCCGACATAGACGAATGGGACATATAAACTTTGATAACCTTGCCAGAATCAACAAGCAGTTATGAAAGAAATGTCATTAATTTTGAAACCAACTAATGCTATATGTGAATGTTGCATACATGGAAAAGAGACAAAAGTTGAATTCAAGAAAAAAGAACATTCCACATCAAAACCATTGGATCAATGAAGACTAAAGGACTAGAAGGTGAATTATATTTTATATGGTGCTAGGGAGGTGGTTGAAGTCATCTTCAGGTGGGTGTCTGAAAACACTTCAGGGTGGTAGGGTGGTGTTAGGGAAAATTGGTTCTTACTAGGGTGTTGCATTCATTTAGCTAATCACTGATAAAACCTTAGGGCATTGGGGTGTCCTTCCAACGGGTGATGGAGAAGAATGATTTTCTAAATTTCTAGGAAGTTGTAGTTTTCTTTTCAGTTGGGGTTGAAGATTTTAAAAGAACTTGTTAGAAAATTGTTCAATGGTTTTGACATGGAGGGGGTTTTCCACCTAAAAATTCTTGTGTTTGTTACGTATTGTTTATTTATTGTTTCAAACACTACTAAAGAATAATTAATGCTCTGAAAAGATTAATAAGTTACTAATTTCTAAGAAATACTGATTCACCCCCCTCTTAGTATTTCCAACATATTTGTTCTTGTAATGTTCTATATATGGCCATTGACTCCCTAGCCTTATGAAACATGGAGCTAATTGCAAATGTTATGCCCAAAACAAGTCCTTTGTACAAGAAGAAAAGTATATAGTGGGAAAAAATGTGTGAGGGAGACAATATAAATAACATTTCTTGTAACAATGCTGATATTTGTTGCTTGGGTGGGTACTTCTACACATGCCTAAATTTTTAAGCATGTGGAAGTCACCTAATATGCCTTTAACCTTAGTAATTACTTTAGTGATTAAAATAATTTCTTTTATAAGACAAAAATGAGTCAATCTAATGAAATGCAAAGGTTTTTTTGCGTTAGTGAATTAAATAAATCTCAATTGTCGATTTCCATGGACGTGACATTTAACCTCAATCATCAATCACTTTGGAGATTAGGGTTGTGGA
Source organism: Pinus tabuliformis (assembly GCA_031772625.1). Taxonomy (NCBI): domain Eukaryota; kingdom Viridiplantae; phylum Streptophyta; class Pinopsida; order Pinales; family Pinaceae; genus Pinus; species Pinus tabuliformis. The sequence goes on from CM062819.1 coordinate 397,990,391, forward strand.
TTTGGTCATAACTAAAGCTTATACAAGAAGGGCTAGGTAAAGGGAAAAGACACACAAGATCCCTAGTAAGCACAAGCCATTGAGAGGATATCATAGTGATTGGGTGGAGGAGGATTTTCATTCAAGTGTGTCAAGTGTTGAATGGTATTGTTTACTATTTATGTAATGTGATGCTGATTAATGTGAATTTAATGCTCTGAAGATTAAAATTAACTAATTAGTAAGAAATACTGATTCATCACACTCTTAGTATTTCCAACAATTGGTATCACAACATGTTCCTTCAGCCGCCAAACATCCAAAAGAATCAAAGGAAGTTTTCGGTACTGCATCTGTCTCCAAAACTGAAGAGAATCAAGTTGGTCTAGCATGTTGAGAAACCAAAAGTAAGTAGAGAACGATGATTTATCTTAACTTGATAATTAGTTGTGGATATTTCTTGGCTTCTTATTTATAGTATGTTCTCTTCATCAAGCTTACCAAAAACATAAAGATCACAAAGAGACAAAGAACACTAGAAATGAGGCTCGAAGCTAGAGCAAAACCCTGCAAGGGGGAAAACCCAAAAGTCCTCTTATAGAAGCAAATCAAAGTGAGATATCCAAGACCAAGACCAAGATTTCCATAAAGACCCAAGTCAACCCTCCAATTCTCCTCCAACCAAGTCAAAGTCAACGAAATTCAATGTTGGTCAAACCTTGTCAAATCTGTTCAAATCATAGAATTTAAAAACTGAAGTTTTCACACCTGTAATTTCGCTGAGTTTCCCTAGAAACTTTAGACGTGTGAACACAAATAAGCCAAAAATTTGAATTTTCTTTCCTATGACTTTTCTTCTCTCTCCTTTGACTTCACTATCTTTCTTCTTGTATTTGGCACAAAACTCAATGTGTGAGATGAGTGAGTAAAAGAGGTCAAAGTGTCTTGTATTTATAGTTGTCCAGGAGATCAAATAGCTACCTCTTCTAGGCTGAATTGTTGAGGCAAGGCCAACTTGGTCTTCTGGATGACAAATTGATTTTTTGACTCAATTTTTTATTTTTTTATTTTTACAAGAAGTCCAAATGAGACTTTCGCTGAATTACATTTCTTTGACTCAATAAATTTTCTTTTGACTCAATCGATCCTATAAGCATGAAAACCATGCTTTGACTAGAAATACAATAATGATAAAGAATGTAATAAATGAATATATAAATACATCAATGATACATTTGAATTATATTATTAAGATCAATACTAGTTTCATTTTCAACGCCCCCTCGTAACCAGGGAAGTATTCATAATGATACAATATGATACTCTCAAATTGAAATATTCTCATAAGAAGGGATTCAAATTAATAAACTATCATAACCAACATTGTAAAAGTTAACGAGGCCTTGACTAACAAACTCTGTCTCTCCAGTATATCAGATCACAATGTTGTGAGGCATAAATTTGGACACCATCGCCTTTCTAAGAACATACCCCATCCAGATGTTCACCAAGTATGTCCTCATGGGACTATTCTTATCTTGGATACCCTATTCTCAAAGAATATAAGTCCTCAGGACTATTCTTATCTTGGATATAAATCTTTATCTTGGATATAAATCCTTATTAGGATTATGGTTGTTAGTCCTAGCCATAGTGCATGACACATGGAGAATATTGTGTCCACCTTCATTCCCTCTCAACGAGGGAGGGAATATCCAAAAGCCCAAGCCGATCTCTCAAATACTCAAGATTTATGTTAGGAAGAGACTTTGTCAATATATCAGTTACCTATTGATCAATGGTGATGTATTGTAGCTTCATGACCCCATCCTGCACTAAGATTCGAATGTAGTGGTACTTGATATTGATGTACTTCGTTCTAACATGGAAAAATGGGTCCTCTGTCAATCTTATGCAACTCTGGTTTTCACAATCTATGATGGTAGAGTCCAAAGGTCCTTCAAACAAATCTGCAAGCAACTTCCAGAGCCAAACTACTTGACCAACTTCACTAGTTGTTATATATTCAACTTCGACACTAATCAATGCAACTGAGTCTTGTTTCTTGCTCATCCATGAAACTGTAGATGATCCCAAACAAAAACATCCACTTGTAGTACTTTTTCCATTTGCATCACTTCTTACCGAATCTAAATCCGTGTAGCCCAATAACTGAATCTCATTACCTGCAACGTATCTATTCAATGATGTATAGTCCCACAAAGATATACCAAAATGTGTTTGGATATTATCCAATGATCATGCCTTGGCTCCATCTGAAATTGCCTAAGCGATCCATAAACTGTTGTGGATATTCCATTGTACAATTCATCACAACAAATTTGATAATATTATAGTATATATATGAAATTCTACACTTTGATTTTTATTAGATTTATGGATCTGTAAATTTACTATTAATAGTGCATGCATGCAAATGAAAATTATGCAGAAAATAGAGAACAACAAAACAAAATCACACTCACATTTGACACAAAATGTGCTATGGAAAACCATTTCGGGAGGAAAACCCACTCGAAGGCGAGGTTGCTCCGCTCTCTTTCTCTGAATGGAAATATGGTTGCAAATACAAAGAAATATGGCATGTGGCCCGTGGGATGCTATCATTCACAAATCCTCTTTGTCTGTTCTACCTCCTATCCCATCTTGGCTATTTTTTGCTTAGCTATGGAACAAATGCACTCGAAAAAATGTAACCCTTTTACCTCCTAATGGATCGGTTATAGCCTGGTAGCCTACTAGTGATTAGGTTTGACTACGTCAACTCTTAACTAGAGTTCCAATATAGACTATTCTAGAGAATTATACATCATAATCATGTAGCTAGCCCCGTTTCCATTAATAATGGGGGTTGACATGGCATCCTCTCGAATTATGGTGGTGAAAATAGGAAGGTCAACTTTTGAGTGGCATAACTTTCACATACAGGCTCTGATTAAGACACTTGCACCGTTGGAAAGGTCTCTGAGTGTAGAATAGGAAAATGGGGAGTCACACTATAGTGACAAAGTTTTACCCCCCAAAAAACATCGTTTGATGCCACAAAACGCTCTCGAAAGGTTTCAGACCATGTTTTGCCAAATTGGGTCCCACTGCTAAAAATAGTCCCATGAGTTGACTCGTCCCCTTTTTCCACTTTGAAAGAATCGAGATGGATGGAAACCTTTATAATGATTCAATCCAGATCACACCTCTGCATTTTGGGAGGCGTTTGGTCCCCAAAATCTTCTACTGGATGAGGTAAGGAAAATTTTCCTCCACCTTCTCTTTGATGCACCATTTAACTTTGCCTGGAAGTCGTCCTTTCAATCCAATATGTCAAAAGTCATGTTGCCCCTGTCTTGTAGTTTTGTATCTGTTTCGCAAAACTGTATCTTTTGTCAACCCTAATTAAGCATCTGGTGCTAAATCCTCCACAGAAGGTAGGACCTGTTCCTCTTTTTGATCTAGCATGGAAGTCTCATAGAGTTTTAGTTCTATAAATTCATAACTGAGTAAATGTACATATATGGTGGTAAGATGAGTCAATAGGAATTATCAACAAACTTTTATAGTATCTCAAAGGGACCATACCTCAAAGCCTTGATTTTCTTACTAGGCCCCTATAGCCTCTCCTTGTTCAAATGTAGCCATTCTTTGTCACCCACCTTGAACGATTTCTCTGTTCTATGCTTATCATGCCTAGCCTTATATTTCTCCTGTTAATGTTGCAGTGTCTCTTGCACCTTTAGTGTTAATTTTTGGCAGCTCAGGGATAAATTCCCTTCTTTGTAAATATTCCTCGTCAAGAAAGATCCCTCTTAGCCCTTGGAATAATTTATTTTGGTTAAGGAAAAATATAATTTAATATGGAAATCCATATGTGCACAAAAAGGACAGGTTGACCCAAAAGAGAAATTGGACACCCTTGGATGGCTATAACTACAAGTCAAGTGACCCTCATTTGGACACCAACAATCATTATTCTTTCTTTGTTTTGGCTCACACAGGTCTGAGTTGGTTCACATAGGTCTGAAATGCAAGGTCTGAAGCTCACATGCGATATTTAGGGTTTTGATTTGCAGGGGTAGGTTTGCCACATGGAATTTTCGGTTGCAACTACAGGTACACAAGCTTATGCATGCAGTTGGAGAGTTTCAACTGCACACACATACGCTCTCTCCATACCATCGAAAACTAGGGTTTTATTTCATCAGTTGACCACAAAATTCGACAATTGACTACATGCTTCTAAATCAGGGTTTTGATTATTAGCATTGTTGGGTTCATCCCTTAGATGTTGTTTAGTTGATTTTGCTATATAGTTTTGTGGTGGAAGATATGGATCATTGTACTCTGTCTTTGTTGAAACATTCAATGACAATCTAATAAGAAGAATAATTTTAAAGGATTTCCCCCCCTTGTGGGGTTTTTCCCTAGTCTCTGACCACTCCTAGTGTCTCTATGTGTGAATGATTTTATTCTATTGTTCGTTTGCATTCTGTTGCATTGATCATGATATTGTTATTTCTATATAATTACATATGTTGCTGAATAATGTTATGATGTTGTGGGGTGAATCCAATGTGTAATTAATGAAATGTAATTATCTAAAGAAAAGAAAAGAACAATATATCCCTAAGAAATATTAACATTTAGATGGATCTGCCAAATCTTTTCTACAAAATTTTCAACCCCAAGCCGTCTCATGTAAGATCTTCCCTCACTCCTCCTTGCTGTCCATATGCAATGTCCAAAGGTGAAAGCGACAAATATCCAAAACAAGTTTCAAATGGGGAATTTCCTGTAGAAGTGTGGACTACTTCATTGTAAGAATGTTGTGGTCCCAAGCCTTCAAATGCTTCTAGTTGTATCCCCTCATAAGCTTGACCAAATTCTTGTTGACTACTTCTATCTTCCCATGTGTTTGTGGATGGAATGTTTTAGATGTCTTCAACTTCATGTCCATCTTCTCCCATAATGTAGTCCAAAATGTAATGAGAAATATAATATCCCTGTTTGAAGCGATGCTCCTTGGTATCCAATAGTGTACCGAAACCTGTTTAAAGAACAAATTTGTTGCTTCTTTCCCATTGATGGTATTTTTACAAGGCATCAAAACACACATCTTGCTAAACTTTTCAACTACCATGAATAGGTAGTCATGCCCCTTCCTAGTTGTTGGTAAACCTCCCACTAAGTCCATGGAAATGCTCTCCCAAGGATGAGTGGGTACAAGTAAGGGATGATATAGATCACGTTTCTTGTTGCTAGGCTTACTAGACAACAAAGCATGCATCCTCTTATGAAACTAGCTACCTACTCTTGCATCTTGGGCCAATACTCATACCTCTGCAATTTGGCCACAATCTTCCCTAGAACAAAATGCCCTGCAACCTTGGAGGTGTGAGTGTCTCTAATCAGCTGCAATCAATCACCTTTAGGAACACATAGCTTATCTAGGTTGTAAAGTAACCCCTCTTGGAGATGATAGTTAATGGTGATGTTGCCATCATGCACATGACTCTGAATCTACAACTGCTGAAACGATTGCTTGAAGTCCTCATCCTCTAGATATGCCTCTTTGTATCCATCATGGGTGAGTGGATCCATCTGCATAAGAGTTCCCAAATATGTGATCTTTGGTGTTGGTGTCCTTGAAAGCATGTCAACCAGCTTTTTTGTGTTTCCTTTCTTGTATTTGATCACAAAATGAAACTGTTGTAGAAACCCCATCCACTTGTAATTCCTAGTACACTGTAGCTTACTATGGGCCTGCAAGTACTATAGTGATTGGTGATTTATGTGGATTACTATCTCCTCCCATTAAATAGTGTTTCCACTTCCTCATATCTTGCACCAGGGCATAAAGCTCCTTGTCGTAGGTAGGGTAGTTAAGAAATGCCCCAGGAAATACTTCAAAATGGTAGCATACATACCTTCCTCCCTACATCAGGACCGCTCCCATAACATAGCCACTCACAACTGTTTCCACTTCAAAGGGTCACTGCAAGTTTGGTAATGCCAAAACTGTTACTTGACTAATCTTCTTCTTTAGCTCTTTGAAAGCTCTCTATTGATCCTTTCCCCACTGGAAACGCTTGCTACTTCCTGTTATGGCATGGAGTGGTGCTGCTACCACTGAAAATGAGGCTATGAATTTCCGAATGTACTATGCTTTCCCAATGAAACTCCCGACCTAAGAAACATTAGTAGGCATCGATCATTTCATGATGGTCTCCCTCTTGGCAGGATCTATCTTCAACTTTCCTCCACCTATCACATACCCCAAATGCACCAAAGAATGCTATGCAAACTCACACTTCTTGAGATTTTTAAGAGTTAGTGCTTCTTTAATGTCTTCAAAACCTGCGTCAAATTTGAGATGTGCTCTTCCCAAGTAGCACTGTACACTAGTATATCATCCAAATAGATAATAACAACTAAATCTACAAAGGGGCATAGTACATCATTCATTAATCTCATAAACATAACTAGTGCATTACATAGGCCAAATTGCATGACTAACCACAAGTAAAAACCTTGCCTGGTTTTGAAGGTGGTCTTCTAGGTATCTTCTTCTTTGACTCAAACCTGGTGATATCCAGACTTTAAGTCCAACTTAGTGAAGTATTCTGCTTGCTGTAGTTGATCAAGGAGATCATCTATTCTAAGCAGAGGGTACCTGTTCTTGAGCATGATTTTGTTCAATGCCCTGTAATCTATACACATCCGCTAAGTCCCATCATTATTTGGAAAAATAATGATGGGTGACTCACATGATGATACACTTGATCGAATGACACCCTGTTCTAGTAGTTGCTGCAATTGTTTCTTCACCTCACTTGATTCTATAAAAGTCTTCCTGTACAACCCAATGTTTGGAAATTGGGAGTTCAACAATAGTTAGATCTCATGCTCCACTACCCTCTCAGGTGGTAACCTTTTAGGCTCTCAGAACACATACATGTATGCCTGTAGCAACTCTTCTGGTTTTCGTTTCTGATTCTTAGTACATCTCTCTAGAGATGCCTTGCCTCTTACTGACTCTTCTATAAACTGTTTCTTGGTACAACCATCTAGGGATGCCTTGCCTCTTACTGAATCTTCTTAGTACATTCCTCTAGGGATTTCTCGCCTCTTATTGATTTCTTGCTAGAATTGATCAATTTCTTAGCTTGGTTGGCACTTACCAGCGAAATTTTTAACTTATCTTTGTGCACGTTGATGATGAATTATTTTTCATCCTTGACGAGACGATACTGATTGGCTCTTCACATGAATATTGCATCTCGCATGTACATGTAGGGACTCCCAAACATGAATCCACATACATCAAGGGGAACCACATGTAGTTCTACTTCATCAATAAATCCAACATGGATGGAAAATCTAATTTTTCACTGTTTTGTTACCTTTAGCTCTGCGTTCTTATTTACCCATCCCAATGGATATGGGTCTGGATGGTCATGAACTTCCAACCCTGACTTCTTGACTAGCTCTACTACAATGAGATTCACCTACGATCCTAATTTAAAAAAGCATCAATATTTGTCTTCTTGACTTGTATCTTTACATGGCAGAGTTTGGTCATTCTTTCTCTTTCTATTGCTGAAGGCTATTCAGATTCACCTCCTTCTGGATTGACATACTGTTGGAAATATGAGAGGGGGGTGAATACATATTTATCTTCAATTAGTATATTTTTAACTTTATAAAGCATTTATTGACATTATCATGAAATGTAACATAAATAAACAGTAAACAATACCATTCAACGATGTGCAAACATCAAGATAGTGGACACCAAATTTTTTAGGTAGAAACCCCTTTAGGACAAAAGCCATCAATTCGTCTTAATATTTTCCTTCAATAAAATGTACATCAATATTTTCAGCTCCAACTAAGGGAGGATCCAACCCCCTGCTTTACAGGCTCCAACCTATAGGACGCTCCAACACCCTAGTTTTATATGATCCAACTTGAAGGATGATCCAACACCTTGTTTACCAGTTGCTTCTAGATGAATGATCCAATGCCCTTTGTAGACTACAACCTACCCTAGCACCACCTTGTTGCCCTGAATTTTTCTTAAACTATAACCTGAAGGAGACTCTGCTCTCTTGCCGTGCACCACCTTGCCACCCTGATCAGTGAGCAGACCACATTTTACAATTTTCAGACTGGATCCCCATATGTTAAATAAAACTAAATAACATCAAATATTTTGATGGCTTTTATCATTCTGTAGTACCGACGCAAATTCGCCAGCAAATACAACAAAATCCTTTATTCAACGATCAAACCTTAGTTATCAATGCCAATATTGTACTTCAACTTCTACAACCAAAACCCTAGCTTTTCAAATATGACCAACATTCCTCATCGTATAGGTATATCTATTAATGAATCTAATAGAAATGTATCCAATATACAAACACAATGACCTGCACTATCTCTCTGACATCACAATCCCGCGATACTGTTACTTCTCACATTGTTGACTTGTGGCCATGAGCACAAACCTAGATGCCACCAATCTGTCCTGTGCCCCGCCTTACACTGTCTTAGATGTTGCAACAAAATCATGCAAACACTCTCTGTGGTCTCAAACCTTAATTGCTCAAATCTTCAATATGCAAGTAAACCACCATCAACCCTGCAATATCACTGTCACAACTAGAAAACACTGTCATCAACCACTTCAACAAGATTTGTCTCTGAACTATGATATTAGTACTTTTCTTGATTCTCAGTTTGGATAAATAATTCTCTCAAAAACCATATAGTAAGCTAAGCACTCTACAGAATGTCACTTTTTGGACTTTTCTCTACAAATTGATTCTTTTAAGGTAACTTCCAAATAACTTGCCAACCACCAAAAAAAATCCTAATTATGCAACAAAATGAACTTAGTGGGAAAATTAAAACTTAATACTTAATATTTGACCATAATAAAAAATTGAACCTTTGCCATACTAATTCATATCAAACTCTTACTACATTTGGACTTCAATTATAAAAATAGGATGTGACTTGGATCTTATGAATCTACGTGTTAGTCAACATGTGGGTCCGACCAATATTTTAAAAATGTCTTATGCCAATATCAATTGAACCAAAAAATATAATAGTAATGATACTTCACATATGGTCTGTGACCAACCTGTCACTTGTCTAACTTCACCCTCATAGTACCCATGAACCTCCAATGCTGTGCTTATGTCAACACATTACCAAGGATTCTATCTTTCACACTAACATTGGTCATTTGATTTACAGGGAATTTTATAATTCTTTAAGCTAGACACAAGATAGGAGCGCAAATATGCATTAAATATTTTATCGCATTGAATCAGGAATCAAGTCTCAATGATGCCAGGGCCTTATGCAAGTCCCTTAAACCGGTTCTAGTTTGTGGCAGAGAAGAGGTAAAGGAAGGCCACATAATACGAATACGTTAAAAGGGATCAATCCTGTTCACATCTCTTTAGAAGTATACACCAAACCATAAGCCATAAATTATCACGCAAGCTCCAACAAGGGAATTATAGAGTTGATCCAACAAACCATAGAGGGTATAGAGCTGGACAAAAATAATTTGAGATATATCAATGCATAAGAGATCCCTTATAGAGACTCGGAGCCAAGAAAACATCAACTTGCTTCCATTGCGGGTTTCTCAGAAGTCTGTGGCTGAGAAAAAATTGCTTTGTTGAATGAGAAAGACAGTTTGGACTCATACCTTTAGAGAATCCAATGATAGTATTGTCAAATTATAACCAAAAGGAAACAACCCAACGCCAAACTTGCACTTATCATTAAGAATCACTAGGTTGCAGATGAATCATTGGTTTGCTAAACATCAAGGGTTTTCTTTAGTATGATCGTCCTAATTTTAGTATATTGTAGAAGTATCCTAGCATAAATTATTGAAGAGTGTCCTAACCATAAACCAAAGAGCCAAACAAAACCTCTTCGCTAGTCCTGTAGAATTAGAGATGCCAAGACCTAGAAAATATATGCCACAACCACAATACTTGGTTGTTCCTCAGGGCTGAAATCCACAGGAATCTGCAAACAAATTAAACAATCAAAACCCTTATCCCAAGAACCATAACCAAAACCCTCTGCCTATCATTTGATTTTTCAATGTCTCCATAGGATCGAGAAAAATCAGAGCTTAACTCACAAATGATTATGCATTAAGTGCATGCATTAGGAGATGGAATGAGGTTTCCTTATACAATTTATGATGGCCTCCTAAGAGGTAGTCAAATTCCTATTTTGGAGGGAGACTTCGAATTTTAAATTCAAACTTTTAGAGGGAAAAAATCCTTTATGGATGTTAAAAAATTGAAATTCAATTTTCCTTTTAGAGCCAAACCCTCACATGCCCTTGATTTTAAAAACAAGTATTCACAATTAACCTTTTTGCATAAGAAATATTGTTTTAAGTATTAGTGAGGAACCTCATGGCATGAGCATTTGTCTTGCCCAAGGAAGAGGTGCCACATCATCACCCTTTAGGGTTCTTTCCCACAAGTTGGGGCTTCAATTTTAAACAAGTAGAACTCCCAAATTGTGAAGGCTCTCATGGCGTGCAACATACTGTTATCACCCCAAGAAACTCACCTAGGTTGTATATCAGTGATGCTCGGGAACATTACAAACTCAACAAAAAGTTGGATAAATGGTGGATGAATGAAAGAAATGTTGCATATTCAAGCCAGATAACCACTCTTACTATGCTAAACCCTAGACATGGGTGAACACCCCCAGACTACAAGGCTTTTAACCACCAATTACTCATAGTTTAAAGAAAGTGTGATGATGAAGAAGACTGACTGCACCAACAGATGCACAGGACCCTGTGATGGTCGACTGCAACTAGTTGAAAGGTATGTAAATCTATTATCTAATACATAGACAGGATGACAGCTCTCTATGCATTAAAACAACAGAAACCTGCAAGCAATTTCAATGAAACAACTAAATTCTAACACAGAGGTGGGATGACAGCCCCTCTACTGCTAAAAAATCAACAACACATGAAATAATGCATGACAGGCACAACCTGGAACATAGAAGAAGTGAAAAAATGAGCGATTGACAGCAAAAGAAGCTTGTATTAGCTGGAAATGAAGACCAGAAGCTGCAGGTCTCACAGTAGTTACAATCTCCAAAAGTTGAAGCTTACAACAGGATTACATTCATCTAACATTCATCAAACTGATTACATTGTTTTTTTGGGTATATATAGAATCTGTTTACAAAATATCTCTGCTAGGCTACGCGTGGAGGGATCATAACTAACCACCAACCACATTTACAAACTATTATGGGCCTCTGATACATTCTGACTATTTTAATTAACAAATTTGACATTCACTGATATTTTGGTGTCCTTCCTGAGCATACGGGATATAATATGTACAATGCTCCGTAACTGATTTATTTCTTGATCTGCTTGAAGCCGTCCTTCTTGTCCTTGACCGTGCTATCTCTTTAATGGAGTTGCTGAGGATTAAATGCACTGAAAACCGGACCACCTCTTGCTTCTTCACGCGCCCAAAATTGGTCAAAAACACAACAATATGCAACAAAAATGGACGAAGGGCCGAGGAGGAACACTGGTCGTTGGATGGCAAAAAGGACGGCCAAGATCTGATAGCGGGAGGCAATGGGAAAGCACAAAGGCAAGATGGATTATACACTGTTGGATCTGGTAATTCGGATGGCGGAGATTAGATTTGAGAGGGCCATCGGGTGTAAATAAGGATGGGCGGATGATGGCCGTTGGATCACGGCGGGAATGATCCAACGGCTGACGGGAGAGGGAGGTGCGAGCATGTTAACAGCTGGGAGTTGTACAGGAAAGCGAAAAGCAGTTTTATCGCACCGCTTATGGCACTGCGGTGGTAATTGTACCGTGGGAAACGATGCAATGGAATGGGGACGCGTGGTAGATGGGATGGCGGGGAAACCACCTTCCCCGGAGGCTAACGGGTGTGCAGGTCGGTGGAGCGGGGGTTGCGATAACCATTGGATGATAAGGCGGGATGATTGGATGGCGGCAGGATACAACATGTTTTGGTTGATGTGACAGGCAATGCGACAGGTACAGGCCCACCGGGGCTATGAATTTTGTTATGTCCACGCGCTAAAACAAAAACAGGTTAATATGGGATTTATAAGGGTATCGGGGTTTACAAAATTATAACAAAGAACGTGCGGGACAGGGTATAAAGGGGTTTAAACAGGTTTTAAAATGTTAAGACTTTAAGTGCCCAGGGATAAACAAATAATGGGCTTAGGGGTTTTGAGGCGAAAATAGGGAAAAAGGGGTTTGAAGGGGAATGAGCAGGATTAAAGGGGAAGGAAGCAATGGAAGAATGGGAGTTATAAGGAGGAAATGGAGAATGAAGGAGAAAACATAAAAACTGCTGCCAGCCTTGCAAAACCCAAACCAACATAGCTCAACACCTATTTTGATCCATTAAGATTGAATTTGTAGCAGAGCTAACACTGGCTCCTTCTGGGGATGAGATCCTCCCTGTGAGGTCTCAAGAACCTGCAGACCAATGCCTTCTAGCTGAGAACCAATTAATCAAAATTCCTACTGTCCCATTGGGCATGAAGTCGACTTTGCCTTCAAAACTGATCCTGATGCCCCTTTCTGTGAAGCTTTCTTCGATTTAGCAGTCCTCTCAGGTTCAGGCACTGGTTCAGCTAGTGATGTCTGAGGATTTCTTTGAGTATGTCTCACAAACTGAGCCATAAATTCAATGTGGAGTCGCCAAATGATGGTCTTCCTCCAATGGAGTCGCCAGACAGATGATTACAACCAGAATCTGTGTTCAAACCTTGTATGTCATCAAAGCTTGAAGCTGTGTCATTCTCCCAGGGAAGCTGAGCTTCAATTCTCCTCTCCCTGGCAACGACGCCAATTAATGTTATCACCCCAAGAAAATCACCTAGGTTGTATATCAATGATGCTCAAGAACATTAAAAACTCAACAAAAAATTGGATAAATGGTGGATGAATGAAAGAAATGCTGCATATTCAAGCCAGATAACCACTCTTACTATGTTGAACCCTAGACATGGGTGAACACCCCCAGACTACAAGGCTTTTAATCACCAATTACTCATAGTTTAAAGAAATTGTGATGATGAAGAAGACTGATTGCACTAGCAGATGCACAGGACCCTGTGATGGCCGACTGCAACTAGTTGAAAGGTCTGTAAATCTATTATCTAATACACAGACATGATGACAACTCTCTATGCATTAAAACAACAGAAACCTGCAAGCAATTTCAGTGAAACAACTAAATTCTAACACAAGGTGGGATGACAACTCCTCTACTGCTAAAAAATCAACAACGCATGAAATAATGCATGACAGGCACAACCTGGAACATAGAAGAAGTGAAAAAATGAGCGATTGACAACAAAAGAGGCTTGAATTAGCTAGAAATGAAGACCAGAAGCTGCAGGTCTCACAGTAGTTACAGTCTCCAGAAGTTGAAGCTTACAATAGGATTACGTTCATCTAACATTCATCAAACTGATTACATCATTTTTCTGGGTACATATAGAATCTCTTTACAAAATATCTCTGCTAGGCTACGCGTGGAGGGATCATAACTAACCACCAACCACATTTACAAACTATTATGGGCCTCTGATACATTCTGACTGTTTTAATTAACAAATTTGACATTCACTGATATTTTGGTGTCCTTCCTGAGCATACGGGATATAATATGTACAATGCTCCATAACTGATTTATTTCTTGATCTGCTTGAAGCCATCCTTCTTGTCCTTGACCGTGCTGTCTCTTTAATGGAGTTGCTGAGGATTAAATGCACTGAAAACCGGACCACCTCTTGCTTATTCACGTGCCCAAAATTGGTCAAAAACACAACAATATGCAACAAAAATGGACGAAGGGCCGAGGAGGAACACTGGCCGTTGGATGGCAAAAAGGATAGCCAAGATCTGATAGCGGGAGGCAATGGGAAAGCACAAAGGCAAGATGGATTATACGCCATTGGATATGGTAATTTGGACGGCGAAGATTAGATTTGAGAGGGCCATCGGGCGTAAATAAGGATGGGCGGATGATGGATGTTGAATCGCGGCAGGAATGATCCAACGGTTGACGGGAGAGGGAGGTACGAGTGCGTTAACAATCGGGAGTCGTAAAGGAAAGAAAAAAGTGGTTTTATCGCACCGCTTATGGCACTGCGGTGGTAATCGTACCGCGGGCAGCAATGCAATGGAATGGAGACGCGTGGTAGATGAGATGGTGGGGAAACCACCTTCCCTGGAGGCTAACGGCTGTGCAGGTCGGTGGAGCGGGGGTTGCGATAACCATTGGATGATAAGGCAGGATGATCGGACGACGGCGGGCTACAACACGTTTTGGTTGATGTGACAGGAAATGCGACAGGTACGGGCCCACCGGGGCTATGATTTTTGTTATATCTGCGCGTTAAAAAAAAACAAGTTAATATGGGATTTATAAGGGTATCGGGGTTTACAAAATTATAACAAAGAACGTGCAGGGACAGGGTATAAAGGGGTTTAAACGGGTTTTAAAATGTTAAGACTTTAAGCGCCCAGGGATAAACAAATAATGGGTTTAGGGGTTTTGAGGCAAAATAGGGAAAAAGGGGTTTGAAGGGGAATGAGCAAGATTTAAGGGGAAGGAAGCAATGGAGGAATGGGAGTTATAAGGAGGAAAGGGAGAATGAAGGAGAAAACATAAAAACTGCTGCCAGCCTTGCACAACCCAAACCAGCACTGCTCAACACCTATTTTGATCCATCAAGATTGACTTTGCAGCAGAGCTAACACATACCATCAGAATAAACTTGTTGAGGAGCATATAATGATGATGATCTTGAGATCAAATTCACTAATATTTATCCTCAAAATCCTCAACAAGTGCAGGGCTACTATGGTTTCCATCCATCCTTCTATTGGAGCTTCCAAATGATGCAATCCAGACAAATATTAAGAGTGTTCAATAACATATGTTGATACCAATGACAACACCATTCAAAAATACCCCCCTTTATCATTGATGGAAACACATACTCCCCCTGTGGTCACTATTCCCCCTAACATCATGCATTAATCTTGTTCTTGTGATTGATTTCCCCGTTTAACATCAATGGAAAAGGGCGGATCCTCTTGTAAAGTTGTTTGCTTTTCTTTTCTTGTAATATACCGTGGCTCCCCCTAACGAAATTCATTCCTATGTCTTCCTGCAAGATGCTTGTCTGCTTGTATTCCTTGCTGCTTGTTGTAATAAACTATCTATCTCCCCTGATATGTTATGTTTTGCATAAATTTCCATAGCTAAATCTACTTGTCAATATGCATCAACGACATTTGTCCTTTTGCGATTTATTCTTAAGTTTTCCTGCAAAAACTGTTACTTCACTAAAAATGCCCATAATGTTGAATACCATTATGAATAAATCTTCATATCTGCCATTTTTTAACCTGATAGAGCTTGAAACATGAAACTACTGCTATATAGACTCCCCTTCTTCAATATTCAGGGAGTCAACTAACTAGATTCTTCAGAATAATGTATGAACTAGATCTTTGGTCGGATCATCCTAAACCTTGACATATTCCAATTTACCTATTGATTCATCATAACCTTTCACTTTTACAAAACCTGAAAGCATGACCGTAGAGACCTTTTTTGTTACTTGATCTTCTTCATTTTGTTTTCTTCTCCAAACCTTCTTGTACCTGACGTTATGGCTTCTTTCATGGAATTTTTTATTTTGTACCTACAAGCTCTATCTATATGCCCATAGTTATGGCATTTGTAACATTCCATGTTGGTCTTGAATAATGGAGCAAACAACATATACTTTCTGCTAGCAAAGTCATCATGAAACCTGTATTTCGATCTTGCAAACTTGCTTCTAGGGTTTTAATAACATATTTGATAATCACACATGTCATACATTCTACAATCCGTAGCCATATTCCCAAAGTTATAACACGAAAAAGAATCACTATTAAATGTGCTAATACCTAGATGTGTTATCTCATCCCGTGGATCTTCTGCATTAATCCTTCTTTGGAGGAGGTGCAACCTTTTGTTGATTACTTCTTGGAGAAACAACATTTTTAATCTTATTTTGTCCTTCATTTTGATTTTTCCTTTGAGGGATTCTACTATCAATCTTTCTCTCCAGGTACTTGGAGTTTGTGCCTTCGTCATATGGAGCTTCACCTGCTTCCTTTTGTTTCTTCTTCAATTTGTCCATGTCATTGTTCTTCCTTCCGTCATCTAGCAATTTCTCCTTCCTAATCTTATCCATTTCAGAAAGGGAGGCATCAAGTTCTACTTGCTTTTGAGCAAGGTTTATTTGAAATCCATCTTTTAACAATTTCCTTCTTTCTTCTGCCTCCTCTACTTGTAGCTTTAGAAGAGTGACCTTTTCTGCTATTCTATTAAGATCTTGTATTTGTTCCTTTTACCTTTCATTTTCATTTATGAGCCTACTAATTTCTAATGAAGATGCATCTAGTTCCTTTTTATTTTGATTAACTTCAGTTACATACCTTTGACTAGATTCCTTTAATTGGCTTGCCAAATATTTCTTTCTTTTTTACTTATTGCACTTGGAGTTTCAAGAGAGCATCTTCTTCTTTGAGTGTACTATTTTACTTTTTGTGTTCTTCCATTATTTGAAGGAAATATTTAATTCTTTTTCCACATCCGCTTCTGCTTCTTCTTCGTCATCATTATCAGATTCTTTAATATGAGGATATGCATGACTATCAACATCTTTATCTTGAACTGTATGTTTTTGACTTTCACAGAGATATTTGAAGCTTCTTCCAAAGATTTTTGGCTGATGAGCATCGATCAACTTTGTCTTTACAGTTTCTGGAAGATTTCTAAGAATGTCATTCATGGCTTTCATATTTTACCTTCTAGATTCTTCAACAAATGTGTCTCCAGAAACAACAAATTTCAATACATGATATCCATGGGCTTTCAAGTAGGCTTCTATTTTAGCTTTCCAAAATACAAAATTTGATTCATTGAACAAAGGAATTCTACCAACTTGTTTCTCTTCGTCAGCTATAATAGGTTCTGAAACCGTTTCAATATTAGGTACTTCCTTTGATTCCTTTGAACACTTGGCGGCTTACTTCCTTTACTTTCCCATCCCAATTCATCTATATCTTCCTTCCAATTGTTAAGCTATAACAAAAGGAACATGCTCTGATACTAATTGTTGGAAATACTGAGAGGGGGGATGAATCAACATTTCTCTTCAATTACTATAATTTTAACTTTATAGAGCCTAATTGACATTATCATCAGATGTAACATAAATCAATAGTAAACAACACCATTCAATAATGTGCAAACATCAAGACAATATACACCAGGATTTTTAGTTGGAAACTCCTCCAGGACAAAAACCACATAATTCTTCTTAATATTTGTCTTCAATAAAATGTACATCAATATTTTCAGCTCTAACTGAGGGAGGCTCCAACCTATTGGTTTAAAGGGTCCAACCTATAGGACGATCCAATATCCTATTTACTAGCTATAATTGGAAAGACGCTCCAATGCCCTAGTTTTATAGGCTCCAACTTGAAGGATTGTAAAACACCCTGTTTTCTAGCTACTACCGGGCGAACACTCCAACACTCTGTGCAAGACACAGCCTTCCCTAGCACCAACCTTCTATCCTGAAGTGTTCTCAGGCTCCAACCTAAAGAGGACTCCACTCTCCTGCCTTGTACCACCCTGCTACCCTAATCAACCGACGTACCACATTTCATTTTTTTCAGAATAATCCCCCTATTGTCAATAAAAATAAATAACATCAAATGGTTTTTTAGCTTTTATCGTTCTATCATACTGGCATAAAGTTGTTAACATATACAACAATTCCTTTTATTCAACAACCAAACCTTAGTTTTCAATGTTAATGTTGTACTTCAACTTCTACCACTTAAACCATAAATTTTCAAATATGACCAACACTACTTGTTGTACATGTATATTTGTTAATGACTCTAGTAGTAGTGTATCCAATCTATAACCACAATGAACTTCACTATCTCTCTGACATCACAATCCGCAATATTGTCACTGCTCTCACTGTTGACTTGTGCCAATGAGCACAAACCTAGATGCCACCAATTTTTTTCTGTGCAAGCCCTCTCCGTTGTCCCAAACCTTAACTACTCATATCTTCAATATGCAAGTAAACCACTAATAACCCTGCAATGTCACTGTCACAACTAGCAAACACTGACATCAACCACTTCAACAAGATCTTTCCTTGAGCTTTAATATTAGCACTTTTCTCGATTCTTAAATTGGATTAATAATGCTCTCAAAAACCATATAGTAAGCTAAGAATTCTACAAAATGTCACTTCTTGGATGTTGTTCTACAAATTGATTCTTTCAAAGCAACTTCCAGATAACTTTCCAACCACCAACAAATACTAATTATGCGATAAAATGAACTTAGTGGGAAAACTAAAAATATTTGACCATAATAAAAAAATGAACCTTTGCCATACTAATTCATACCAAACTCTTACTATATTTGGAATTCAATTATAAAAAGAGGATGTGACTCGAATCTATTGAGTCCACGTGTCAATCAATAAGTATGTCCAACCATTCTTTAAAAAAGTCTTATGCCAATCTCAATTGAACCAAATAACATAATAGTAATGACATTTCACATATGGTTTGCGACCAACCTGTCACTTGTTCAACTTCACACTCATAGTACCCATGAACCTCTAATGTTCCACTTATGTCAACATGTTACCAAGGCTTCGATATTTCACACTGGCTCTCGTCATTTGATTTTTAGGGAATTTTATACGTCTTTAAGGAAGACACAAGATAGGAGCACAAATATGCAACTAATATTTTATCACATTGAATCAGGGAGTCAAGTCTCAATGATGCCATGATTCCTTATGTGAGTCTTTTAAACTGGTTCTTGTTTTACACAGAGAAGAGGTCAATCAAGGCTGCCAGGTATGTAGTATGCATTTCTGGCGAGTTCATTGACCAATTAATAGCTCGGGTCAAGCAAGCGACTAAGTTCAAAGGGATAAAGTTTGTTCACATCTATTCAGAAGCATACAACAAACCATACACCATAAATTCTCATGCAAGATCCAACAACATAATTCTAGAGCCGACCCACCAAATCGCACAAGGTATGGTGTTGGTTGCAAATAATTATAGAGATAGATCAATGCATAAGAGATCCCTTGTAGAGACTTAGAGCGAAGACAACGATAAATTTATTCAACTGCGGGTTTCTCTGAAGTCTGTAGTTTATCACATATTGCTTTGTTGCATGAGAAACACAATTAAGACTCAGACCTTTAAATAATCCAATGATATTGTTGTCAAATTATAACCAAAAGGAAACAAACCCAAGCCAAACTTGGACTTCTCATTAAGAATCACTAGGCTGCAAATGAATCATTGGTTTGCTGAACAATAGGGATAATATTTAAAAGGATCATCTTGATTTTAGTATAGTTCAAAAGTAGCCTAGCATACTTTGTTGAATAGTGTCACAATCATAACCCAAAGAGATAAACAAATAAATCTTCACTGGTCTTGTATAATTAGACATGCGAAGACCCATAAAATATACACCACAACCAAAACACTTGGTTGTTCCTCAGGGATGAAATCCGCAAGAATCTGCAATCAAATTAAACAATCGAAACCCTTATCCCAAGAATCATAACCAGAACCATCTACCTATCGTTGTTTTTTCAATGTCTCCACAAGGGCTAGAAAAATCAGAGCTTAACTCACAAGTGATTATGCGTTAAGTGCATGTATTAGGATATGGAATGAGGTTTCCTTATACAGTTCTGGAGTGGAACCTAAGAGGCAATCCAATGCCTATTTTAGAGGAATAATTTGAATTTTAAATTCAAACTTTTGGATGGAAAAACTCCTTTGTGGGTTTTTTAGAAATTGAACTTCAATTTTCTTTTTAGAGCCAAAATCCATGCCCTTGATTTAAAAAAAAATATATTCACAATTAACCTTTTCCCTCAAGAAATATTATTTTATGTCCTTGTGAGGAACCTCGTGGCATGAGCATTTGTCTTGGCAAGGAAGAGGTGCCACATCATCACCCTTTGGGGTTATTTCCACAAGTTGGGGCTTCAATTTCAAACAAGAAAAACTCCCAAACTGTGAAGGCCCTTGTGGTGTGCAACATACCACCAAAATTAGCTTGACGAGGAGCATCTAATGACGATTATATTGAGATCAAATCCACTAATTTTCATCCTCAAAATCCTAAAAAAATGTAGGGCTACTAGGGTTTCCAGCGATCCTTCCATTGGAACTGCTAACTGATGCAGTCTAGACAAATATTAAGAAAATTCAATAAAATGTGTTGACATCAACGACAACACCATTGAACACGTATATATGATCTTCTCATCCACGTCTGAGATACTTTCAACTTGGTTTTCGAATCAATGGCCATTCTACTTTTCTTCTTATTATCTTTCTTATTGTTCTTCGAGTTTAGCTTTGGATGCAACTTTCAACACTTCTCCTTTGTATCACTGTCAATGTTGTAGTGGTTGTTGAGCTCTTTGTACTAGTGTGTTGTGGCTTTCATATTTTTATCTTTTTCACCTTTTTCCTTCTTCTTCCCTTCCTTAGAAGCGTCCTATAACTCCTTCTGCTTAGATCGACTTGATTGTGCTCTCTTTAGGCCTATTTTCTCTAATTACTATGCCTATACACAATCCTCATTCATCGATTTGGGATGTTTCTCCTACAGATGACAATGTAGACCCCCCAAATACTTGAGGAGTACATCTAGGTTCTTTTGGGAGATACCCAACATTATGACCATCTTTATGAACTTGGTGTTGTACTCCTGCACACTTTCATTAGAGAAATTTTGAGGCAAAAAACGAGCCTAAAAAAATGTACAAGAAAAATAAACTTTATAAGAACCAATAAGATTCAATACGATGATGTTAACGATGGGGGATGATTCAACATTTTTAGAGTAAAAAAGTAAACATATAAAAAAATAAAATAAAAAACTACTTTCTCAACTCGTATTTTCAACTTATCTTCCTACAATTTTACTCAAATTTTGAGCAAGAGCACTCCTTGGATGCGGAATTTAATTTTGCATTCATGTTTTTTCATGTATTTCACAATTTTCATGTAGTAGGGTCCATCAAAAGTATGCAACATGGGTAATCCTTAAATACAAAATTATATTTTGCATACAACGAGTGCTCCCACTCAAAATTTGAGTAAAATCATAGGGGAATAAGTTGAAAAAGTACTTTTTTCTTTTTTCCCTCCAAAACTTGATGAGATAATCTAATCCTAATTTATTATTTCCACTATTATTTTATAATATTCCTTAGGAGGCCCATTTTACACCTCAAAATTTCTTTAATGGCCCCGACTTTTTCCTGAAGACCAGATCAACTGGCCCTCTACATACTTAATAGGGTAAAATTGTGACCTAATGAGTGTTTTGAAATCTTCCCACTTAGGCACTGGAGGATCTCCCTCCAACCTTAAGGTTTCTGTGTGGATTTCCCACTAAGTCATAGCATGATCCTTTAATTTCAGCCGCGCAAATGAAGTCTTACGTTCTTCCTCAATTTGATGGACACTAAAATACACTTCCATTTGTTGCAACCAATTATTTAACTTTAGAGTGTCGATCTCATCGTGGTACAACTTGATATTGAATTTTGCTTCCATTTTAAATAGGGTTTGTGATTGATTCACAACACTCAAATTGGGTTGATATTTTCCAAGTTCTTTCTTCGACTAGTTCTCTATTTCTTCCTGATCTCCTGATCCCCCTTCTGATTTGTCCTTTGCATTTCAACCCCCATCTTCTACAAATATCCCAATCTTATTTTTCAGGCCCTCCAAGAGGATATTTACATTATGAATTATATCTGCAACTTGTTTTTCTAGCTACGAAAACCTCTCCTCTATATGATCACGAGGGTTATTCACATATTTTTTGACTATTATTAGCATTTTTTGACTTTTTCCCCAGCCGATATACATCCCATGCAAATCTCAACAAAATACCCAAATAAACTTGCTATGATACCAATATGATCCTTAAACTATTGTGGATATTCTAATGGATAATTAGTCACAATTGATATGATAATATTATGGTAAAAGTATGAAATTCTACAGTATTAAAGTTTTATTATATTTCTTGATCTATAAATTTACTATTAATAGTGCATGCATGCGAATGAAAATTATGCAAAAAATAGGGAAAAACAAAATAAAAGCTCACATACACACATTAGACACAATATGTGCTTTGGGAAACCCTTTCGGGAGAAAAACCCAATTGGAAGGTGAGGTCGCTTTGCTCTCTTTTTTTGAATGGAAATATGCTTGTAAGTACAAAGAAGTATAGCCTGTAGTCGGTGGGTTGCTACTATACATAAGTCCTACCTGTGTGATCTAGCTCCTATCCCCTCTTGGCTATTTTTTCTTATCTATATAACAAATGCACTCAAAAGAATGGAACTCCTTTTCCTCATAGCGGCTTGGTCATAACACAACCTGACAACCTAATAGTGGTTAGCTTTGGCTACATCAACTCTTTATCAAAGTTAAAATATAGATTATTTTAGAGTCTTCTACATCATAATCACGTGGGTAGCTCATTTTCCATGAATAATGGAGGATGACATGGTATCATCTTGAATTGTGGTGGTGAAAACAAGAACCTCAACTTCTGAGTGGCATAACTTTCGCATACAGACTCTAGTTAACATGATTCTTGTGTTGTTTGAAAGGTCTCTATGTGTACAATATGAAAAGAAGGTGTTGCACTAAAGAAAAAGAAATTACCCCTAGAAAATGTCATTTAATTCCTCAAAATTCTCTCAAAAGGTTTCAGACCATGCTTTGCCAAAATGGGTCCTGCTGGTAAAAATAGTCCCATGAGTTGATTTCTCCACTTTTTCCACTCTAAAAGAATAGAGATGGATGATAGATAATATAATGATACAATCCAAATCACTAAGAGTGTTTACTAGAAAACATATATCTTGTTGAGTGTTCACTGTGGAAATTTCTATGTTTGACACATCGGAAATCGCTACTGCATTATTTGGTTTATTATCTCCTACTTCTTATTTCCATTAACAAGTTATTTATAAATATAAATACCGAAATAAATCCAAATGAAGCCTTCACACATATACAGATCAACAACTGAAATAACTGAGACAATCACACAAGGGACAACGTTATTTTTGGACAATCATCCCCAAAAAATCCCAATACGGGAAAACCAGTGTAACAGATATGAGGGTTTTATTATTATGCAGTTTCTGAATACAACTAGGGTGCCAAAAATGGCTCACCCTTTAGAGATTTTCCTTGGTAGAAGTACCTTTCTCTGGAGACATATATTCTGGCTAATCAACAACCAGATGATGAACCCCACAGTGATCTCGACCGTTCCTCAGCTAAATAGCGAAAGCTGCTCCAAGCTTCCTTCCGAAACCATGTCACACTCCAGTGACTGCGTCACCCTCTACGGCTCTGCATCTGCCTCTCAGCTCCCAGTCCACCCCATGAAAATTCCTCAACATTTCTTCTTCAGCCCAACGTCAACTTTGTAGCCCTCTGCGTTAGCAGCGTTAGCCTCTGCTACCTCTGCGTCAGCCTCTTGGCCCTTTGCGTCTTCTGCGTTGACCTCCTCAGCCTCTGGGTCAGTCTTGGCTGCCTCTGCATCAACCTTCCAAGGCTCTACACTGTCTCTATGACACTTTCTATGCCTATTTGTTATGTATTCTCAACCTTCTACCGAACTGCCCCTTGCTGCAACAGATCGCTAACTCGATTTCTCAGCAAACCCTACCCCAAAAAATCGAATTAACTGATCAACTTGGTGTATCTCCAATTGACCCTCAAGCTTCTTGTTATACTTTTCCTATTGAGACTTCAATAGCCGAGATTAAGTCCCTAATCAACAGATAAGATTAGATTTGGCTTGATCCTCGTTATTTAGAAATTTCTCATCCATATTATATTAATACACATTAATATTTTAATTTTCCTAAGTTTATACTTAGGAACCCCATTAAAAATATTAGTTATTTTAATATCTCTCCATCCGGGTGGAATTTCCTCAAACGATTTCTAGGTCTTGGAGATCTTATGTGTCTTAGCCTCTCCACCAATTTTCATGGCTATAGAACATCTGATGCTACCACAAATCAACACTCCATCTTAGTGAGGAATGTGCTCTAGTAATGCTCCACCACTGAAACATCGCACTGATCTTGTGCATAGGTACCTGTGCTAATGCTTGGCCTATTGCCTCACATCCTCTTCACTGCTTCTCCCTGTATTTCTGCCCATAACACTTCCACTACCACTGTTACATCTGTACTGCAGCTCCCTCTCAACATGTTGCCCATGCTTTCCTTAACACTGCCACTGCTAACTGTTGCATTGCAACTCAGTTACCGAGAAGTAGGTAACTGACTTCTCCCAAACACTGACATCCCAGTCAATCTGGAAGCCTTGTGATGCTGAAGCTACCTATGCTGCTATCCTGTGCTTCCCTTGCTGGCACTGTGCTGCTGCATACACCTCTGTGCCTCTCGCACTGCTACAACCTCCACTACTCCACTGCGTTGCCTCATATTTTTGCACCCAAGCACTGTTGCTTCCTCCACACTTTGCTCCACCCAACACCTGTCATCATGCTACTGTCGTTAAGGGGTCCCATAGCCATATGTGATCCAAGATTTTGGGTACCTCAAGGATCCTGGCCCTAGCATGTATTCCTGCTGACTACAACTCAATGTCTCCCTACCTCTTTTCTAGAGGTGCATGAGCACTCATGGCACAATCATCATTAGTCTCGACCTCTTTCTCTGCCTTAGCTGGAGATGCCTTTGAATTGGAAGCCTCTCCCTTATTTTTCTTCCTTGGACACTGGGATGCATAATGTCCCATCTCCCCACAATGGAAGCACTTAACCTTGTAGATGTCCTTCTTCCTCTTCCCTTGTTGTCCCGCAGATGCTAGAGCCGCATCTTCCTCTCTCTTTCTTGATTCAACTTCCCTTGCCACTACTCCCCGCCTTGGTCAACTTCCTGATCTCTTCCTGGTAAAAAGCTGCCCATATCTCCTCCCAACTGGGAAGAGTATCCTTGCCCAAAATACTTTGGACAAATGTCTCTCACTCCTCAGAGACTGCATTCAAGACAATCCTGACCATAAATTCTTGATCCTGTGTAGACCCCATGGAAGTAAGCTGGTCGCAAATCTCCTGAAACCTGAGAAGGATGGATCTATCTACTCTCCCTTCTGCATCTAATATGACTACAGCCGATTCTCCAATAACATATTCCTCTGCATAGAAGAGCCTAGTATAAGGTGGTCAATGCCTCCCACATCTCCCTTGTTGTGTTCTTATCAGCAATATGTGGTATGAAATGATCTTTGAACCCGTCTAGGATCAAGAATTTTTCCTTCGCCTTGGCCTCCCCATAATTCTCATTAGTAGATGGGTCAACTGGGATAGCTACAGTTTTTAAGGCAAAGTCCTTGATGCGATGTCTGTCAAGGATTTCCAGGATCTTGGCCTTCTAGATGAAAAAATTGGAAGCTCTGTCCAATCTGTCTTGATCCCTCAATCCATTGACTGCCATTTAAACTCCTCTTCTAGATTCCCTCTGAGCCTCGACTTCCCTCCTAGAAATCCTCCAACCAAGTGTCAAACTACTCCTCTCCAATCCTCCTTTGCCGCTGCAACACGGATCTGGATTCCTTGGCTAGAAATATGTCGAGGTATTGATTCCCTATACCTTGGCTCAGTCTCCTTAGACACTATTCTACTTCGACAGAAACAACATCCCACGAGCTCCTCAAATCACAATCTTCCCACAGCTCCCCAAGCCCTGACAACTGAAGAAACTGAGACCATTAGGCTCTGCACAATCATCGCTTGGGTTGAATCTACTCCTCCTGGCCACAACGTCAATCCTTCATGGCTGAGAAAGATGGCGGGGCACTCTGTAGGTCTGATTTTCCCCTCTCTACTTCTGTGCTAACCCTCCTCTTGGCTCAAAATGATGACGCAGGCTCTGCATCACTTATTCTCTAGATGTTTTTGCTCTGGAACAATGCTGTCCTTCGGGACAACTGTTATTGCTGCAAATTTCAGATTTCTATTGGTGCCTTCAGTCCTCCTATGATCTGGAATGCTTTGATACTATGTGGAAATTTCTATGTCTGACAGATCAGAAATCCTTACTGCATTATCCGGTTTATTATCTCTTAATTGTTCTTTCCATTAACAAGTTATTTATAAATATAAATATCGAAATAAACATAAATGCAACCTTCACACATATACAGATCAACAACTGAAATAATTGAGACAATCACACAAGGGACACCGTTATTTTTGGACAATCGTCCCTGAAAAAACACAATGTGGGAAAAGCGATGCAACAAATATGAGGGTTTTATTATTATGCAGTTTCTAAATACAACTAGGCTACCAGAAATGGCTCACCCTTCAGAGATTTTCCTTGGCAAAAGTACCTTTCTTTGGAGACAGATATTTTGGCTAATCAACAACTAGATGATGAACCCCATAGTGATCTCGACTGTTCCTCAGTTGGACAACAAAATTTTCTCCAAGCTTCCTTCCGGAACTACGTCACCCTCCAAGGACTGCGTCACCCTCTATGGCTTTGCGTCTGCCTCTCAGCTCCCAGTTTGTTGCACGAAAATTCCTCAGCGCTTCTCTTCAGCCCAATGTCAGCTCTGCAATTCTCTGCGCTTCCTGCATCAACCTTTGCTACCTCTGCATTAGCCTCTTGGACCTCTACGTCAACCTCTTGGCCCTCTACATCTTCTTCGCTGGGCTCCTCATCCTCCGCGTCAGTCTTGGCTACCTCTGCATTAGCCTTCCAAGGCTCTGCGCTATCTCTACGACACTTTGTATTGCTCTCTGTTATGTATTCATGGCCTTTTGCCGAACTTTCCCTTGCTGCAACAGATCACTAACTTGATTTCTCAGCAAACCCTACCCCAGAAAATCGAATTGACTGATCAACTTGGTGTATCTCCAACCGAACTTCAAGCTTCCTCTTATACTTTTCTTGTTGAATCTTCAACGACCGAGATTAAGTCCCTAATAAATGACGAAGATTAGATTTGTCTTGATCCTCGTTATTTATAACTTTCTCACCCATTTTATATTAATACACATTAATATTTTAATTTTCTTAAGTTTGTACTTAAGAACCCCATTAAAAATATTAATTATTTTAATATGTCTCCATTCGAGTGGAATTTCCCCAAACAATTTTTGGGTCTTGAATATCTTATGTGTTGTAGCCTCTCCACCAATTTTCATGGTTAGAGAACATCCGATGCTACCACAAATCAACAGTCACATGGGTACATCAAGGAGCGAATCAACTGTCGGTAGGATGTAGGATCAATGAATCTTGAGTTTGAATTCCTTAACTCCTTCAAATTAGTGATCATAGGAGTTGTCATAGGTTTACTATCCATCATACCAAATTTCTGCAAAATCTTGATCACATATTTTCCTTGACCAAGATAAATCTCACCAGGTTTCTACCACACTTTGAGCCCCTAGTAATAGTGGAATAGTCGAAGATATTTGATATCAAATTCAACTGTTAGTTGTTTCTTTCATTCATGAATATGATGCTCTACACCAATTATTATTAAGTCATCCACATAGAGTAATATGATCACATATTCATTCTTTACCACCTTAATGTAGATATTTGGATCTGCAAAACTTTTGATGAAACTAAGTCTTAGTAGATTAGCATCCATTCTGGCATACCATGCTCTAGAGGCTTGTTTCAAGCCATATAGAGCCTTCTTTAACCTACAAACATGTGTTTCCTTGCCATGTACTTCAAATACTTTGGTTTGATCAATGGAGACTTATTCATCAATTTTCCTATTCAGAAAGATTCTGTTTATGTCCATTTGATGAATGTTCCATCCCATTGCAGCTGCAATAGAAATAAGGGATCTAATGGTTGTGTATCTAGTTGTTTGAGAAATAATTTCTTCGTAGTCAATTCCTTCTTGTTGAGATAATCCTCTTACCACAAGCCTTGCCTTATACTTGTCAATACTTCCATCAACTACATGCTTGATTTTGTACAACCACTTGGAAGTTACGATTGATTTGTCTTTAGGCCTAGGAAAATTTTCCCAAACATCATTCTTCATTGTTCAATTTCCTTTTCACAAGTGGTAGGTTCTGCTTAAATAAATTTAGTCATGTAAGCCGCATAACTTGAATATCTCTTGGGTTTATTGCTTTCTCTGAATGTTCCTTTTGCTACTACACGTCCTTTAGCTTATTGTAGATTTGATCTTAACCAAAATGGTCTTTTTCAAGTTTATGGAATGATGACTGGCTGTACAGGGTCACTGGGTCATTTTGGTTCTTCATTATAATTAGTTGTAGGTTCTAGAGGATTGTCTTGCCTTGAATTCTCTTCATTGGGAAAAATAGGTTCTTCTTCTTCATCAGAGTCAATGGAGATATCCTTAGACTTCTTGTATGCAATTCTTTTATCGAAGGTAATATCTCTGCTTACTACTGGGTCCAACTTCTTCCTTTTGTCCCTGGGAATGTCACTGTAAAAAAGACATTAAAAAATTATGAGGTGATCAACATTTGATTTATTTCTTGTAAATGATTCTTCCGGGGTCATGCCATCGAGAATTTTGTGAGGACTTCTATTATGTATGTAGACCACTGTCATAGAAGCTTCTCCCCATAAGAATTTGGGAAGGTCTTGGTCATGTAGCATGGCTCTTACACATTCTTCAATGGAACAATCGTACTATTTTGTTGAGGATTGTAGGGAACTTTAGCTCCCTCTTAATTATTTCTTCTTTGCAAAAAGTTGCAAGTTCGTTAGAAGTATATTCTCCACCATTATCTGATATTAGGGTTTTGATTTTATTTTCTGTCATATTTTCCACTTCCAGCTTAAACTCTTGGAACTTCTCGAATACTTCATATTTAGATATTTAATTTAAGGTATATCCAAGTTTTTCTGGAATGATCATCAATAAATGGTACATAGTATTGATGATGACCAAGTGAATTTTTTGACATGGGTCCACAAACATCAAAGTGTATTAGGTTCAAAATTTCTTTGGATCTTGTGTCATTGCTAGTAAATGGTTTCTTCACATTCTTACTAAGGGCACATCCCTTACAGGCTCTTTCATGCACTTCTTTTAATTGGGTTATACTAGAAACCGTTTGATTCAATGATGGAAATATCTTGTAATGGAGATGCCCATACCTTCTATGCCATAATTCAAAAGGGTTGATGTCTAAATGTAATAGAGCTTGAGGAGGAGTTAGAAGTCTATACAACCTATCCTCACGAATCCCAATAGTCCTTGCATTTTTAATACTAGATCCATTTTCCCAAACCATAAGTTTGTCATCAACAAATGCTACCCTATCTCCTTTATCTTCTAAGTAAGAAACATAAATAAAATTATTTTTAAAAACTTGGTACATAGAGGTTGTTGTTGAGATGAATATTCTTGTCTCCAAGTTCAATTGAGTGAGAAACGTTTCTCTTTGATAGGGTTTTAGGTTGACTACGTTACCCTGTCATATGCCTTGAAGCTCCATTGTCGATTACCCATGTATTATCATCTTCAAATGAACCCATCAGAACAAAAAAAAGACTTCCATCCATGACTTCTTTAGATAGTGTTGATGATGTTGGAAGATCCACCAACACTAAGGGTATCTCCCTAGTATGAAGTGGCAATTAGATGTCACACCATTTAAGATAGGAGTCCCATCCAAATACCAGCCTCATTACCATTGTATGTGTGTGTTTTAGGCTTGGATGTCGAATGCATAGAACAGTGTGAGACTGAGTGTAATACGTTAGAAGAATGAGAATGAGATCAACTCTCCATTGATATCTTCCAGATCATGATATACGAATACAAAAAAAACATCATGCACAAGAAAATGCCTTAAGGAAGCATCAGATAGATGAAACTAGCTAAGACATACTTAAAGGAAAATTTCTATAAATCACTAAAGAATTAGTTCACAATCGATCGCTAACAATAACATTGAATGAAGGGAAAAGATTAAAAGTCAACAAACACGCTGCATGAACATGAATTAGTTCATAGACATGAAATCAACGTGTAAACCACATGCATACATAATTGAAATATCAGATAATAACAATAGAGGAATTTATAGGGATCAATGCAAGAATGAAAAATATTCTCATTAATATTGTCGCCAATACGAATATCTGTATAACAAGCTCATCAAAACGCAATATTGGGACGAGAGCAGTTCATGTCATCTTCATAATATAACACTAACCTCACAATCCATCCACCTATAAGCTACCAAGAGCGAATGCTTTCAACTCCTCAAGCACAAGATAACATTCCTATAACTAGCCTAGCTTAAGTGCTAAAAGTCCTTTCGCTCAAAGCATGAGGTTAGATTTATAGAAAATAGGAAGGTGACGTTTCACCTTCTCCTATGACCTTTGGACTCCCTTATGACCTTTCAACTTTCAATTGACTTTTGAGCTCCCCTAGGACTTTTAGACTCTCACAACGGCTCTTAAACTTCTATAAGACCTTTGATCTTCTCTTTTTCCTTTTCCATAATTTCAATATTTTTTAGTTAATGAAAAACTAATATATTTATATTTTAATTATTGAAATTCAATGAGCTCTTGATGTAGCATCTTGTGAGTAGACTTTTGACTCCAAGAAAATTGATGTTGTACTCGTTACACACTTGGTAACCTTGGAGCTATTTAGATTTCAATAGACGTTATTGACTAGGATGATGCGTCCACACGGTACAACGAGAAACCATTCCACAACATCAATCCCCTGGGTCGTCTTAGCCACCAATTTGGCTTGAACAAATAAATGATGAACATCCTCCTTTGCAAATTTAATCCCACAAATACACAAAGCCATGAGTTAGGATCCCAGATTTTAATAAAATAATAAGAGATAATTACAAAAATAAAAAGATGTTCAAATAAAATTATATAGCCCCGAAACAATGATATTCAAACTACTTGATTAATCTTCCTTCATGCTTTGTATTTTATCGAGGCTTCCCTTGGAGTGTTTCTCAATGCAATGTTTCAATAGTCTTTATGCTGGACCTAAATAGTGTTTATTGCTCTTTTAAATGGTGTTTTCCTTTATCTAATTCTCCTCTATTCCGCTATGGCAGTGATGATTTTCGATTAGTAATTGGTGACTACTTCGTTATCTTCACCGCATGTTGTCACATTCTAATTTGTTGAGCTATTCTCCCATGGCTTGCAACGTTCTTTAGCATTTCCTTTGAATTGGTGATATCTCTTGTCACCCTATCAATGCATAGTCCCTCAACATATTGCCTATAGTCATAATGCTACCATGGAATAATCCCAATGCTGATCTTTGAAAACATGGAATGTGTCAAATGTAGGATCCATCTATGTATTATTTGAATGCATTAACACATGTCTTTTGTGGTTGCGCTTTATTATAATATTCTCGTGTTTCACAAAGCATTTCTTGAAGCAGTTGTCTATAATGCAATTTTTTGGAAGCCTTTCCAGTGGGTTTTTCCGGTCAAAATACGGCAGCAATTTATTGGAATCGCAAGTTTGATAGCTAGTTTCTGCACAATCAAAGAATCCCAGGGGTTTTCCAGGGTGCTGAATCCAAATATGCAGTAAAAAACCATTTTAACTGCAACAAATCAAGATTTAACCTCAATTTATTCCGCCAGATTTCGTCACTGGAATCTCCAAAAAATAGCATTATAGACAACTCCTTCCTTGAATACATTGATATGCTCTTGAAGCAATGCATACCATGCTCTTTTGGCTTTGATATTAATCCCCGATGATATGTTGACATTTGGTCCTTTCTTTTCAGCGTATACGACATGCATGGTTCACCATGTATTGTGACCACTGTAAATTTTGTATGATTTGCACAATCCCTTTTCCAATGCCTAGCTTTTGCATGATAATAATGCTGTGACCTTAATCTAAGTATGATGTATTTAATTGTTTGATAAAGAGCATCTGGATCAGCAATTGTGTTTACAGCGAGTGCCCTAAGCCAGGTCCTTACATCACTGGTTAAGCTTTGGACAAAAATTTTCATTCTGACATCATTATCATCAATTTCAAGTTCTCAAACTAGTCCATCATTTTCCTAGTATGTTGTCGTGCTGTATAGGTGTCAGTACCATCAAAATAGGTGATTTTACTTTGATAATCTTGAGGCATAGCCCCTGGATTTGCAGGCAACTGCAAGGGAGCATAGCAATTTTCCATATTGACAGGTATAAGTGGGACAGCTGGAAGCATAGGGATAATAGTTGAGATAAGTGTTGTGGATGGGGGAGTGGAAAATGTGCTTTAAAGTGATGATGGTGAACTAGAAGAAGCTGTAGCAATGGAAGAAAGGATTGCTGCTTCTCCGGGAGTAAGCTCAGATTGGATGGATTTCTATTGAGGTGTATCACTATTTAAATCAACAGAATTTTCTTGAATTTCTTGTCTCCTAAGATTTTTAGAGATCAAGTTAGGATTTTCAAAAATAGGTGTAGGATTCGGATCTGGATTTGATCTAGTGTAATGGGTTTTCTTCTTTGGAGCCACCTTCTAAATCTGTTTTTGGTATTTTCTAGAAGTATTTGAAGAACACTACTTTTGACAATATCTTTCTAGGAAATTATGAATTGCGAGAGCCTTGAAATTTCCTGAAGATATTTTGAAATTAAAAAAGGAAACTGATCAAATTTTTGAGAGAGTTGTTTAAAGCCTAAAGCTAGACTAGAGATTGACTAAAGTAGCGTTTATTTTCTCCTGTAGTTGCATAGAAAAAAAAGTTTCAAAGGTTGCCTGGCTAACTTCAGGCTCCATATGTAGCTTTAGAAAATAGACAGGAGTAACAAACATAGTCATTCAGGTCCCCAGTGGAGTCGCCAATGATGTTATCACTCAGTTTGTTCCCCAAAAGTTGTGAGAAAAGGGAATACGGCCAATGTAACCACCAACTAATCTTTTAGATGCAGATTCTAGCCAATCTGCAGCTAGAGAGGACTCTCTCTTTATGATTTAGCTTTGTTTTGCTATATGTTAGGCTAGTTATGAAGTACAAGTAATTGTTTGATTTTTGGATGGTGACATTTCAATAGAAAAAGGGTGAAAAGTATGAGAAGTTCAGGCCATTGGATTAATGGAGTCAATGAAAGTGAACTGCTAGGTATGGTTTCTCTGACAAAGGAGGAACTACAGAGCAAGATAATTAATCATGGAAATTTTTTCAAGGTGGAATCAGGTGAAATGGAGCCAGGGGATGAAAGGAAATTAAGAATCTTTCATCATGTTGATAGAAGGAATGTGTATGAATATTACTAGGGAGCAGTTAAGAATTCCTTGGTTATATTCAGGGTGTAGAACCTGGGAAACATGAGCAGTTAAGAATTCCTCCTTATACTAGTCCTGAAGAAAACATAAAAAATGACAGGAATTGAAGACAGAGTACAGTTAAGCAAGTTCCGGGTTATTCTTTTTCCTGTAATTTAGAACATGATATATAGATGATATATAAAACACAGAAATAGTAAAACAACAGTTAAAAAGACTTATTGGTCCATGAAATAATTCAAGAATTCTGTAACATGGGATTCTGCCATCAATTCCATAACCAGAGAGTTCATCAGCAAAGCACTCCAGCAATATTTATTCAGAAGAGTTCTCAAATTTACAACACAGTTCTAGAATGATATCACCAACCCCCAATACTTAGCTTGGGGAGGTATTTGTACAAAAATGTTTACAAAATATCTCAAAAGAGATAATATCTTGCAATAACTTCTTTCACCTACTCTACAGAAGGAGTAAATTCTCTTGGGAACAGAGAGAAATGAATGCAAAAGTAAGAAATGTTGTGCTGGCCATTTTGTTAGTGAGATGCATTGATTACTTGCTCAGTGAGCCGGCCGATGGATATTTTTAGTGAAATTTCATGCTGCTAGCGTTGCTTTCCTAGGTGCTTTGATTGCGCTTTGATTGACTGCTTAGCGTGATTTTTTATCTGCTCTTTCCTCC
Organism: Pinus tabuliformis; assembly: GCA_031772625.1. Lineage (NCBI taxonomy): Eukaryota > Viridiplantae > Streptophyta > Pinopsida > Pinales > Pinaceae > Pinus > Pinus tabuliformis. Next base: position 398,024,642 of record CM062819.1, read on the forward strand.
ACTTTATAACATATTTAGTGTTCTAGGAATATAAACAAAACTTTCATATTTGCCTACAAAATTTCCAGCATACTCTTCCACCATTGGTCATCTGTTAATTTGTGTCTCTGCATTTTTATCAGAGTCTCATCTTCATCCGTGTACCTGAAGAAAGTGGGCTGAATTTTGAAAAGATGCCTCACTTCATGTTCAATAGAAAACAGATTTTCTAAATTGTCATACAGACTCTGTCGAGATGGGAGTGCCTTCTCTCCTGCAGAACTTGATGATGCTGAGGCTTCGCTATCCACATATGTATTTAACCTGTGAACATAGGTTGCATGTGTCATTAGTCTATAGTCATTAGTTAACAAATTGGGCAGACCCTTTTCTTGCAAAGTTGTAAACTTTTGTGTGAAAGCATTTATCTCCATTTGCATTTCCTGGCACTTCCCTTTATAGATTTTGTATGAAGTTCCTCATGGTTAGGATTCTTTTGATTATTAGAATAGTTCCTGTCCTGTCCCTGATATCCAGATTTTCTAGATATTCTTTTGTGTGGGTGTTCAAGAAATGTATTAGCCTATTAGCCTGTTCAGGCATGTTTCCCAGTGAATCCCTAGCCCTTTGAATTTCTTCTTGAGTTGCTGCTACCAAATCAATCTGCTCATGAATTATCTGTATTGATTTCCACATATTAGTGATGGATTGGCCAATGTTGGCCCACAAAATGCTCCTAATTTCTGCCATAGGTTTGTCTAATAAGAGGTCCTTTTCCAATGCTTTAACTTTATTCTCCAATGCTTTTACCTCTCTTGTATTTTCTGCCACAGTCATTTTAGCTTTATCATAACTAATTTCCAGCTTGGCTACCTTCTCTTTAGCATCCTTTAATTCTGACACTTGGAGTCTTAGATCCTCCATAGCCTTTATCAGATCATCAGTAGTCATGGTAGTGTTGCTGCCTGTTGTTGTTGTTGTTGAAGTACTTGGTGTTGTTGATGCCGATACAGTAGGAGGGACTGCTGTTGTGACTGTAGAAGGAGCAGTTGTAACTATTGGAGTTGTTTGTGATGGCTGAGAGGCCAAATCTCCCTGTTTTCCTTGTAGTGCTTCCTCCAATGCCTTCTCTGTTTCTGCCAACCTCTCATTCATTTTCATCAGCAAGTCCATTGTATCTTCCTGTGATTTTTGTTCAACAATCTTTGTAGTTTTGGGATGCATGGTAATGGGTAGCTTGAGCTACTTCCTGAGAGCTGCAATATCTTCTTCCTTCTTTTTTATTAATGCATGGATTCCTTTGGGATCCTTGGGATCTTGTCCCAGCTCTATGATAATCTCTTCTAAGGACTTAATTCTATTATCCTTAGCCAAAGAGGAAGCCTTTTCCAACTCCAATTGGGCAGAGGTATTATTTAAAGAATTCTGCAATTTGTGGGCCAGCAATGCCTTATTTGCCAATGTGGAGTATACCATTTCTCCTGTTTCTTTATGTAATTCAATTTGGTCCATTGGCTGGATACCCTTTGCTAATACTTCTAGATTGTTCCTGATGTAATCAGCAGCTGACTATGGCTACAGAATTTTGGGCTTGAAGTGACTTAGGATCATTTTTACTTCTTGAATGTCATATGCTGACATTAACCTTTGTTGATTTGTGGGTGCCATCTTTAGCAAGTGATTGTAAAGTTGAATTCTTATTGGCTCATTCTTTGCCTTTATTTCAGTGAATGTTATCTTGATGTCTAAGCCTTGCTTTCCTTGTGACTTGGTAGAAGAAACTTCCACACTATCTTGTCTTCCAATCTCCTGCCTGTGTGAACTGGCCGATGTTTCTGTGACTGGAGATGTATCCTGGTTGACTGCTCTCTCTTCCCTTGGACTGTCTATGATCTCCTGAATGAACTCCTCCTCTGATAGGGGGTTCAATCTCTGCCTTTTCTCCCCTGGTTTCTCTTCTAGACCGCTGATTGGTGTGTCTTCTTGCCTGTCCCTTTTCTTGCCTCTCTGCTCATTTAGAGGAGTTTGTAGTATAGGGATTTCCGGGGCCTTTATTTGTGCTAGGGGGACCTGCCATTGGCCTTGTTCCTTTGATGTAGCTGGCTGGTCTGTCATTATATCCTGTTCTGAACCTATTACCTCTTTTCCTTTTGCTGACCCTATGTTGGCTTTTTGTGTGGGCTGCTGAGAAGTCCCTGCAAAAGATGTATAAGCTCCTGTGTGTTGGGGCAGTTTAAAGGATACCTGTCCAAAAGAGTCCAGGTCAAGCATTTTTTCAAGTTCTTTCATGGCTTTTTCCAATTTCTCTTCCTTAGTAATCTCTTAAACTAATGTGCCTTCTACCCATTCTTGTTGGTTAGCATATTGTTGAATTTTAGGGATTTTGTGGTGAAAATATGCTGTAAGCTTATTTTTCACTTTCCTATAACTTATGAAATGTTCAGGGTCATACGGTGCCCAATAAAAACTTTGTTTCAGATTAAGCTACTCACCTAAAATCTTATCAGCCTCTTCCTAGGCTTCCCTTTTATTGAAGACAAAAGGGCCCAATTGATTTCTTATTTTGAGTTGTGCCTTTTTCCTAGCACCATAGAAATGAGTCAGATCTGAACTAATAAATTGCCTAAAGTATTCCAGGGCAAACAGTCTCATAGGCACATACTTTGGCAGCTTGTAGGGGCATAATTCACAGCCACATATCCAGATCTCTGTGTGATTCTGGTAAAAGTACCAGTCACCTACACTGTAGTCTTTTTAGAGATGTAAAACTTTCTGCATTTCAGTAGAGACCCTGGCAGGAGGAGTTGTAATCAATAAAGAAGTGGCTGGATGTATGAATAGGTCAATGAACTCACAATATGTATAAGGGAAGTTATGGACTATATGGAATACTGAGGTCCAGAATATCACAGACCTCCTTTCTCCTTTGAGATCCAACTTTCTAAGGGGAATTTGAAAACTATCTAGTTGATTGTACAAGAGCAAATGATATATGTATAATGTGTATTTGAACACTCTTTCTCTGTCCAGGCTCATGAATTTCTCATGGATCTTATTAGCTATGAAGGTAGCATAATCATATTGGACAGCAGGGGGCTGTCCTAGAGTAAACATGGACATCAAAACTAAGGTAGTCTCATCAATATACTCACTGGTTTTAAATCCCAAGATGTGGGATATCATGTCTACAATGAATCTCCCTGCTTCAGTGAACCAAGAATGCAGATAAGGAGGAGGTTGCCGGGGTTGGCAATTTGGTTTCATGAATAATTGAGCTATTCTGGTTATCTCTGAACTAGGTAGTTTGGCACCTTGATCAAGCAAGAATCCCATGGTGAGAGGAGCCAGAGGCTGAGTTAGCTTAAAGTGCAGCTTCTCATTTATGGATTGAGGGGTAATGTGAAACAAGACAGTCCCAGATGGAGCCAAAACTGCTCTTTGAGTGGGGTCATAATTTTTACGGCATAGGTGGATGATATCAGGGAGCACATTTAGTGAGGGGAGGTAGTAGATGGGCATGTTGGACTCCCAAATCCCATAGACATCAGTATTTCTACGGTAACTATTCCTAATTTCACAAACTGTTTGGAGGTGAGGCTTGTCACTAATCATATCATTAATTTGGAAATCTCTGTCAGCAAGGGGCAACCATTCTAATTCTTTGTGTGATGCATTCAGGGGGGCAACATTCAGGGCCATTGGAGCCTCCATTTTTCAAATTATCTTATGACTTTTCAATTTGGAGTTTGGGCTTTTACAACAACAGTAGGTAGAATTATAGTTTTTGGAGGTTTCTCAGCGAATTCTACAGGCCAACACTATTTTGAATTCATCTTGGTGGATGATTTTGCAGGGGGAGATGGAACCTGCGGGATTTCTTGGAAAAAATGGATAAAAGAGTGTCTATGGTGCACGCATTTGAAGGCAGCACCGAGATTTTAATTCGAATTTGGGTTCTCCAGGCAATTTTTACAGAGAAATCTAGAAAAATAGGGTTTAGGAGCAGGGTTCGGGTAAATACCTGTTTAATGGATGCCCTGTGCAAAATGTAGGTGGCAGACCGAGCTGAGGGGCCGTGCTGTGGAGTCAATTTCTCTGGGTGGCGGACTGTGCAGTGGAAATGCCACTTTGAACGTGAAAAAGCATGCAAAAGTTGCATAGAAGGAACAAAGAAAAATGAACGAAAAACGACATTTTACGCATTTTTAACAAAAAATTGATTTTGGCGGGTTTTTGGCGCGCTTTGGTCGGGTGACGTCAGCATGACATAATCTTTGTCGTGTAGCGGGGGTACGGAAGCGGACTTGGTGCTGACGTGGCAGATGATACAGTGGTGAGGTGGCAACCGTCATGGGTGATGACGTGGGCGACGATGTTAGCGGCGGGAAGTGGGGGCGGTATATGGTATTATCACACCGCTTTTTGGTCAATGGCGGTTTTGGGCAGAGGGGACGCGATAAAACCACGAGGTGACACATGGATTCTATACGGTGTTAAAACCGCCGTTTCCCCAGAGGCTAACGTTGGTCATCGAAGGGGTTGCGATATTCGTATAGGCTGTTGGATCTACGTCTGATGATCCGATGGCTGACGGCAAACAAAACAGGTGGAGGGCTAGAGTATGGGACCCACGCGCTAATATTTACTATTTTGTAATGCTTTTGCGTGTATTTTGTAATGTATCCAAACTTTGGGCTTGGGCAGGTTGGTTATTCATTTAACCAAATGTTCAATGAAATTCATGGTTTATATGCGCACGCAGGGAAGGGTTTTCCACAAGGTTTCGGATAAACCTTGGACCCCCTTAAAATATTAAAATATGGCTATATATAAGCCCGGGGCGGGATATTAGGTTTTTTTGCGGTTTTTATATATTTTTACCAATGTTTTACAACTCGGACTCGGACTCGGACTCGGCCGAGGATCGACTCCGACTCGGACTCCGACTCGGTAATGACTCGGCCGGCTCGATTTCAATGACTCGGTCGTTGTAAAAAATACATTAAATATTTATTTTTTTTATAAAAAAACATAATTTTAAATATTTTAAACATAATTTTAAAGATTTTCATTCAAGTTTCCAAACACACAACATTATAATATACATGGAAGACAACATATGATCAAAGTAGGCTCATGAACCAATCCATTATATCAAAATGGTACGGTGGTACCCAATGGCAATAGTAAATACATAGTCAACTGTAGTCTGTCATACATGATCAAAGACTCAAGAGTCAAAACAAAATACAAATAACCAAGGAGGCTAGTAGCTACTGCCAGAGGAGCCAAGATCATCTCGACCAATCTCTGGATCATCATCATCAGAGTCAGACAAGGGGCCCCATCAATGACCAGTACTGGCTACTGCTAGAGTTGCCAACATCATCTAGCTCAGTGTTACTTGGGAGCAGGAGCGGAAGTGGGGAGCGAGAGCGAAAACGGGAGCAGAAGCGACATTTTCAGAAGCTCCAGGTTTGAGAGCGAATCCCAGAGGAGTTCAACAACCAATGTCACTAACATCAATGTACACAGAGGGATTGGTGCTCTTGATTAAATACGAGTTCCATACCCTAATACATGACAAAATTCAATGGAAACATTGCAATCCTCCAATCCTAAAACCCTGAAAAAATGATAAGTCTGCTGGATTTTGAATGAAATCTAAATTCTACTTTCTCCATATGAAATCCAATGAGGCTGGAACCACTCTTAAACATCCTGAGTCATTTCATGGTAATGTTAAAAATTTAAGTAAAAGGATGAAAATGAAGATTAAGGAGAATGTCACTTTTACTTTAAGAATTTAACATTACCATGAAATTTGAACATCATATCAATACTAGGAGAGGGGAATGGACCCCAAATAGCACTTAACCAATTTAGAAAACACCTTGGAGTCCCCAACAATCAGCCAAATGTTAAAAAGTTAAAAAAAAAATAGAAAAATCGTTGTTTCTTTGGGTGACTGGCTGAATTTAATGACTCGGCCGAGTAGATGTGCAAAACGGCCGGGTTGACCGAGTCATGACTGACTCGGCCGAGTCATGCAATAACTCGGCCGAGTCAGTCATGACTCGGCCTCCCGGACTGGTTTTTCTACCGGGTCACTCCTCAAGGCTTCAACTCGGTTCGACTCGGCCGTTTCGGTTTCGAAACGGCCGGTTTGTAAACAATGATTTTTACATAGTATGGGAGGGGAAATATTATGTAGGAGCTATATAATAGTGTTAATAGGTTAAAATGAGAAGTATTTTATGACGAAAAGCACTAAGTAAAAGGTGAAACTTAGGCTTAGGGGAGTGAAAGGTCTCCAAGTTATGGATTTGGAAAACTTAGTAGAATGGATCAAAAGTATTTTTACACAAGAAATGTGGCTTAGTTCTCTTCAATAAAACCATAATTTCACTTGGTCTTTTCTATGAAATGAAGTGAACTAGGTGCACTGAGTAGATCTCAGTGTCCTTGAGGGGATGTTTATAAGTGTTCTTGGAAGAATGGGAGGGAAATTAGTCATGCTTCAACTGTTTTTTAGCCACTTTGCCATGGTACTTGTGATATTCATGAGATAAATCACCTTTAAGAGAGAAAACTGCTTATAAATCTTCTTCTGTAACACCAAAACTGCCTACCTAGCCTATTTAACCTAACATTTTTTCTTCCTTTTTGCTTGGGTGCATTTGAACTAGCAAACCATTTCTCTCTTGTTTTCTTTTAACTGCCCTCCTATCTAAGTCTTCCCTTATCTCTTCCAGGGGTTTAGATTTCACTGTTGAACACCCTTGCTTCTGTACCTAACTATTGATCTGCCAAGCTTGAACTGTTTGGACATAATTCACTCTCTATCTCTAAAACAAGAAATTTAAACATGGACTAACCAAGGTTGAGCTGTTTGGCCACCCATCAAGTGTGACAGAAGTCATTGATTGCACATTTTGGACTTCTTTGCAAAAATAGGATAGTAGTGGCATTTTGGACTAGCACACTTTCCTGGTCTTTTCTTTGGGGTTCATTTTCTTTCTTTTGACCAATTCATTATTCTTGCCCTTTGATTTTTCTTTTAGGGCATACCCTCTTTTCATTTTTTTTTTGAATTTTTAATTTTTTGAAAAAATATGGAACCTTTGTAGCATGGAAAGGATGAACATATTTGGCATTTTAACAGTCAATCAAGAAATATGACACCTATTGGTATAGGAACCTAACACACATGATGAAAATGATGATGTTGAGGACACATTTTCTAGGGAGGATGAGTTTATGGAAAGTGAATTTGAGACCAACCTTACGTCTCTTAAGGATATTACTACCAATGAATCCTCTTTTGAAAACCTTGAGAATTATCATCCCATTATCATCTTGGAAGATGACATTGAAGATTATTTCCACATTAGAAAGGAGAAATGGGAAATTATTGGTCCTAAATTTGATTGTGCTCCCATTTACAACATCGACAAGGATGAATATGATGAGATTGGTATTCCCTTCCCCTCAAGCACCATTTATAATTGCATACCGATTGATACCCTTCGAAAGGAGAATCTTCATTTTACTTTCCATAAAGAGGGGTAGTTGGAAGTGATAAATTTTCATTTTAGGAGAGACCCAATATTTGATACTAAGGAAATTGATAAGGCTACCACTTCTCCTCAATATGATTCTATGTTAAAATCACTTGATCCTTTAGATTATGATTTTGGGAAAGAAAAACCCGTTGAATGTGGTACTTCTTTCTCCCTTTTTCATTTTGGTCATAATCTTGGGTCTTCATCAAGTGATTCCCTCACCCCTGGTCACATCATCTCAAGTAACTACGAGCCCTTTCCCCCTCCTAATGATAGTGTCAAGGAAAATCCCATCATTGGTTATGCTCTTCCTCTTTGGAAGAACCCTCAGGGTTTTGATCACTCCATAGTCTTCCATCTCCAATGTAATAATCATGGGAAACCTACTTGTCTTTCTCCTTCTCCTCAACATCCCTTTCCTACTAATCATAACTCAATGAAGGCCATAAGCCATGACATAAATAATAAGGACAATGGTGGAAGTGATACATTGGAGGTTTCCATCCATCGAAAGTTTATGAGCTTGGTTGTTGACATCTCTATATTTTGGTTGCAAGAGAAGATCTCATGGACTATATTACATCCTTTTCTTATCTCTTCTTACATAATCATTCATATGTGGGCATCATATTTTCCCACCTCCCACCCACAACATCCTCCACGTGTTCACGTTTTGATTCACATTAGGACTTACTGCATGAGTAATCATATAGACAGAAATATTTATATTAACTTGATGATATGTTGGTTGCATTGGATTTATGATTACACTTAATAATATCTTCATCATATGCATGCTAGGGTAGGATGCATTGCATTATCATTTATGCGTTAGAATTAATGTCATATGATACTTCTCATGGTAGATAGATTCATATTTTCATATTTTATTTTTTGTTGATTTTATGGCCTAACATATAGCATGTGTGATCATGAGACATTGCGAAATCATTTGCCCCATGTTATTCATATATCATATGTGAAGGTGATAGGTCTACGATAAACAAGAGATTGTTGGGGTTCTCATGACCTTCCGTTTGAGTAGCTTCGCCCACTTGTTCAGGAGATCATGTCCCAGATGGAGCCAAATGTTACCTACAATTTTATGGGTGATATCCCTAGGAGAAATTTGTTTTCACCAACATGGTCCTCAACTAGGATCTGACAGCCCCTTGTAGCAACCATTTAGCTCGGTGTGTCATTTCTCCACCACCTGAGCCAGCAATGTGGTCCCTCGCCCATCTTCCATGATTGTATGTGTGAAGGTGGGAATCCCAAACCTAAACGTATGCCTTGTCATTTGGTAATTGAGTATTGTAATTTTCTTATAATGGAAGCATTTAGGCATGGATTAATGGGGAGATTCGGTGGAAGGAATGGGCAAGGTTTGTGCCCCTGTACCCTAGACCCCTTTTGGATATTATCCTTCCATTCTAGCCCTGTGGGATCTCTTTTACTGACCATTTGGCTTTAGGGATGGTATAGCATGGGAAACGCCGATTTTGGTTCTGTTAGCACTCTATAATTTTCTGAGGTTGCATAAGAAAGTCACAAAGGTAACCACAAACCAACTTTGGAAGATGGGATCTAGCCCTTCCAACTTCACAAAGGGCTCTTTCTGTAAGGTTTAACTTTGTTGGATTGAATAGTAGGTAAGCTATGAAGTTTGAGGTTTGATTTGTATTTGGATGGTTTTTTGATAACTAGATTACCATTGGGCTATGGAGTCTGTTACATAAAATACGAATTGAAAACAACATCTATAGATAGATATTGCTGGGCAGGGTAGCCAAACCGAATGGATACTTTTAGTTTATGAGACGGGGAAGGAAGAATAGATTAAGATTCACGTTAAATATAGAGCATTCTTACCTAAATTATATATTTAATTATCAAAAGAAAACATTGAAATTATTCGTAGCCAAGTGCAGAGTGTAGATTTAAACAAATTATTCCATTTACTTATCTATTGAGTAATTCATATTTGCAAAAAAATATGTGTAATAAATAGAGGAATATAAACACATAGAATGATAGAGGCACTTCACCAACAACTTGACACAAGAATCCTATGAAAGAGCTTTTTGTATAAGTGGTAAATCCATTGATGCTTCAGAAATATACAATAGTGTTCTTTCTATTCAAAAGCCAACCCTTGATACTTTTGAATATGAAGTATTTATAATTAATTTACAAAAATATCCTGCCATAATGACTAGGATGTATCTAAAAATAATCAAACTTAATCAATCTAAATTATTACAAGGATGTCAGGGAATTTTGAACTGTCTAAAGTGGTGGCACTGAATTGGTGGAACAACTGGTTGTCTGGCCCTCAAAATCTGCATGTGCTGTGACACTGAGTTGTGTAGCCAAATCTACTTTTTAATCCAATAATTCACAAAGTTTACCCCAAAATTGTTCACTCAGGATAATAATTTTCAACAACTTTGTGTATAGTTCATCGACTTCAATATATTTGGAAAATGTCCACTTGGTGATGAATAGGTTTTTAATCACATACTGAATGTTGAGGTCATATGCAAATGCTTCTAGGAATGCCTTTCCTGTCATATTAAATCTTTTAGCTACAACCTTCGAACTGTCTCTTGCCTTGGTCATTATTTTCTCACTATAATCCCACCATGTGCTAAGCTTATCATTAATAAATAACAAGTTTGGAAGTCCTTTCTTATAGAGTGGATCCATCTTGGTGAAGAATTTATGTACACCAGTGTCCATAATCTGACATTTCTCTTAAAGCTGTCTCATTAGATTTCTTTTAGTCAACACCTTCCTAACATCCAATATTATTTATGTTCTATATTCAATCTCAAACTCTTCTAATTCCTATTTGTTTTTGGAGTTAAGGAATTTCATGAGCTTAGTGGACTCACTAATTTTATCTCCCAACTACTCTCTCACTTGTTCAATGGCTTCGTTGGATTGTTCAATAAGTTCCTGCTTTTAAAAAATAATTTATATTGAAGGCCAAATGTCTATCATGTCTTCATTTATCCTTTTCCATGTATTCTCTTTTATATGTGCCAATGTATTTCCCATGGTATAGAATTTTTCCATCTTCTGCAATCTCTGGGACAATTTTTGGGACTTCTGTGTTTCTGTTAGGAGTGGATTTTCAAATCTTGTTCTCTGTTCCTGTAGGAATTTCACCTCCTGCCTTAGTTTCTTTGTCTCTTGTCCTTGTATAGATATTCTTTCCATGGATTGAGCTAACTTCACTAAATCATCTGTAACTGATGTGGGGTGCATTGTAGAGGATGATGTTCCTGTTGTTGTGGTTGTTTTAGGGATACCTATTTGAGGTAGAGATGCAATGGGAACTGCATCAAGAGAACCATTGCTAGTTGTGATCTTTGTTCCTTTTATTTTAGCAGCTTGTCCATCTCTACTTCCATCCCTTTGATCTGTGCACTCTGTTACACTAGAAGCTTTAGCATCTCTTCTTTTTGTAGCTTTGTCTCTCCAAGTTCCTTGGCATGGGGATCTTCTGTTGCAAGCAACTTCAATTGCTTCTTTAGTGCCACTATGTCATCATTTTTCTTTCTAATTATTTCCACCATGGATTTTGAATAATATGGATCAAAGCCTGCTTTGACCACCATTTACTCCAAGTATTTGATTCTGTTGTCTTTGGAAAGAGAGGACATTTTCTCCAGTTTAAGATGAGACTGCACATTTTTCAAAGTAAGCTTTAGTTTGGAAGCCGTGATACTAGTATGTGTGAAAGTAGAGTATACCATTTCTCCAACTTGCCTGTGCATATATATTTGATCCAAAAGATGAACATCCTTTGCCTCAAATTCAAAAGTATTTTGTTTGAAATCTGCTGCTGACTTTGGTTGTGGGCCCTAGGCCTGCAAAAATTCCATATGCATTCTTCCCTTATTTATGTCATATTCTAAAATAATCATGTGCTGGATGGAAGAAGACTACTTCCTGAATTGAGCAGAGATATTATCATGAATGGCTTCATTCCTCTGTTTAATCTCTTTATATCTCTAGAAAATATCTAGTTGCCTTTGTTCTGTAGATGAATCAAGTGTGTGAGGTAATATAGCTGGAATCTCCTTAGTATCCAAGGATCATGGAGACTCTTCGGTACCAATATCCAACTTAGAAGTCTTAAAGCCTAAGAGTACAATAATACCCTGTGTGTCCTCGGGTGGTGGGAAGTATATTTTAGAGCCTATTTTAAATTTCTTTGTCAATATTTTGAACTCTTTAGCTGAGGCTTTTGTAACTAATGGAGAGTAATTGTCTCTCAATCTCTTATCTGTCTTTTCTCTGGGTATGGGAGTCTCTTAAGGTGTCTTGGAAAGTACCAGCTCTTCGGCCTCCTACAATGTATTCTCTACCCAAGTGTGCTGATCCATATACTTCTCTATTTCTGGTCTTTGAGTATGCACATAGGGTGTTTCTTTTTGTTCCACTCTTAAGTTGGAAACTACCCCAAAGGGGTCATAGGACAAGGTGACTCTGAGAGGAAAATTCATTTGTTTCAGCGGGAGGCTCATTTCCTCTCTTGCTGCTCTACTGTTGCGGATTTAAGGGCTTATCTATGTCTTAATTCGGAACAAAGATTTCTTCCTCGTTTCCATGAAATGAATAATGTTTGAAAGAATTATTTTCCTAATCTATTCCAAGGACAATATTCTCATTGGAAGGTACTTGGGAAACTTATAAGGTGGCAACTCCGAATCATAAACTTTGATTTCTGTGAATGATTGGTAAAGGTATTGGTCCCCTGTTTTTACTTGTTCACTGAGATGTAAAACTTTCTCAATGTCCTCACGTATCCTTGTAACCTATTGGCCACTCATCAAACAAGTTGTTGGATAGGCAAATTTATCGATGAAGTATGTGCAGATGAATTCTTGTGGTTGTCTTCTGATTAATGAGGTCCAAAAGACAATGGACTACGACTCTCCTTGTTCATCAAGGTTCTCCATTGCAAAGGGAAACATAACTATTTGAAATAAAATGAACATATACATGAGTATAGAAGAAAATTTTAGCATTCCTTCTGTTAGAAACTAAAGGAATTATTCATGAATTACATTTGTTAAGAGGTGACCATAGTGAAAAGTGACTAATAGTCCTTCTTCTGTAGAAAGGGTGGATAGAAAGCCTAAAATAGGCTTATCCACCCATTCATCTAAATAATAACCAAGAACAAATGACAAGGTAGAGATAATCTATCTGGTCCTTTGAGGGAACATAGAAGAGGGATATGGGGGATTTTTCTTGGGGAGTTGAGAGTCTTCTGGGAGGAAAACTTAAAAAATTCTAGCTCTCTGGGGGAAGGTGAGATTTTTATAGATTTATTAGAGAGATTCAAGGGGAAAAAATGCAAGGGAATCACTGTGGGGACTTGCAGAATTTAGTTTATGCTCTCAGATGTAATGGTGAAGAGGATTTCACCATTGGGGGAAATAATAGCTCTCTTACTTGAAAGGTAAGAGGAATGGCATTTTACGAAGAATTCGGGAAAGTAATAAAATTGGGGGAAGGAGAAGAGAGGAAGTCTAGACTGCTAGAGGTTGATTTCATCAGATTGGTGGAGGTAGTTATCCTGAAACCAACAACGTAATTCTAAGAGATCAAATGGACACTGTGTCTCAAATATCTTGTAGTATCTGTCAATGAGTAGAATGTGGTCTAAATACACAAGGGGAGTAAGCATTGGATTCACTACAATGGAAACTGTTAGAGTCCTATAGTGATAGGATTCATAATTTTTGAATTGGATGAGGTTAAGTCTTGTAATATTGTACATATATTTACTTTCTACAAATGTTTTCCATATTAAAATTAAAAAATGTAAAGAGGGTATGTCCTAAAAGAAATATCAAAGGACAAGAGAAATTAAAAAAATAAAAAATATGAACCCAAACAAAAAATAGATCATGAAAGTGTGCAATTCCAAGTGCCACTACTCTTTACATTACTGTCTTAAATATTTGTTGTGTGCAGCTTGTCATACATGCCACAACCCATTATAGTCAAACTATTTAATCTTGACTACTTCATGCTTTGAATTTCATGTTTATAGTTAGAGAATAAAAGTCTAACCAAACAGTTTAATCTTGGCAGATTAGTAGATAGGTAGAGAAATAAAAGGAGGTCATTAGTTTAATCTAAGCCCTTGGAAGATATAAGGTTAGAAGTAGATAGTTTGTTTCATAAAAGAAAAATGAAAGAAAATGTTTTGCTAGCTTAAGTGCACCCAACAAAGTGAAGAAAAGAATGTTAGGGTAAGTAAAAGGGTAAGTAGAAGAAAGGTTGCAGAAATACAAGCTATTTGAGGCATAAGCACATATATCATGTTTAATCATGTGTTTCAATGTGTAGGAGCAATTGTGAATGAAAAAGGATGCTCATAAGCCGATTTGCCTAATTTCCCCCCATTGCATTTCACCCCCCACTATATACTTACTAATTTCCCTTTTACCCATTCAGGGGTTGTGAAGACACCATTTCCATTCATTTTGACTCCTACCCCTTGGTTTCACACATTCCCTGGCTAATTTACCTCCTAAATTTATCACCTTTCCCAAAAATCCCTTTCCCCTAGTGTGAAACCCTTTTCCCCTTAGAAAAATCACTTTCCCTTTGATTAATTTGCCTAAAAACCCTGAGAAACCCACTAAACCTGTTATCCTAACTATTATTCCCCTCCTGCTTTACTTTATTAATCCTGAAAATTCAATCTTTCCCATTATGTTCCATAAACTCACATTACTTTATTAACCCTGCACATATACAATGATTAAAAACACTTAAGGGTAATTAACCGTGGGCCCCGCTAATGCCTATCCCCATTCCCCATCACGCTACTCTACCACGCAATGACCATTGGATCATCCACCCCCAAATGCTAGGGCCTTTACCCATATTATGCCCACTCATTTCCTAACCTTTACCTGCCTGAGAGCATGCGATATGGGCGGTATTGCTCGGGCCCCCTTGGTTTACATGGTGGCACCACGCTAAGTCACGTGCTCTTGGAAAAATACCGCCCAACCCCCATAAGTGGTGCGATATCCCCCAAATACCGCCTCCCTGCCATATAGAAAAACCATCAATATTCATAAAAATATTTTCCCTGCCAATTTTACAACATTGCCCATTAAAAGCCCAAAGACCCCCATTTTCACTCTTTTCACGCATTTTCTCTACGAAAGAGTTCAAAGCCCTCTTGCACCCCCGAGATTTTGTGACCAGTTTTGACTACCAATTGCAGCCCGAAGAAGCTCCGAACACCCATTTTAGCCATCCACAACACACCTAAAGCCACAAAAACCTCTACAACCACCATTCAAAGACTAGTTTGCAGGCATGGCCATAAATTCCAGGTATTTCAACCTAAAACTAGAACAACCCTCTCAGTTTAAAATGTACAGTAAACTTCATAAAATAATTAATTGAATTTAATTAAATTCCCTTAAATTGAGAGTATTCCCTCTCCTAAAATACCAAAACTCCTACCTGCAAATTGCCAATACCCTACCCCTGTACCAGAGTTATCAAGACTTCATTCCCACAAACAGTATAAGCCCAATTCCCCCATTTTATCACAAATATGGCTACCCCAACCTCTTTGAATGTCATACTAGTGACAACCACTCATTTAGACATTGACCATTTGGCCCTAGCAGATGGGGATTTTCAAATTAAAGACACAGCCACCCCAGGCCGCCTTTTGAGAATCCATTGTTGGGCCAAGGATAGGTTCCAAAACCATATTGATTATATAAACCTTTGGGAATCCAATTTTCCCAAATATACATTTCCAAAAGTCCAACCATTCCCAGACATAGTACACTTTTTTCATGCCTGTTATGTTCCAAGCCATAGGGCTATCGTGGCACCAAACCATGAGATATTTCACCATCACTGCTGAATCCATCAACCAGATGATGAAAATCTATCCTAGTCCTAATCTGACTCCTTTGTTGATCGGAAACCTGTTGGACTTGTACATCACAATGGACTGAACCAAAATCAAACAAATATTCCATAATTTCATCATTTAGGAGAAACATACTCCTAAATACATTCCACCCTATGTTGCCACTATTTTTTCAGAGACTGGTAGGAGAATAATCACGATGCTCTAATACATCCTAGGATTCACATACGATGAGCATGTAGATGAGGTCATGTTATGAAACCAGCTCAAGAAAAGATAGAAAAGATAGATCAACGCCTTAGAATTCAGCCTCTTCGAGGGGACAACCTCCTTTACATTACATAAATGAACAATTCTTGGATGATACAAATGAAAAGACCTCCTTTCTATATATAGGAGTCTAAGGGGTCATAACATAATCAGAGCCGACATAACAATAATAATGTAAGGGCACAATAATAAGAATAGTGGGCTTCTATGGGGCACAATAGTAACAATATGGGCACTACATGGGTACATCAATATAATAAGTGGGTTATACTAATAACAATAAGGGTTTACACTAGTAGTATAGGGGCCTAACATGCCCATCTCCTTCAAAAAGCGTTGTCCTCAACGCTTGAGTAGTTCTTGATGCTTCTGTATAAAATTCTTGTCCTCCCATGTGGAATATTCAACAACTAAGTTCTTCCACTTGATGAGACGCTTTGAAATTGATCGATTTTGTAGCTGTCGAGTTCTTGTTTCTATGACTGCTGCAGGTTCCAATATGATTTTTCCTTCCTCTTCAATTTCTCGTAATATTGTTTGAATTGGGATCTTTTGCAACTTTTTAATAAGTGGCCATACTTCTTCGTCCTTCTTCCATTCATCCCTTGCTTCGTTTATCCAATCTGGTTGGATAATATAAATAGCACAAAACAATACTTCCACATCCTCATCCTTGAAGAGTCTTCCCATTCGGTAAGGTCGCCATTTTTTAAGTGCATGTAGTATTGCAAACATTTCCTTCTCATAAATAGCTTGCTTGAGATGTAGCAGTAAAAATACCCAATCACCTACATTAAAACATTTTTCACTACGATGTTGATCTACCTGTTGTTTCGTTTGATTTTGCACCGAAGTGGTGTTATCCTTTAAAAGTTAGAGAACTCGTTGTTGATGCTCGATGTGATCTTTCACTGCTTGAACCTTTTTCTTCTTGATATGTCCTTCTATCTCTAGAGTTTGAGGAGTGGTAATTTCTTCCAATCCTTTACAAGATATGGTCGGATTCATTTCTTGATGCTCGATGTGATCTTTCACTTCTTGAACTTTTTTCTTCTTGATACGTCCTTCTATCTTGATAGTTTGAGGAGTGGTAATTTCGAACAATGAATTATAAGATATGGTTGGATTCATTTCTTCTCTCTCGACGTGATTTTTCACTTCTTGCACCTTTTTCTTCTTGATATGTCCTTCTATCTTGAGAGTTTGAGGAGTGGTAATTCTTGCCAATTCTTTACAAGATATGGTCTGATTCATTTCTTCTTTCTCTGGGGTGGGGTCTTGGTGTATATCTTCTTCTTTTGATGTTTCTTGATCCTTTTCTTCCTCCTCTTCATATTCTATGTAAAATAATTTCTTCTCAGCACACTTATGACCTTTAGTGCATTTGCTATCACAATTTTAGCAAAGCCCTTTTTCTCTTTTTTCTTCCAATTGTTGTGGTGTAACCCTTGTAGGTTGTGGAAGGCTAGGAGAAACAACACTTCCATCTTTATAGTTGTGAGGGGTATGCTTCCTGACTTCCATAATTTTGCTTTCCACTATGTCACAAAGCCCTTTTACTCTTTCCAATTGTTGTGGTGTTGCTCTAAAGAAGGTGTTGCTCTTTGTATCCTCATAATGTGCTATCATTTCCTCCATGAAAATTGACCACGTAACAAGTTTTTTACGAGAACAAAGCCCTTCATACCATAAAAATTGATCCGGTTCTAAATATGAAGATGCAATACATACCTTTTGTAACATTGGTACACCATGTAGATCAAAATATTGCTCCATCTGAAGTATCCAATTTACCGGATCTTTGCCATCAAACTTCCTCATCTTGCTTTTTCTTGATTTTAGGAGCTCGATCTTGAAATGATTGTAACTATGCACTTTTGGATCTTTAAGTTCTAAAGTTGCAACCTATAGTATCCCTCTGTGTCCTCTTCATAATGCCACCAGTCTGATCCCAATTGGATTCTCCAAGGAAGAGTTATGTCAAATCTCCCACAATGACCTGGTTATAGACTAGTTCAGTAGAGCAAACTTGTATGACGTGCCACGTATCCCTGTTTCAACCTTTGGCTCTGAAAAATATACACAAGAAACTACAGTCCGTCCTCTTTCTATAACTTCTTATGAAATTTCAATCCGATGCTCAGAGAGAAAGTTATGATGATTTTCCCCAGGTCACCTCTTTGGAATGTAATTCAGGGGTCTGCAAAAAGACCAACTTCCTCAGATCATATCTCTACAAATATAGCGCGAAAAGATCTGAAATTCAGACTCAAGGTTTAGCGCGATTTCTTCTCAAATGGGTTTTTTTTCAACTTCTGAAATGTCGCAGAAATTTTTTATAGCGAAACTTCCACGATGACCTCTTTGGAGCAGCGAAACCCTAGAATCCAAAGCTCTGATACCAAATGTTATGAAACCAGCTCAAGAAAAGATAGATCAACGCCTTAGAATTCAGCCTCTTCGAGGGGGTAACCTCCTTTACATTACATAAATGAACAATTCCTGGATGATACAAATGAAAAGACCTCCTTTCTATATATAGGAGTCTAAGGGGTCATAACATAATCAGAGCCGACATAACAATAATAATGTAAGGGCACAATAATAACAATAGTGGGCTTCTATGGGGCACAATAGTAACAATATGGGCACTACATGGGTACATCAATATAATAAGTGGGTGATACTAATAACAATAAGGGGTTACACTAGTAGTATAGGGGCCTAACAGGTCATCATGGCCTTCTTATCCATTTTCACTCCAAGCAAGCCTACTACTGTCATGTATGATTATGCCCAGTTCATTGCAGATAGAATGCATGAACAATTCACTAGATTTCCCATTGCAAGAGTTTTCAAATACTCTTTAGTGTTGTTGCATATGTTCTTGTATTACCAAATAAATAAGTTCCCTTTGAGGATCTAGAAATTGGATGCCAAGGGAAAGGAGAGATAAGTCATCTACTGGACACCCTTGGTCCACAAGTTTTCCACTTCATTCACCTACAAAGACTTTATTGACTCTTTTGTATATCCAATCATGAACATGCTGACTTCTAAGACTCAGCCTAGAATCAGCCCAGAGATTAAAAGAGTACTACAATTGGCCAAGAATAGCAAGGTGGGAGATTGGTACTTGTACCAAAACCACACAGAGATCAGGATTTCTGGTTGTGAGCTAGCCCCCTACAAGTTGCCCAAGTACCTCCCAATGAGGATATTTGCTCTTGAGTACTTTAGGCAGATGATCAACTCTGATGACATCAACTTCCTAGCTTATAGGAAGAAAACCCAGTTCAAAGTGAAGAACCAGATGGGCCCATTTATTTGCAACAACAGAGAAGCTGGACCAAAGGCCAACAAGTTAATTCAACTAATGAAGTTCAAAAACAGTTTCATCTGACACTCCGACCCTCATGGGGTCATAAACAAGCTCAGAATCAAGGTTAATTTAGTAGCCTACATACACCACCCAAGGCCTGACATTCAACAATTTTCTTACTAGGATGAGTGGGTGGAGAATAGCTTGATTGACATGGAAAACACTATTGTGGACATAGAGAATACACTTATTGATTTGGAGAGACAATTTGATCATAACTCTTTCCTGCAGGTTCTAGAACAGGGAGGGCCAATGAACATTCCTCCAGTCATACAAACCCTAGTAAATGAGGAGAAGAATCCTAAGAGGAGCAGGGATGAGGCATCTAGCTCTGCCATGGAGACCACTGATGAGATGATGGAGCCAAGAAAGAGGCCCAAATTGAATACTATCTTTAGACAGGAGGATAATATTACATTATAAGAAATCATTGACACTGAGGCAATAAGATAGAAACGCAAAGAAGCAGTTGCATTAGAGGAGATACAACAACCCTCAACATCCAACATATAGTTGGTAAATAGATAGTTGAGTATGGATATGTCTTCCTATCTCAAGCCAGCTGATCTACTCTACCCTCACAGAAAAGGCCATGGCTGCTTACAATTTAGAGGATTCATTAGACAATGTGACAGCTCAATTCAAGCTGGAGAGACCCTCTTCATAGGCTAAAGACACCAGGACAAAATCCTTGGAGGACATGGTTATTGAACTAGGACATGACCCAAGTGATGTAAAGGCTATAGAGAAACTGATCAAGGAGAAGAATGAGGACATAGCCTCCCTCAAGAAACAACTCAAATTGCCTCACTTGCAACACCCACAGGCAAAAGAAGTCCCAGTAAGCCAAGCCAATCATGAAGAGATGTTTGAATTGGTGCTACAACTGAATGACCAGTTGAAGGAGATGGAGAAGGAATTGGATACCTTAATCCAGCTCAAACAATCTATCATTGATAATGCTCTTACAATTGTCATTCCAATAGTGACCACATCTGTACCTTCTACTCTGGCAACAACATTGGCTCCCACTACTCCAATGGCCACTACACTATCAACATTAATGTTATAGCTCCAAATATCACTATTGATGTTTGTGAATTGCACTCATGGCCTAGGGCAACCCCTCCTTCCAGACCTAGTACAAATACTTAAAAAACAGTGTTTTACTCCCTATATGTGACATTTCCCTGAGCTAAATGCGTGTGTACATGGGTCTATGTATACTCAACCCATGTATATGTCTTAAAACATTTTAAAAAATTAAATCTCCTTAATTTTGGGTGGAGATCATGGGTTTTACCTATTGATTACCTATTAGTGCCCATGGCCCAACTGTTCCCAGCTAATTCCCAACTAAAGAACTAATTTTGGAGAAGTATAAAAAGGCTTCAATGGGAATGCCTAAGGGAGGAGAGAATAGAGAGAAGAATCACTCTGTTGAGATTATCCCTGATCAGGTATGAAGATCCTTGTGCTTCTAGCACTTCCCCCATTACATGAAACCCTTGTTTCCTTGAGTTATGATGTCTTTCCATTTGTTGAGATATCCTTGAGTGATTTACAGAATGAGATTGTTAAAGGCTTGAGATTGGATGAATCGGGAGGACGGTTTTGCTTGGAGCCTGTGAAAGGAAGACTCAGGTGAAATCAGTCCTTTTTGTATTTTAGTTATCTATAATAAAAGAAACACTTGTCTTGTTCCTGATATGAATCTTCTTCATGTTTATGATATCAATGTTATGATTTACAAATGAATGATTATTTCAATTGCATAGCTAACTTTCAATATGATATGAAGTTGATTTATTTATGATGTTTAGTCCATATTCTATTGTTCTTTCTTGAATTGATTGTTTTGTAGGTTGAAGGAACAAAAGGAACTCCAAGAGAGTTTGGACCCTAGCTGTATCTTCCCAAATGAAGGACCCCCAGGTGCACCTCTCTTCGCGTAGTTTGTTTATATTAGCATCATGGCTGTGTGGAATTCTTGTTTTTCTTTATATATAACCCCCGCTCTACTAGGGTATTAACCCAAGACCCTAGGGGACATTGTCCCTAAATAGAATTGGCGACTCCGTTGGGGACAATAGTATTGTTGTTCCTAGTTTGGGTTTATTCAAGCCAATTAGGGCTCAACTGTTTATTTACATGCTGTGACTGAGTAGTCTGTTCATGTAGGAACTTGAACTATAAGTTTGATCAGTTTATTCAGACTGTTTTTTGTTTTTTCTTGTAATATGTTATATACATTGTTTTTCTAGTTTACAGAAGCGTATGTATGCAAGTTTCCTCAAGCCAACCCGCATATATGTAGGTTTCGTTGGGCTGAATAGTGTATACATGCAGCTGTGCACTAACACAGTCACGTATACCCTAAAATTTTCAAGATTTTCCAAATATTTTTGTTTCTGAAGATCTGTATGCTAGTCTCAATCAGTCCTGAGCAGTTACTTTTCTGTGTCACTCTTTATTTTTATAGCAAGTATATGATTTCAAACTCTCTTCGATTGTGGAAAGTGTTGGTCTTGTTTTGTTTTGCTACAAGCACCATTAGTTTTGTTTAAGCACACAAGATTTCTTACTAGGAATCTTGGCTGCTCTGGTCTTCTAGGGAAGGAAGATTGATCCCAATCTTTGTGTCAAATCTTGTTTTGATGACCTTTTTGTTTGCATGTCAAAACTACATCTTTGTGACCATCTTCTTTTCTTACTTTCCAAAAGTTGTCGATTGACACTTTCTTGAAAGTAGTCTTTTCGATCTTTTGGTCTTTGTTGCCAAGCTCTTGTTGCTACTTTTGATTGTTAAGAGCATCTTGAAACACATTTTTTTTGTTGGGTTTTCACCTGTTTTGTGTTGTTAACTTGCAAAGTGTTTTGTTTCTATTCTTCAATCGTAAAGTTTCAGTTTCTTTTAGAGCACTTTTGAAAAGTCATTTTTGTTTTTTCTTTTGAAGAAGACTTCTTGAAAACATTGTTTTGCTTTCTTGGACCTTGTTTTGATTTAGTTTCTTTTTGCGAGTGAAAGTGCATTTTTTGTTTGTCTTGAAATTTTCTTTTAGTGTTTGGACGAAAATGAGCATTAGCAACTTATATTCTATCTAAACATCTTACGTGGTGAATTAGAATTGATAAACAATTTACTTTCATTTTTTTATTTAGAGTAGTTTTAAGTTTTGAATCAGCATGTGCTCATTGCATTAGGATAAATTTGTGCATCTTTTAAGGCATCCATAGTTTCGTTAATTTTTGTGAGTGCGAAGCTTGAGTAAAAGAAAAGAAAAGAAAAATTTGTTGCCTTCTTAGAAGTTCCACTGAACCTAGTATAAATTTCTTTCATCGAAGAACAAAGGGAGTCCATTTGCATATAGTTTGGTTTTTATTAATTTCTTTTGCGTCAAAACACCACAAGTTTAACTTCCGCTTATCCCTTGACTTAAGAACAGCCCATTTAAAAACAAGCACTAATTAAAATACACTAAAACATTTTTATAATTGTCAAGTTAGAGACACCAACAAGTTTTAGGATATTTTAGGGCCTTGGATTAAGCAAGTGGAGAGAAAACTCTCCAAGGCCATTTAAACTGTCAAACATAGGAGTCCGAATAATGAGTGCAAATCCAATAGCGTTAGGAAGACCAGGAAAGCTCCGAATCTAGGAGTTAAGCACGAGGGTTTTTCAAGATAAGGAAGAGAGATACCCCCTCTCCTACTTGTTAGATCTTACCTCAAGACTGTTCCACCTAGCTTCTGACACGAGTTGGTAACCTTAGTTGCTTCTCCTAGGGATCTACATAGGTGGCTGTGGAGGGGAATCCTTTGGCACCTGAGGTCAACTTTGTATCACTCTCAATGGTACTACTGGAGGGCACCCTTGTGAAGCTTTGGGGCTTGCACCGGTGTAAAGCTGCCCCATGGAAACTCTATATACCACTTGGCCGCATTACCAGTCAAGGTGCCTTGAAAAAGTCTTAACCTAACCAAGTCATCGATAAGGGAGTTTGATGAGCACCACAAATGGAATTGGTTACGTGGTCACCCAGGTCTTCGTTGCCCTTCTTCTCGAACATTGGAATGTTCGAAGGGAGTTTGGTAGGGACCCGAGGCTAGGCCAAATTGTATTTGATTGGATCGTTTGTTAATTTTGTGAGATCTGGAAAATTCAACGTTGCCAGAAAAGGAATCCTAGGAGGACCTTGGGGATTCCACCCAGACTGGGCAGAGCTCCCAAAGTTCTGAAACTATTGGCCTGGATTTTGGAAGGCACCAGGCTACCTGAAGTAACCAACAGAACCGGCTGAACCAAAAGGTGAACCTTGTGATCTAGCAAAACTCGGAGTTTGACCAACTGTAGCCGAAAAACCTCAATAACCAGCGAAGCTCCCTCCTAAAGGATTATAAGGAATTGATAACCCCTGATAAGGATTCCAAGCAGAAGCTAATGGAGGAATATTTTGAAAGACGTTAGCTATGCCACTAACTGCAGGGTTAGTCCAACCTTGAAATGGATTGCTACTTTGTCCTGTAGCGGAAAAAGGCATAGATCCTATCGTCAGGTTGGAATGTGGTATATGACCACTTCCAAAAGGAAAACCCTAAAATGAAGCCAACCCACCCATCATGGATGTGGAGGCACTAAATGGAACTAACAGAATACCATGTGAATGGGTGACAAACGGGAAGAATCCAGAACTAAAAGCATTGGATTGAGAATTTCCACTCGTAGAAGGAATGGAGGTAGACCCAACTAAAGATGTGCTAGCAAAAGACCCAAATAAAGATGTAGAGGGGATGGAAATAGTTCCTCCCCCTTGTATTGATGTTGGAGTCTACATAGTTGTAACACTTGTGGTAGAAGCCATGCTTCTTGTGGTGGTCATCAAAGGTAAGTGCGTAATATGGCCTGGACTTGACGGTCTATGCATCAGTAGCTAGCCCTACCAGGTCAGGAGAGGGCTCTCTCCTTGTCAATCTCAAAAAAGATGGCCTATGAAAGCTTGAGATGACTGATGTAATGACTGATTTTAGGCTAGGTATGTGTAAAAAGGTGTTTTATTGAATTTTATGATGTTTTTGTTGGCTCAAATGTGAAAGGTAGATTTGGGTCTGGGGAATGAGGCTTAGTTTTGCAAAGATCTCTATGGGGCTAGGTAGGAAAATCATTTGGTACTTCAAATTGAGTGAGATGGAGAGATTATAGACTGGTGAGGAGTTGAAGAGGGCATGAAAGTCTCAGGGTTCCTCTTCAAATAGATGAAAACATAAACAACTAAATAAACCCTAGGTAGAGCACTGTAAATCAATGAATTCTACCTTTATCCTTGTTTGATTTAGTTAAGATGAAGCAAAGAGAGATGATGGCATACATAAAACACATGTAAACTTACAATTACAGAAGGAAACACAATACCAAAGAAAGATGCCACAAGAATCCCATAAAGTGCTACAAACCTTGGTCTATTCCTTTGCCAAACTGCTGAAATGAGTATACAATGAAGCTCCAAGCTTTCCCAAAAGTCCAACCATGCTAATGACTGAAAAATTACAAGATATAGGCAACCAAAAACTAATCCTAGCCTCTAGGGGTCCAGCTCATAATTTTAGGAGATGTTCCAACAAAGTCTAAACTGAGAACTAAAAAGTAGGCAGTGGAACAACTTGCCTCCAAAAACTAGGGAACTGATTCATTCAGTTGCAAACTACCTTTCGATGGATGAATCTACCTCTACAAGTGAAAATTTAGCATAATTACATCAAAATCCATCATGTCACATTAAATTACATCATGAGTTTGATAATGAGAAGGAGAAAAGTCAAACTTTGAAAAAACTAGGTGAAAAACAGAGTTTTTTGGCCAAAATGAGCAAAATTCCTCTAATGCGCCGCACTGATTTCCCTATGCGTAGCGCCTTTTTGTAGCTGACTTTGGAGGCCTTCCTAGTGTCCAAATTTGCTCCAAGTGGGCTTGTTGGAAAGGTGTACCTGTCTAAATTCCAAAAAAAGCATAATGTTTGAATTTTGCCTCGATTTACCCCTCCAAAACTGAGTTCTTCCAACACTGCTTCCTGTGTGTCCAAAAAGGGGCAAAAAGGTCATTTTTGTGGTGTTTTCGACCTTTTTGGAAGCTCAAAACCTGTCAAAATTTCTTGGCCATTTGCAAGAATGCATATTTTTCAATGAAAAATCCAAAAATGCTGAGTTTTCCTCAAAACGAGGTCCCCATAAAAAGCACATGCCAAGTGGCGCGGCACATCAGGTAGAAAAATCAGTTTTTTAGGCCAAAAATTTCAAAATTGCAAAAAGTGTCCCAAATTTCTTGAAATTTGGGCTAAGTGTTCCTCATCAGGTTTTGTGTTGGGATAAGGAAGCCTCAGCCAAGATCTGGAGTTTATTTTTCTCTTTTCTCTTCCTCATGGCTTTCTTCAATTTGGCTTTCAAATTCCTGATTCTTGCTTTGCACACCATATTTCTTGGCAAGTAGTGGTATGCCATGTTCCTCGACATGTTTTTCTCATTCTTGGCCTTCTCTAGAATCCTCTCCAAGTGCATGTTTATCATCTCGAGCAAAGATTCACGATCAGATTGAATTTCTTGTTTAAGTGTTGTCAAATTGGTTTTCCTCCTCTTGGCAGCTTGCCGTTTTGCCTTCATGTTTTTGAGCTCCATGATGAGTGTGAGTGATGAGGGGAGGATTTGATTCTATTTGTAGGGTTTTTAGGGAGTGATAGGGTTTAGAGATGAAAATTAGGGTTTGGGAATAGTGGGATTAGGTATTAGGGTTTTTAGTTTTAGGGATAAGGGGATAGGTGAGTGTGAATGAAAGAGGAGAGGGAAAGTGATATGGCTAGGAGTGAAATTGGCAGCAAAAAAACACAATCTGTAAACCCTATACAATTTTTTTTGACCAAAATTGCAAGGAGGTAGGGTTTCAAGTTTTTCTCATTAACTCACCATAAACATCATTCACTAATCATGGAGGAATGTTTGACATACTTGAACCCCTGAGGATTGAGCAAATTTGGCAATTTGGATGAATTTGTGGGTGAAATCAGGCTTGAAACCTTGTGCATCGTGCCACTTGTTGTGACCACCAACAACCCCCCTACTTTTTTAGTATTAGCAATAACATTAAAGAAGTGGGGACCCTTAGTAAAAAATCCAAAAATATTTTATAAATTTTTTTGTATTATACTCCTCAAAAATACATCACACGGAGAAGAGTGAAGCATTTCTTTATGAGCACATTAAAACAACTGCTAAGAAGCGACACTAAATTCATCACATCGCATACATTAAGAAGCGCCCATAAATGAGAATCTTGAGAAATCTGCAATGACCGATATGCGACATCGCATATCGCAACGTCGCATAAACGACGCACAAATAACTTGACAAATTGCTGCGATCTGCGATATATGTGATCTGCGATATATGCGATCTGCGATATATGCGATTTGTGATCTGCGATAAATACAATCTGCGATATATGCGATCTGCGATAAATGTGATCTGCGATCATGCGATCTGCGATCTTGCGAGTCACAGAAATTACCCATCGCAAATTTTCCTCGGCTCAGCATTCAAGAAAAGCTGTCCCTAAACCAAAAATTGGGCGCACACCTTAAAGAAAATTAATGAAAGTACGCCAAGATATTCATGAAGGACAGTTTTGTGTTTTTCGAAGGGTCAGTTCACTGTGGGTGTCATGATTTTACACATTCATAGAACTTGAAGCTTTCATGTCAAAATTTATTATCATTACTTTTTCCTTTGCGTGAACTGCAGGAAACATCTAAGGAAAAAGGGAAAAGCACCAATGCTCGGAGAACAGAGAAGAGATGCCCTCATAAACGAATACCGCATGCAACAGAAATGCAGATTTCAGAGTGTTACTGAACAGATGCTGATATCAATAGGCGATTCGATACTCAAGGTCAAAAACTCACAAAAGCAGCATGTTTGCAAAATTTTGAAGCTCATGCCCGGTAAAGGAAAAAGCGCTAAAGGCGGAAAACGCACCAGAAAGACCCAGATCAAAGAATGGAGGCAGTTTTTGATGCGCGATTAGCGCTAGCGCTAATCGCGCATCGCTAAGAAAATTGTTCAGAAAGCAAAGTCCCTAACTTGCTTAGTCATCCACGAGTCTGGAAACCGAGATAGCAAAAGCAGAGGCAGTTTAAGAAGAATCTAGGTTGTTACCAAGCATACACGCAGTAAATTCGCCCAACCAGAAGATGATTCTCAAAAATATCTTCTAGTTTACTAAAAAGAGGTGTCAACGCTTTCCATTTCTATTTTCGTAGCTCAAACAAAAGCAGAAGACGACCAGCCGACTCTTCCCAGGCAAATGTTGCATGCTCACAACACTAAGGAGCAAATGTAGAAATAGTTAGAAATTAGATTCAATTTTTAGAAATAAGTTTGCTTAGATAAAGGGCGGTCATTTTAAACCGTATCCGAAATTTATGTAATTAAGTTATTTAGTTAGCAATATTTAAACCCTTCTCATGCATTTGGAGAAGGGTCTGGAAATTTGTCAAAAACTTGTCCTCAGAACATGCACTTCTGCACCCTCAGAGGAGGTTTTGATGAATGAATGGATCAAGGTTTATTAATTTTTGCATTTGATATCTGCTACTGATGTTGCACTTCTGTACTCTTGGTAGATATCAGAACAAGGAGAGATAAATCATTATTACTTGAAGCTTATGAGTAGGACCAGTCATAAATGGTACTTTTATCTCTTGGTTATTTCTGCTTATATTCTTAAAGTGATATACAATTTTTAGTTGTTTATATGTTATTGCATGAATGTGTGAGTTACCATTTGGCACTTTTGTACGGTGGAGTCATTTATTTATGTTTGATATATGAATAACTTATTATGCGATATGCTGTTCACAACTGTTTTGCCTAACTTTTTATGCAAATTGGTTCATCTTAATTGATTTCCATTCTTATGATAGCTGAATGATCTTTATTACCAGTTATTGTTTGAAATCTCTTTAGATCGCATAATAGAAGAAACACATCCCGGGTTAGCATAGATTAGATGTGTTGTTTTCATTAGATTACAATAGCATAGAATTAGATTAAAGTAGCTTAGATTAGATCTCTTAGAATGGCATCATCCAACTTTGCACACACACACACCCTTAGATTGGGAAATTGGTCCCATTATCCCCAGTCGGACCCGCTATACCAAACAGATAAGGAGCTGCCAACCAAGGTCCGGACCGGGTGGGTATCCCCCTTGTTGTCGACCCGATTTTTGGGGCTTCAACACCACTTCAATGTGTCATGCCTGTGTAAGTTTTACACTGCAGAGGGCGGCCCAATGTGTCATGCCAGATGGATGCACCGCACCCCTGAAACTTGCCCAAATTGCTACAGTTTTGCTTCCTTTGTGATTTTTGACCTTTCTCTTGTTAACTCGTTCTCCTTTAGATGAAAATGAGCTTTTTAAACATGAAAAATGGTTTATATACAAAATATTTTAATTTTTCACTTATCAAAAACCCACTTTGTAATGTTTGCCTTTGACTTGCTTTTAAAACTCTGTTTTCGGGCAGTTTGCTTTATTTTTGCCTTTAATGAACTCAATGCTTTGAATTTTTGTATGCCTTGCAGGTGATGGAGTTGCAGAGGCTTGGCAAGGTGACCAGGCTTTCCACAGAGGTTATTACATATGAAAAAATGAAATTACATCAAATTTATACATGAAAACATAAAAACTCTGTTTTTCCTCAAAACAGGGTTTTGAGGAAAAATCAATCACTGAGCATGTGATTATGGAAATTATTGTTGTTGAAACTTTCTTCGAGATCCTCATGCACCTGCTGACCATTACTGAGCATTTTTAAGACCTTATTGATGAAACCCTAGACCTAATGATACCTAAAACCCTAAAAATGACTTTTGCAGATTTAAAAAAATTGACCGCAGATGATCTAGATGAATGAAAATGGGACAGCATATGAGGGAAAATGTATAATGAGCCACTACCGTCAGATGATCCATGACCCTAATGGAATGCAGTTGATCGGGTGAGACACCTAACATGCAATGCAACAAGAGAATTTGATCGCTGACGGAGGGATGAAGATACTGACACTAACATTGGCTGCAATGGGGATGGTAGCTCCTTGGAGGTGCCAAGAACTACAGATCTCTGGTAAAGAAAGCAGTGCCCTCATCCATTGGGCTATGGAGTCAATAACTTCAAAACAACCAAAAACCAATTACTATGAAACTTTGACTCAAGACTCATAGTTGAGCTGACTAATTCAAAATTGAAAGAAGACTCTCAAAAGCTGAAATTGGACACTCAGCTGAAACTATCTTTAAATTGAACTGACTAAAACAAAAAATGACTCAAGACAAACTTAATTGAAACATGTACTTACAAAGATTTCAAAGGGCAACAGTCCATCGAGATTTGAGGGCTTCAAATCATGACAACAACTACCTTCTTACTGATGAAATATGTACAATCATGTGAAGTGGGCCTTCTAATGTAACCAATCCAATAGATGGCTACTCAATGAAATTTAGCTCTCTTTCCTCGAGCAGGCAGAATGATGTACATGTAGGCAACTCACAATAACAATTGAAACCAAGGCTTATGCTAACAAATCAGCCAACATTCATATTCTTTGGTGCTTGCAAAAGAATGCCGAAAGGATTTTGAAAATACTAAAGCACTAGCTTGTCTTGAGATCCAGTATCAAAAATACAAGTACTCCCTTCATTCTGATCTGAAAGAAAAACTAGTTGCTGAGTTATAGGAAGGCACAGAGAGGTATAAGCTTCTGCCATCTGAGTGTTAGTTGCAAATTCCTTGACCATGAGAAATTCTGGCATATTGTCTCTCTCAACCTCATATCCCTCAACTTCATGGTCTAGGTCATTCTTAAACAGAAAAAAATCTTCAAGATTATCAAACATGACAGTCTTATCATTTTCATGAAGGAAAACATTATCTTTTCGCTGATCAATAAAGCTAATTTCAAGACTATCATTATTTTCAAAAGTGGAGAAGTTTCACCAACACTTTCTTGACCATGTGCACACTACAAACCTGCATTAGTTTGGGTTGTAACCTGCCCTTTCAGAAGTTGATCTATCTCATCTTCAGACAAAGGAGATACTGCTTTTTGTTTTCTTTTGCTCAAGTGGTTATTTTCTTCGTGAAATAACATTTCAAAACATCAAAAACTTGAATGACAATCCTCATTTCCTTGATCTTCTGAAATTTGAAAACATTGTTGATCATCTTCATATGACATGGCAATCAAATTATCATTTATCGTTGAGTTATCGAAAGAGGATTTTTCACTTACTTGAACAAACATCTCATCTTGTTTTTCATAAAATGACAAGATTACCTCCTCATGAAGGCTTGGTTCTAATGAAATGAGAACACTTGGGTCAATAACTCTATCTTCTTCATTCCAGATGATCTCAATAGCAAAGCTCTCCTTCATGGGATTTAGACCAAGGTACTCTTGATCATCATGATCTAAATATAGATCTGAAATAGCCGACTTGACTTTATCACATTCTGAAATTGAAACTTGACTTTCCTATATATTGTTTTCTTCTATGGATAGATCTGAAATAAAACCTTCTCTTTCATAATTTTCCACTGTAGTAAGATCTTGATCCAGCTACAAATTTTCCTGAGCATCTTGATAAGCATCCTCTAAGTTCTCTTTATGTTGTTGAAATGGATTTTCATACAGGGGTTCCATGATCTCATCATCCATGAAGTTATCATCTTCATAAATTCTCTCAAGATTTTCAATAAAACTACAAACATGTTTGCAACAGTTCTAAACTAAATTTAATGATGGATAAGATTCTTTATACCTTGCAAAGAACATGGCATGAAAATCCTTTAAATAGTAAATACAAGCAGGCAGCAAACTTTCATACCAAGATCGGGCTTCACCTTCTAGAGTGGCCATGAATATCTTCATCAAGTAATCTTCAGGAAAATCAACCTTCAACTTGTGAATATGCATGTGAAATCTAACCAGATGTAAAGCAGCATCATTCCTATCATCATCTTTAAACATAGGCAATTTCCTTTGCCAATTTACGTTCGGAATTTTATTTGGAAAACCTAGAATGTGATCTTGGTTCATGGGAGCATACCTTCGATCCAACAAAACCATTTTGATAACAATGAATTCACCAAGAAATTCTTTAGGCTACTGGTTCATGAAGAGTAGAGTCGCCATAAAAAGTTTGAACCTTGGGATTCTTCAACACTGGAGTCCCCAGGTGAATGATTTTAGCCTTTTGATGTCTGATCGTTGTCCACCATCAATGATCAGATCTAAACTTGATACATTTTTCTGAGGAATGCAAATAGTTTTCAACGTTTGCAAGTCAGATGTTCAGTTCATAAACTAAACCAGAGA
This sequence comes from Pinus tabuliformis, assembly GCA_031772625.1. Taxonomy (NCBI): domain Eukaryota; kingdom Viridiplantae; phylum Streptophyta; class Pinopsida; order Pinales; family Pinaceae; genus Pinus; species Pinus tabuliformis. The sequence continues at coordinate 398,056,202 of CM062819.1, forward strand.
TTGACTGAAGCCACATTCATCTACTTATGCACTTACAAAGCAAGAATAGTTCAAAGGCTACCTAGCTAACTTCAGGATCTGCCTGTAGTTTATAAAGTGAACAACAATAACAAACAAACCAAATTTTCTTCCCCAGTATGGTCGCCACTATGTTAGGGCCTAAATCTACCTCAGGCTGAGATAGGTAGGATCTAGGGTAACATCAAACCATGCTTAACCTGGTAGCTAGCCCTACCAGGTCAGGAGAGGGCTCTCTCCTTGTCAATCTCAGAAAAGATGGCTTATGAAAGCTTGATATGACTGATGTAATGACTGATTTTAGGCTAGGTATGTGTACAAAGGTGTTTGATTGAATTTGGTGATGTTTTTGTTGGCTCAAATGTGAAAGGCAGATTTGGGTTCGGGGAATGAGGCTCAGTTTTGCAGAGATCTCTATGGGGCAAGGTAGGAAAATGGTTTGGTACTTCAAATTGAGTGAGATGGAGAGCTTTTAGACTGGTGAAGAGTTGAAGAGGGCATGAAAGTCTCAGGGATCCTCTTGAAACAGCTGAAAACATAAACAACTAAATAAACCCTAGGTAGAGCACTGCAAATCAATGAACTCTACCTTTATCCTTGTTTGATTTAGTTAAGAGGAAGAAAAGAGAGATGATGGCATACATAAAACACATGTAAACTTAAAATTACAGAAGGAAACACAATACCAAAGCAAGATGCCACAAGAATCCCATAAAGTGCTACAAACCCTAGTCTATTCCTTTGCCAAACTACTGAAATGAGTATACAATGAAACTCCAAGCTTTCCCAAAAGTCCAAACATGCTAATGATTGAAAAATTACAAGATATAGGCAACCAAAAACTAATCCTAGCCTCTAGCAGACGAGCTCATAAGTTTAGGAGCTTTTCCAACAAAGTCTAAACTAAGAACTAAAAAGTAGGTAGTGGAACAGCTTGCCTTTAAATGCTAGGGAATTGATTCATTCAGTTGTAAACTACCTTTTGATGGATGAATCTACCTCTATAAGTGAAAATTTATCAGAATTACATAAAAATCTATCATGTCACGTTAAATTACATCATGAGTTTGACAATTAGAAGGATAAAAGTCAAACTATGAAGAAACTAGGCGAAAAACAAAGTTTTTTGGCCAAAATGAGCAAAATTCCTCCAATGCACCGCGCTGATTTCCCTATGCATAGTGCCTTTTTGCAGCTGACTTTTGAGGCCTTCCCGGTGTCCAAATTTTCTCTGAGTAGGCTTGTTGGAAAGATCTACCTATCTAATTTCCAGAAAAAGTGGAATTTTTGAATTTTGCCTCAATTTGCCCCTCCAAAATGGAGTTCGCTGAGCACTACTTCCTGTGTGTCCAAAAAGGGGCAGAAAGGTCATTTTTGAGGTGTTTTTGACCTTTTTGGAAGCTCAAAACCTATCAAAATTTCTTGGCCATTTGTGAGCATGCATATTTTTCCATGACAAATCCAAAAATGCTGAGTTGTCCTCACAAGGAGGTCCCCATCAAAAGCGCGTGCCAGGTGGCGTGGCACATCAGGCAGAAAAACCTGTTTCTTAGGCCAAAAATTTCAAAATTGCAAAAAGTGTCCCAAATTTCTTGAAATTTGGGCTGTGTGTTCCTCATCAGGTGCTGTGTTAGGATAAGGAAGCCTCAGCCAAGATCTAGAGTCTATTTTTCTCTTTTCTCTTCCTCATGGCTTTCTTCAATTTGGCTTTCAAATTCCTGATTCTTGCTTTGCACACCATATTTCTTGGCAAGTAGTGGTTTGCCATGTTCCTCAACATGTTTTTCTCATTGTTGGCCTTCTCTAGCATCCTCTCCAAGTCTATGTTTGTCATCTCGAGCCAAGATTCACGATCAGCTTGAATTTCTTAGCAGCGTGCCATTTTTCCTTCATGTTTTTGAGCTCCATGATGAGTGGGATTGATGAGCGAAGGATTTGATTCTAGTTGTAGGGTTTTTAAGGAGTGATAGGATTTATAGATGCAAATTAGGGTTTGGGAATAGTGGGATTAGGTATTAGGGTTTTTAGTTTTAGGGATAAGGGGATAGGTGAGTGTGAATGAAAGAGGAGAGGGAAAGTGATATGGCTAGGAGTGAAATTGGTAGCAAAAAAAACACAATTTGTAAACCCTATACAATTGTTTTTGACCAAAATTGCAAGGAGGTATGTTATCGGGAAAACTAGTGGCTATGCAGAGCTGCTAGTCCCACTAAGGCTGGCAGCTACCTTAGAAACAAACAAACTAAAACTACTTTCGTTTTCCTTTATGAGAAATAGATAAGACAGGAATGAAGAGACCAACCTCTGTCTTGCGCTTGGTTTCTTGCTCGATTCCTCTCCCTTATGATAGATCTTTGCCACTCGCTTCCTCGCCTACCCAGCTTCAAAGAGCACCTGTAGAATCAAAGCAGCATAACACTATCCAAGAACATAGATCTATTATCATAAACAATATAGGACCATATATATATTGACCACACAAATGCATATAACATCAATCATACAAGAATGTGGAGGAAAACTTGAATAGCTTTATTAATAATCAAGAAAGAGAAAAGAGGATTACAACCAATTGTTCTGACCCAGCATCATCCTCTCAGCAAGAAATCCCTTCTTCACCTCATGAAAAGCTTATATCACCCAACATTATGATATTGCACCAAGAAACCAGCAACACTTCCTTCCAAGATACAAAATTCTAGCCTCCGGATCTCTGGGATGAGGGATCCATATATAGATGTTTGCAAGGGGGGTGAGTCAGATTTTGAGAGTTGATTAGTATCCTCTCTCTGATAGTTCTTGATTCCACTTGGAGATTGATGATCTCTTACTCATCCCTGGGTGAATGCAGAGAGGCAAGTGTCACAGGAGAAGTTTCTAGAAGATTCCATGATCCTCCACCTTGCAGATTGACCCTGCCATTTGTCCACTCTCGTGCATCGCACCCCATAGAAGGGCTTTTCAAGATGCATCGCACCTCCTGTGTGTATTTAGGTGGGATGCAACACACTTTGACCATGGAGCAAGTGAGATGGTCCCGTTTTGACCAGTTCTGAGCAGTTTTTCATGGAGAACTTCTGGGAGAAGATGTAATCAGTTGACCTTGTTCTTTTAGAGGTTCGAACAACACTTTTAGGGACTTAAGAGCCCTTGGTTTATGGACATTTATGATTGGGGTTGTAGTGCCCAAAAATGTCTAAAACAGTTGCCCCCTAAAGCATGAGGTCGTTAATCTGTTGATGTCGGGTGAAATGCTTTATCATGAGGATCTGAAGTTTTTTCAAGCTGGAAGGCGACCTGTAATAAGATACAATACAATACATTGTCATCATAATATTTTCATGATCTAGATGAGGTGGGCATTCCCATGCTCAGATTTATAAATTCATTTTCATGTACATAAGACAGACAATCGTCTGAGTGTAGACCGATGATTCTGGTAGAGCCATCATCCCTCAGGTTGAATGATTATCTGTGCAGTAATGATGTACATTTGATGTCTTTATTTTCCTGAATATATATCGCAGCCCGGATGGATGAAACTAGATTCGGGGTCTTCAATCTCGTTCGATCTTCACTCAAAGTATAAGTCGATCCATGTGAGAGATGTTCTGGAGTTGAACATGGAAAGACATCCCCTAATTACCAGCCATTGATGTAAGCTGTTAACAGGCGCGAGAGGAATCACCGATAATGATGATGACCCTCAAGGTACTACAGTAAAATTCACGTGGTGTGAATAAGGAACTTGGCGTCGAACACCATGCGAAATCTTTCAGTCGAAGGTCATTGATGTAAACCTGTCGCCGGAAGTGAGAAACTTGCCATTGAGGCATGCAAGCTTCAAAGTACTGAAAGGGTTGTTCCTAGATCGACTTCTTGGATAATGAGCTGACATCAACAAGAAGCGATCCGTCATAGGAGGGCCTTAATGAATCCCACATCAATGACACGGAATGGAGCAAATGATTTTAATGGAGGTGAAAACGATCTGGTGATATAAGGTTCAGGGTGGCGGTCATGAAAGAATGGAGCGTAAATGTATTGCAGTGGGTGAGACACAGGTGAATTCTCTGAGCGACTTCTCTTGAACATATCAGTGACACTGACATGATGGATCAGTAGAATTAACCCCAAATATGGATGGTGTGACGGAACCATGGTGATGTGACTAGTGAATGTAACAACCCAGCTCGACTTGGATGCGGAGTGAAAGTGTCATGTTCAAGAGCGACTTGCTACCGATAAAGTTTCTTCAAGTTTTCTTTCCAATTTTTCCCCAACCATTGCTGACCAGTACCTCTTTATTTTTGTCAAGCTTGAGGAGGATAACATATGCTTGTTCTATAATTTTCCCTTCGGGCAAACCCATCGCTATGCTTTAACGAGCCTAGCGATAGTGAAACTCATTCTTGTCTGTATGGACAAGTTTGTCGCTATTTGGTTTTAACGAGTTTAACGACAAGGATAACTCGGTCCTTTTCAATTTTAGAGAGTCTAAAAAAGGGACGTAAAGAAAACTCCAATAATCCTTTTTCATCATATAATCCCTTGAGTCCGAAAAAGTATAAAACAATACAAAAGGGATGAATTTTCAGTACTTTTAACGAGCTGAACAAAACAAGCGCTCGATCTTTTTGTGTAATAATCCCTCAAGTCCAAAAAGATTAAAATCTAAAGGAGGGATAGCACTTCGATTCACTTTAATGAGCTGGAGAGGCCAATTACCCGACAATCTTTTCATATTTTATGAGTCAGTTGAAAAGAGCTTAAAGGAGACTCGTTTTTTTAGGAAGGAGTGATAAATTTGTGTAGCAGCTAATTCTAGGTACGGTTTGGAATTTTCCAATCACGACAGTGTCACAAGGATGGCTAATAGGATCACTCTTCGCAGTTGTTCCTCAAAAAGGGTAAACAATCAAATAGAGGTGAATGACTAGCCAATATAGAGTGGAGGTGATGATGAGAACACGACCAAGGCTTAAAAGGCTAACGATAACACATTCACGATGGTTATTTACCAGAAATTGGTTCATTTTTTAATGAGCTTAAACTCTGGGGGAAAATTTGCTCATTGCTTATGTTTATTTTTTAATGAGCTTGAATTCCGCATTAAAACTGCTCAAGATAAGCTTGCATGCCCCCAGCATAATAACACAAATCGAGGCGCATGCCCCACAAGCTTCATTGCATTCATCTCGGTGGTTGGAATGAAGGTTTACCTTCGTGATATTTGAAAGTCTCGACTTGGATTTTACGAGATCATAATCAAAAACTCGATTTGGAAAGGGAGTTGTTTCATTTTTTAATGAGGTTGGCACAGTAAAAGAACTATCCTCATGACTCTTTGTTTCATTTTTTAAAGAGGTTGACACGAGATAAGAACCATCCTCGAAATCCACCATATTTACAGTATTTGATAGAAAATCAAGAACTAAAGGATGATTAAGGTTGCTGGAATAATCTTTGTGGTAATTCGGAAGATGGGAGCGATGGTGGTAATCTTCCCATGGTGCCTCTCCTATCATCATTGACTGAATGATTCCTTTGTCTGTAGAATGTACATGCGACCAAGGATCTGAAGAGGTACCATATTCCTTAGACCTATCTATCTAAACACTCGATGAGTGTTGATTTGGGCTTGCCCCCAGGCCAAGAAAATTGATTGCTACAATATTTCTAAAATGGCGATGATCCATGCTGACAAAATGTTTAGGAATCTTCCGAATCCATTAGATATAGAAGATTTCATATTGCAAGTTTCCACTGTGGCCACTTTCTCCAGATTACTCAAAGGCGGTAGGGCAAGAGTACCCATTAAGGCAGGGTCTTTTAGGAGGCCCACTCCAATATTTTGAAGCGAATGATTGCTTCCATGGATCATCGGAATGCTTCCCGTAACTTGGGAACTATTGGGGAGAAATGTTTGTTGGTCGACGATTGTAATTCCTCCTTGAAAAGGAAATGCAATCTTCCTAAAGTAGGTTGACACAACCACAGCCATAGCATATATCGAGGGCCTTCCCAGTAGGATGTTGTAATCGAGGTTTCCTTTGATTACTTCAACATCAATTTCTACTGTTTTTCCCCCCAGTTCAACTTGCAAGTTACTTAAAATCCCGTATGGAGTGTATGATCATCCATCAATGATTTTAACATCTTTGACGATCGCGACAAGGGTGGTGAGCCTAAATTTTTCCAGCAACTCATCGACATAATACATGTAGATGCCCCCTCATCAACAATTGTTCGATGAACAATTTTGTTGAGGGCTTTCACTTGAATAAGGAAAGCTAGTTGAGCTGGTAACTAAGGGTCATATCCTTTGTGATTAAAGGATACAAGATTGGAATATGTTGGTTCAATCCCACCTATTACTGATAATAGAGCCTGCTTTTGGGAGGGCAATTTTGTGGTACCTCAAGTGTCGACATAGCGGACGGCGATTGGGCCAGGTCCTCTACTATATTATAATTCTGTGCTACTTTAGCACAAGGATTAAATGTCGATTTGTGTACTACTCCCTTTGGCGGCTTTATCGTTAGCTCAGGAATGATGGGTGGCACTTCGGTTGAAGTTGTTGTCGAACTACTCAGTTGATCAGTAGCCTTGTTGTTCGATAGCTGTGGATTCCCGTAATCTTTATTCCTTGTTGATATCAAAGCATCATTTTGTTGTTTTGAAATGGAAAACATAAGCACTTGGGATCGAGAAGCACTTTGATTAGCAACCAGTTTGTTTCCCCGGTTTGGAAATGGATCAGTCAATACCGCCGAGGTTTTTGAATTCTTGAAGAATCTTTTAAGCTAAGCTTTATGTGGACAATCTCTTGTCCAATGATCCTCATCACATATTAAGCATGGACTTTTTGGTTTCCTATCTCCAGGAGGGTTTGCAAAAGAATTTTCAGGTGATGATTCCTCCTGTTTCTTCTTCTTCCCTTTGTTTTTCTTCTTGCCTCCTGGTTTCTTGGTTTCTCCGCCTTTGTCATTCGAGACGACATTTACTTCCGAGGCGAGAAGTTCTTCTTTTGCATTTTGACTGGAAATCTTATGGGCCTTTTTAGATGTAGCCTTTGTCGATTTCGTGTCTGTCGTACCAATCATGCCATCGTTGGCATGAGAGTCATTGTTCGATTTAGGAGGAGGAGGGATGGAAAATTCCAGTCTGGGAGCATCAGGGATTTTATCGTAGAGCATGCCAGACTGAGTATAAATCAAGTCTAAATATTGCGCACGAGCAATAACTTGCTCTTCAGTGACGACTCCTCCTTTTGCCACATCTTCCATAATGGAAGGTAATAATGACTTAATAAACCATTCAGCTAAAAGCTGATCAAGAACATACATTTTTACCATTCTACGATGACGTCGCCACTCATGAATATGATCGGATATGTGAGTGGCCGTTGTTTCCTTGAAATTGGTAAGAAGTTTTGTTCACATTTCGTACCTTATCGGTAACTGAAAATGGATTAAAAAGGTTGTGGCTAGGGCACTGAAGTTGTCAAACGAAGCTCTGGGTAACTCGATATACCACTTTGCTGCCGGACCAGTTAACATCCTCTGAAAAAGGCGAAGCCTAATCGAATCATCGTTTAGGGTGTTTGATGAACACCACAAATGAAATGTCATCACATGATTCGACGGGTCTTCACCCGGATTTCCATTAAATTTAGGAATATCTGACGGAAGTTTATGCGGAATCGTAGGCCACCAAGGGGCGTAAGAAATTGGATCGTTTGTTAGCCGATTTAGATCTGGTAACTCTAAAGTTGCCACGAAGGGTAACTGTTGATTCAGGTTTGGCGAAGCATACCCAGGATATGACGGAATTGCTTGAGAAGTTGGTCTTTGCATACCAGCATAATGCATTTGATGCTGGTAACTTTGGTAAGGTTGATGGGCATAACCATTGTAGAATGGTTGATTTTGACCATTTTGAATATACGGTTGCCCACGATTTGCAAATATTTATTGCTTAGACCACTGGTAAACTTGTTGGAATTGGGTTGTTGATATTGCACCAGCCATGGTTGTGAAGCCATGTGCTGTTGTCCAATACTGACCATTTGACCAAGATGAGGGGTAATTGTACTTGTTTGGGCCTGTGTCATTCCACTAGTTGGCGATTGTGGTTGAGTCGCAGGGACAAGAGGCTGTTGCATTACAACCTAAGAAACCTGAGGTTGGCATATAACAGGCAATGCTTGTACTTGTGACACCATCACGATAGCCGGCATAGTTGGTATATTTGACATAGGTAAACATTGTTGCATCAAATATACAACTCTTGATTGTTGAGGCAGTATTAGCACCCAACCGCTAGATGTAATTCCAGCATAGCCTGAATTTTGTTGTGAACTCACGTATGGTTGTCCTCCTGGAGGTGACAATGAAAGGGTATACTGCCCCCATACGGCGGTAACAGATACTCAAAGGAATTGTTTGTCCTTGAGGACCGAACTGCCCAAATTGACACCCTGAAGGATCACTTTGCTGAGACTCAACACAAGAGTTCCTAGATACTATTCTGGATGAACAAACAGGAACAGACCATACTGTCGAAATAGCCCCTGAGTGGGCCCCTTCTGGCGATTGAGAGCTAGTTGGGACAGATGGTATGCCGAAGAACATTGTTGGAGTGACAGCAGGAAGTTCTGCCATCGTTGTGTCAGATGACACAGTCCTAGATGTCCACGGTTGTTCAAACATTTCTAGTCTATCCAAAAGATTGCCTAGTGATTCTATAGGAGCTTCCGATGATGGTAGACTAATTTATGATGAAAAAGGATATAGAGTTATCCCGAATCCAAATCGCGATGGAGTACTAGACAGAGGATCCTCCACAATCTCTTGTATAGCAATCAGACCAGGTGGAAGAGGTAGACAATCAGGTCCGTAAAATATTTCTGGTGCTGAAGAAGGTATAGAATCTGTAGCGAAGATGTTTGGGGAATAACACCTTCTGAATCAGCTATAAATGGAGTTGGTTCAGTAATACAAGTGTTTACCTTCACACTAGGATCAGTTCTACTGTCCTTTGGTGGCTGCTGAACTTCTTCTGTAAAGGCAGGGATACTAGAAATGTTTGGAGTAACCGGAGTCTCCGAAGGTGTTAGAACACTTGTTCTAACTTTACCAGGGGATTTGGAACCGGTTAAACGAGTTCGCATTGTCCGTAACAGTTTCGATTCTGGAGACAAAGACGGTTGACTCGCAAACCTCTGTGAAGGACGGGGTTTCAATTGACTTTCTTCCACGATTGCGGATTACTCGATCAACTAAAAATCAAGGGGAAGTATGTTTCCGAATTAGACGAATTTTAGATGCTTTGACGCAACTTGTTTTTTCAATTTTTAAGAGTCGAGAAAAAACAAAAGATGAATCTAGTCACCTTCGATTTTTAATGAGCCTGAAGTGACAAGTGCTCAGATGGACCTTTTCCTTTAAGGAGTCTGAAAAGGAACGAAAGAGATTGCTCTGGAAATCTAGACAGAGTGTTATAGACATTTTTGTGCCTTACAGCATTGAGCATGAAATGTCCATAATCCAAGGGATCCAAAGTCCCTAAAAGAGTTGTTCCTGCCCCTAAAGGAACAAGGTCAACCAATGACAGCTTCTCCCAGAAGTTCTCCACCAAAAAAAACTCAGAAACAGTCAATTCAGGATCAATTCAGAAGCTCTTCTAGCTGCCTGCGTTGCAATGCACCCCAGTACACTAGCTAGGTGCGTTGCAACGCACCTAAATGCACTACCAGGGTGCGCTGAGCGGGAAATGACAAATGGAAAGCTCATTCAACGAGGTGGAAAGACCATGGAAGCTTCCAGAATCTTCTCCAATGACACTTGCCTCAATGAATTCGACTAGTGATGAGTAAGAGGCTCTCAGCCTCCAAGTGGAAGCAAGAACTGACAGAGAGAAGCCACAAGTCAAAACATAAGCTGACTCATCCTCTCTGCTTACATCTATATATGGATCCCTCATCCAAGAGATCCAGGGGCTGGAATTTTGTACTTTGCAGAGAATTGCTGTTGGTTTGAGATTGAGATTAGTACATTGGGTGATTTATGCTTTGTTGGAGGAGAGGAAGGGATTCCTTTGCTGGGAGGTAGATGCTGGATCAGGACTCACTTGGTTGTATCTCCTCTTGGACTTTCTTATCATATCAATAAAGCTATTTGAGTTTCTCCTATATGCTTGTATATCAATGATGTTTTGTTATATTTGCATATTTAGTTTATATCTGATCCTAAACTAGTTATGAATGTAAATCTGTGTCTTTTGTGTAGTTTTCCTCTCTTGTGATCTTGCAGGAACTTGGTGAAGCTGGACCAGTGAAGGAGCAGGCAGCGGGAAACAAGCAAAAGAGGAGAGTGACTGGATCGACAAGCTAGTGAAAGACACAGGTTAGTTACATCCTTCTTCTCCATTTACATTTCATAAAGAAGAATACTCAGATAGTTTTCCTTGTTTGTTGCTAAGGCACTATCACACCTTAGAGTGGGATAGGGGCATTCCGAATGGATACTTTTCCCAACAAAAAATTGGCGACTCCGCTGGGGAACGTATCTTGTTAGTTTATTTGTGTTTCTATTGTTGTTCTTCTCATAAACTCAAGAGTGCCGAATCGAACTGCATTTGCCATTTTCAAATGCAAAGTAGAGATCTGCTACTCTAGTCCATTCACTGGGTCTGTTTATGATCTGAACAGCTGATCCACAAGTGCTCTAACAGCCCTTTGTGATAGATCTTAGTCCTCCTTTAGATCATCCCTCTAATTGTACCTAATTGATAGCTTTTATCCGGCCAAAAACTGTAGATTAAACTGCAAACCGTGACCCAGAACCCAGAAACAACTCTCGTTTCTGCTTCAGCGCAGACTCTGTGAAGAGGTTCTGCATTTCAACGCAGGTCCCGAGAAGGCTACCTGTGCTGAAGTTCAGTTTCTCTGTGCTGAGGGTGCGCTGATCAGCCTTTGCCTTGTGCAGCTGTGGTTCCCTGCTTCCTTTTGCTCAGTTTTATCTCTGTTTTTTGCAGCCTGTTATCAGTGTGTGTACCTATCTGAAACCCCTTTTCTTTGCCTCAATTCCGCCTCAGTTGTATAAAGAAACTGTATTTGTTTTTGTGTATTTGTTACATCATTTGCAGTTTCCCATTACAAAAGTAAACTAATCATACTGTCGCCCTTAGATCTAGACCTGTCGTAAGTGTCGTTTTGATCTTAGGAGTGAGTTTGTTTGCTCTTCACAGTTGATTTAGCTTTTACTTTTGTCTTTTGGTTTGAATTTATGTATTTCTAGTGTCGAAACAAGTAAATCATAAAGTGTCGTAATCGTCTTTTTGATTTCGAAAAAGGAACTTGTTTGTGTTTTTCACTTGAAATCGAATTCAAATTTGTACAACAGCTTTCTTTTTAGGCATCAATATTAAGAAAGTGAAAACAAATACATGTATATGTGCATTTGCATCTTGACAGTTTGTATGTTGATTTAGGAAAAAGTGCATTTACAGTGTGCTCTATGCTCTTTGAGAAAAGATTGTGTCTTTCTTTTCCCCTTGTAGCTAGGATTTTCATTGTTGAAAAGATATAAAAGCTTGCTTATCATCTTTAGACTGCATTTAGGAATTGTATCATACATCTCGTGGTGATCCAAAAAGGAAAACTTCTAAGAAAGATCAACCTAAAATAAATTGAATGAACTTAACAATGCTTTGTAACTTAACGCACAACATAGAGGTCTAGGCTAGAGACGTGTTCCAGCGTCGTAAAACCTGGTCACTGGTCGCCTCACTAATGGTTGGGTGATTCCTCCTGAGAGACGATAAGTGCCAGTACGGATTGTGCTCCCACGTACCGTCGAGTATATATTGGGAGACCCCTATAGGCATAAAACCTTTATCCATAGGAAGCCGTGTCGGCCGCCCTACTGATCGCAATGCACTGAACACAGCATTCGGGAAGATTGACCGCCCGTACCTTAAAAAGTATTCTGCGGTTTTGCGAAAAGTTTGGCACACCCTCTACCTAGAACTCCAGAGCAGTCCCTTTCGTTCCTTTTCAGACTCCTTAACGGAAAAGGTCCATCTGAGCACTTGTCACTTCAGGCTCATTAAAAATCGAAGGAGACTAGAGTCATCTTTTGCTTTTTCTCGACTCTTTAAAATTGAAAAAGCAAGTTGTGTCTAAAAGCGTCTAAAATTCATTTAATTCGGAAACATATTTCCCCTTTTTGTATTTTGGTTGATCGAGTAATCCGCAATCGTGGAAGAAAGTCAATTGAAACCCCGTCATTCGCGGAGGCTTACGAGTCAACCGTCTTTGTCTCCGGAATCGAAAACAGTACGGACAAAGCGAACTCGTTTAACCGGTTCGAAATCTCCTATTAAAGTTAGAACAAGTGTTCCAACAACATCCGAGATTCCGGTTACTCCTAACATTTCTGGAAACCCTGCCTCTACAGAAGAAGTTCAACAGCCACAGAGGGACAGTGACACTGATCCTAGTCTGAGAGCAAACACTTGTGTTATTGAACCAGTTCCATCTGCAACCGGTTCAGAGAGTATTGCTCCTCAAACATCTGTTGCTGTCGATTCAACCCCTTCTTCGGCACCAGAAATATTTTACGGACCTGACGGTCTTCCCCTTCCACCTGGTTTGATTGCGATAGAGGAGATTGTAGAGGATCCGCAAGCAAGTACTCCAACACATTTTGGAGTCGGGGTCACTCTATTTCCTTCGACATCAGAAGTTAGTCTACCACCAGTGGAAGTTCCTGTAGAATCGCTAGGTAATCTTTTGGATAGACTCAAAATGTCTGAACAACCGTCAACATCTAGGACTGTGTCGAATGACACAGCGACAGCAGAACTCCCTGCCGTCACTCCGACAATGTTTGCCGGCATACCATCTGTCCCGACTAGCTCACAACCGCTAGAAGGAGTCCATCCAGGGACTATTTCGACAGTATGGTCCGTTCCTGTTTGTTCCTCCGGAATAATATCCGGCAACTCTTATGTTGAAACTCGACAAATTGATCCATTTGGGGGTCAATTTGGGCAATCCAGTCCCCAAGGGCAAACAATCCCCTTGAGTTCCGGATTACCACCGTATGGGGGGCAGTATGCCCTTTCATTACCCCCTCCGGAGGGTATCCATACGGGAGTTCACAACAGTATTCAGGTTATACTGGAGTTACGACAAGTGGTTGGGTACCTATACTACCCCAACAACCAAGAGTTGTGTATTCTATGCAACAATGTGTACCTATGTCGAACATCCCGACAACACCAGCTATTGTAACAGTGTCACAAGTTCAAACGGTGCCTGTTGTATGTCAACCTCAGATTTCTCAGGTTGTAATGCAACAGCCCCTTGACCCTGTGACTCAACCACAATCGCCAACTGGTGGGGCGACACAGGTCCAAACGGGTACAATTACCCCACATCTTGGTCCAACGGTTAGTATAGCGCAACAGAACATGGCTTCACAACCGTGGCTGGTGCAGTACCAACAACCACAATTCCAACAAGTGTACCAAGGTTCTGAGCAGCAGATCTTTGCGAACAGTGGACAACCGTACATTCAAAACGGTCAAAATCAACCACTTTACAGTGGTCAAGTCCACCAACCGTATCAGTCATACCAGCATCAACTACATTATGCTGGTATGCAAAGGCCAACTGCTCAGGCAATTCCATCGTACCCTGGGTATGCTTCACCTAACCTGAATCAACAGTTACCATTCGTGGCAACTTTAGAGTTACCCGATTTACACCGGTTAACAAACGATCCAATTGCTTACGCCCCTTGGTGGCTAGCGATTCCTCACAAACTTCCATCAGATATTCCTAAATTTAATGGAAATCCAGGTGAAGACCCATCGAATCACGTGATGACATTTCATCTATGGTGTTCATCAAACACCCTAAACGATGATTCGATAAGGCTTCGCCTTTTTCAGAGGACGTTAACGGGTCCAGCGGCAAAATGGTATATTGAATTGCCTAGAGCTTCGTTCGACAATTTCAGCACCTTAGCCACGACTTTCTTAACCCATTTTCAATTACCGATAAGGTATGAAACGGGAACGGAAATCTTAACCAACTTCAAACAGACAACGGCCACTCACATATCTGATCATATACATGAGTGGCGACGTCGTCGTAGGATGGTAAAAACGTACGTTCCCGATCAGCTATTAGCTGAATGGTTTATCAAGTCGTTACTTCCTGCCATAACAGAAGATGTGGCAAAGGGGGGAGTCGTAACGGAAGAGCAAGTTATCGCTCGTGCGCAATATCTAGACTTGGTCTATACTCAGTCTGGCACGCTCTACGACAAAATACCTGACGCCCCTAGACCGGAATTCTCAATTCCTCCTCCTCCTAAATCAAACAATGACTCTCATGCCGGCGATGGCGTGATTGGCACGACAAACGCGAAATCGACAAAGGCCACCTCCAAGAAGGCCCGTAAGATTTCAGATCAAAATGCAAAAGACGAAATTCTTGCTTCGGAAGTAAATGCCGTATCAGCAGATAAGGGCAAAGAAACCAAACAACCAGGAAGCAAGAAGAAGCAAAGCAAAGGGAAGAAGAAGAAACAGGGTGAGTCATCTCCTGAAAAAACTTCTTCAAACCCTCCTGGAAATAGGAAACAAAAATATCCATGTCAGATATGTGATGAGGATCATTGGACGAGAGAATGTCCATACAAAGCTGAGCTTAAAAGATTCTTTAAGAGTTCGCAAACCTCAGCTGTGTTAACTGATCCGTTTCCAAATCCAGGAACAAATCTGGTTGAAAGTGGAAATGCTTCCCCGTCGCAAGTGCTAATGTTGTCGATTTCGAAGCAACAAAATGATGCTTTGATTTCGACAAGGAACAAAGATTACGGGAATCCGCAGCTGTCGAACGACAAGGGTAAAGATCAACCAAGTAGTTCGACAGAAGTTGTACCACCCATCATTCCTGAATTAACAATAAAACCGCCAAAGGGAGTAGTACACAAGTCGACATTTAATCCTCGCGCCAGAGCAGCGCAGCATTATAACATAGTGGAAGATTTGGCCCAATCGCCATCCGCTATGTCGACTCTTGAAGTACTACAAAATTGCCCATCCCAAAGGTAGGCTTTGTTATCAGCCATTGGTGGGGTTGATCCTAAGGATTCCAATCTTGTATCTTTTGACCACAAAGGGTACGATCCTCAGTTGCCAGCTCAACTAGCTTTCCTTATCCAAGTGAAAGCCCTCAACAAAACTGTTCATCGGACAATTATTGATGAGGGGGCATCTACATGTATTATGTCGATGAGTTGCTGGAAAACTTTAGGATCTCCAACCTTGTTGCGATCTTCGACGACATTAAAAGCATTCGACGGAAGGAAATATACCCCATATGGTATCCTAAATAACTTGAAGATTGAACTAGGGGGAAAAACAGTAGAAATAGATGTTGAAGTCATCGATGGGAATCTTGATTACAACATCCTACTAGGAAGACCGTGGATCTATGCCATGGCAGCTGTTGTGTCGACCTATTTTAGAAAGATTGCATTTCCCTTTCAAGGGGGGATTACAATCGTCGACCAACAAAACTTCCTCCCTAATGGTTCACAAGTTACAGGAAGCATTCCCATGATCCATGGAAGCCCCCATTCGCTTCAGAATATCGGAGTAGGCCTACTAAAAGATCCTATACTAATGGGAACTTTCGCTCTTCCACCTCCAATTGACTTGGCGGAAGTAGCGTCGATAGGAACCTGCAACATGATATCTTCCACGAAGATCTCAGAAGACGATATCAACATGGATCAGGCAATGGTTTTGCCCCCAAGCCCAATAGAAGTATTGTAGCAATCAATGTTTCTAGCATGGGAGGCGAACCCGAATCAACGCTCATCAAGCGTTTGGGTAGATAGGTCTAGAGAATATGGTACCCCTTCAGATCCTTGGTCGCGAGTGCATGGAACCGACGAAGGAATTCTACAATCAATGTTGATTGAAGGGGCACCATGGAATGATTGCCACCATCGTTCCCTTCTTCCAAAATATGAAGAAGATACTCAAGATGACCTTTATCACCCTTCAGTTTTTGAATTCCTATCAAATACTGTAAATACGGTGGATTCCGAGCGAAACTTATCCAATATTGAAGAGACTATAGCCATAAATATCTCGACTAAAACAGATGTTGTAGAGAATATTTATGTCGGCAAAGGATGTTCTCCTTCAGAACTGGGAATATATAACGCTCTTTTTCACGAGTACAGAGATGTCTTTGCTTGGTCATATGATGAAATGCCAGGCATTGACTCGAGTATCGTTGAACACGAAATTAAGATGTATCCAGATGTCAAACCGGTACGACAACGGCTCAGGCAGGTGCACCCCATGAAAGCCGCTGCCATTAAGGCAGAAGTTGAAAAACTTCTCCATGCTGGTTTCATCTACCCGGTTCCTCTAACCGATTAGGTATCAAATATTGTCCCTGTTATGAAGAAACAAGGGACAATAAGAGTGTGTGTCGATTATAGGGATGTAAATCAAGCTTGTCCGAAAGACAACTACCCTACACCCTTCATCGACCAGATAATTGATGAATGCGCCGGATGCGAAATCTTTTCATTCATGGATGGATTTTCCGGGTATAATCAAATAAATATCCGCCCACAGGACCAGTCAAAGACTGCATTCATTTGTCCGTGGGGCACATTCGCATATCGAAAATTACCCTTTGGTTTAAAGAACGCAGGGGCGACGTTTCAGAGGTCAATGAATTATGCCTTCCATGACATCAAGAACATCGTTCAACCATACCTCGACGACCTTCCGGCTCATTCGCGAAAGCGGACTGATCATCCGCAGCATTTAAGAGCGATATTTCTACGTTGCTGACACTACAAGATACGACTCAATCCGCACAAATGTGTGTTTTGCGTCAGTTCTGGTCGTTTACTTGGCTTTGTAGTCTCCAAGGATGGGATTCGTCTCGACCCTTGCAAGGTCCAGGCAATCATCAATTTGCCTCCACCTTCGAATTTGCTTCAGATTCAGAAACTCCAAGGGAAAGCAAACTTTCTGAGGAGGTTCATTCCAAATTACGCCGAACTTGCTAAAGGTTATACACGTCTTTTGAAAAAGGAGGTACCCTTCGTCTGGGATCAGGTTGCGCAAGCTTCCTTTGATGCTTTAAAGGATTCCTTAATAAAAGCATCATTAATGTACGCCCCGATTATCAAAGAGATTTTAACCTGTATCTGGCTGCAGCAGATACAACCATCGCAATGGTTTTAGTCCAAGAAGTCGACGGAATTGAACATCCTATATATTATTTAAGTAGAAACTTAAATGATACAGAAAGCAAATATTCTTATGTTGAAAAACTAGCGCTTGCAGCTGTTCAAGCGATACAAAGATTTCGACACTATGTCCTCTTTCGGAAAACTACCATTCTGTCAGATTGCAACCCCATGACTTATATATTGTCGCGACAGTTGCTGGGGGGCAAATATTCAAAATGGATAGCAATCCTTCAAGAGTTTGATCTGGAATTTGTAAAATCCAAATCAAAGAAAGCTCTAGTTTTCACAGAATTATTGTGCGATCTCCCATCATCGTCCAACGATGAAACATCTGAAGAATCAATCGTGGATGAGAATTTGTTTCTGATATCTACAAGCAATGAGTGGTATGGAGATATAATAATTTATCTCCAGACCCAAAAGTTTAGGCCTAACACCTCTCACTCTGAACAAAAACGTATACGATACCAAGCAAAAGACTACATGATCGTCGGTGATACGCTTTACCGTCGTGGTATCGATACAGTTCTGAGAAGGTGCCTCACCCATGAGGAGGCCGAAAAAGCCCTGAATGAGTGTCATTCAGGCGCGTGTGGGGGGCATCAATCTGGATATGCTACAGCACAAAAAATCTTACGAGCAGGATACTTCTGGCCAACCATGTTCAAAGATTGCATAACCGCAGTCAGAAGTTGCCATGCTTGTCAAATTTTTGATAGCAAAACCAGAAGACCACCCGCACCGTTACAGCCGATAGTTGCTGTTGGGCCTTTCGCCAAATGGGGCATCGATTTCATGACATGTAACCCCACCTCGACCGGGGGGCATGGGTATATTATAGTCGCCGTTGACTATTTTACCAAATGGGCCGAGGCGATGCCTACATTAGATAACACTGGTGAAACAGCTGCCCTTTTCTTTTTCAATCATGTAGTCGCCAGATTCGGCGTACCACAGGCTATAGTCACAGATCATGGATCGCACTTTCGCAATCACATGATGGTTGAATTAGCTGCCAAGCTAGGGCTATCTCACGACAGCTCTACTCCGTATTATCCGCAAGCCAACGGACAAGTTGAAGCAATCAACAAGGTCCTGAAGCGTATGTTGCAAAGGATGATCGGAGTTCACAAAAGAAGGTGGCACCTAATCCTGTACTCAGCCTTGTGAGCTTACCGAACATCGGTAAGGAATGCAACCGGGTTCACACCCTTCCAACTGGTATATGGCCTGGAAGCAGTCTTACCAGTCCAGTGCGAAATCTCGTCTCTTAAACTCGCAATCGATCTCCTCCCCGGAACTTCAGAAGAAGAGGCCCGTTTCTTGGAGTTAATCTAATTGGATGAAACCCGTCGTGATGCCGCTTTGGCTAACGAAGCCCATAAGAAACGAGTTAAGGCGCAGTTCGACAAAAATGTCAAACCCTGTGTCTTCTCAGAAGGTGACTTGGTCTTGCTTTACGACCAAGAATCCGATAAATTGGGAGCAGGTAAATTTAATTCTTTATGGATGGGCCCCTATATTGTTAAACGAGTGTTAGCAAAAGGAGCCTACGAGTTAATGGATTATGACGGAATTCCACTGGCGCAAACTCGTAATGGGTTGTACCTCAAGCGTTACTATGCTTAAATAGTAACCAATATGCTTTTGTTGTATTTTGTTTTCGCTAAAGTGGTCGTTTTGGTCGAGTAATCCACATTTTTACATTTATTGCAGATGTCAAACCTTTTGGAGGCATGTGTTGGATATGCCGACGGAGCGAGTCGTAGTTCGCGGAACCTGTCCTCCGCAGCCTGGGCCATTTTTGATCCAAGCAGCGAGTTAGTAAGTTTCAGAGGTGTATGTATTGGTCAATCAACGAATAACATCGCTGAGTATAGCGCGTTGATAGAACTGCTCTCTGATGCCATCACCCATGGTATACGCCGACTAATCGTCCGGCTAGACTCACAACTCGTAATACTACAACTCAATGGTATATATTCCGTCCGAAATCCAGCCATTTATCGCATGTTCCTAAGGGTTAAGATTTTGGAAAGACAATTTGATTTAATTCAATACCAACATATTTCCAGAAACTTAAACACATTAACCGACTCATTAGCAAACTATGTGTTAGATAGACATTTGCGACATTTATAAAAGAAACACATCATCAATGTTTTACATGTGGATCATATAACTCAACCAGAATAAAACCCCGAAAATCAAAATATATATAAGCTGTTTATGGTTTACATATAATGTTCTGTAACCAAGACAAAATCGGTCGCATGACCCAAAACTCAAAATGCTAGGGGGCACCCTAGTCTAGTGATGCTCATGATAGCACGTCACAGCCTGTGCGATCATGCGTAAGAGACGAGTCCATCGTCTAGGCACACCAGTAGTATGCTGCTGCAACTGTAAAGCTAACTCGTCGATCCTCACATCTGGAATACCGAGAGTAAGGCTCTCAACATGCTCCTGCACAGCTGTGAGGGTCTCGGCCACATCAAGGTCACGAAGAATAACCCTCCCGGCAGCCTCTCCTGCTGGGGCAGCGGCTGGCACTCTCAGGCGAACTACTGGACGAACAGGACCAACATCTGCATGTACACATGAGTTTGATTAAAGTCTTGATAGAATAAAGCACAAGGACATTATAAATAAAAACAGTAAACAGTGATATGGTCGAAGATTTTACCAATAGCGCCCCACTGCTCGCCATCCGGCAGTACTAAATCCGGATCACCCCGGAAGTCCATGCCAGCATATGGATACTCGGAATAGACCATCTCCTGACGATCAAACCACCTGAAGAAGGTATCAGAAAAAGAAATCTGAGATTGACCAGCATGCCTAGACATGTGGTCAACCCATCTCTGCATGCGTGGTTCAGTAGGAGAAGGCAAGTCGAGTGCAATGTACTGTGGCTGCATCAGTGGTATCTTCTCCAAGGCAAAGGCGGTCAAAATAGAACCGAACCCAAAGTTCTTCAGCCTCCCATCCTTTACCTTGGTCAACTGACTCTTCATCACAAGAAGTACTGCATCACACCAGTTGAATATTTTCGGTTGGAGGCACTCCAAGGCATGCTGCATATAGGATCTGTTGGCCACATGAAGAGACGCACTACCGGCCATCCTACCAAAAGTGTACAGGATAGACCTAAGGGACCTGTCAGCAACATCACGGATAATGATCTTGCCGTCTTTACTCGGCTGAGATCCTTCCCTGCAATACTGGCGGACATAATCTCTCACAGAGTCACTCCCTCGGGCCGAACCTGACAAAGAAATGGGGGCACCCCGCCTCGACAAGCCAGTCAAGAAGTAAATGTCTACTGCGGTCAAGGGGATAGATTTTACCCTTATCTGGAATACTTGGTTGATAGGATCCCAAGCATCGAGCAAATACTGCAGTAGGTTGATCTGCTGTCTCATGCTAGAGATGCGGAAGAACTTCAGCAGACCACAGTTCCGCAGCGCGTTCACCGTAACCGGATCATGTAGGGAAATCATGTCCTCTTCTTCATGTTCTCGTTCTCGCCATGTAAGGGTCATTTTGCTCCAATATCTCTGAAAAACAAACATGAGAGGAGTTAGATCCTGGTTTTGATGAGAAACAGGAAAAAATTTTCATCAAAAACTGTGCAACAAAATCCTTTTCTGCGCCCAGCGCACCTACACAGTGTCCCACCTGCGTTGAAGGTCAAACTGCCTTCATACTGCTTGACATTCAGCGCAGGTTTCGAGTGCCCAAGGTGCGCTGATTGCAGAGCGACCCCATCAAACCCCAGGGGCTCAGAAAAACAGGAAATGAAGCACAGAATGCAGAAAGGAAACCATGAAATGAAAGAGCTCAGGTTTAGCTCCTACCTGGTCCAGACGGCGCCGAGAATCGTCCACAGAATCTCCCGAAATCAGCTGATGAAAATCAAGGGGGAAGAGGCACCTCCAAAGCTCCAACAAACCAAGTTCAAATGAAATGGTAAAATGAGAGGTAAAAACACTTTTTAATTGCTTTTTACGTAGTTCAAAGTGAAATATTAGTGTTTTAATCTCATTTTCAAGTAAATGTTATTCATTTCTAACTAGTTTGATGCAGCAATTGAGGGTACAATACTATCTTTGAAAAGGGCAAAGCTATCTATGGTAAAAAATCAAAACTAGACCATGTTATCGAGCAGTTTTAGCACATAGTTCATGCTCGTTAAAAAATAAACATAAGATCGAGCAAGTGTTTCAATCCGCGTTTAAGCTCGTTAAAAAATGAACTATCCTCCGGTAAATAACCACCGTGAATGTAACATTATCAGCCATTAAAGCCTTGGTCGTGTCTGCACCGTCACCTCCACTTTTCATTGGCCGATCATTCACCTCCATTTGATTGTTTACCCATTTTGAGGAACAGCTGCGAAGAGTGATTTCACTAGCCATCCTTGTGACACTGCCGTGATTGGAAAATTCCAACCCTTACCTGGAATCAACTGCTAACCCGTTTTATCACTCGTTCCTCAAAAGACGAGTCTTCTTTAAGCTCTTTTCATCTGACTCGTAAAATATGAAAAGATTGCCGAGTTTTGGCCTTCCAGCTCGTTAAAGCGACCGGAAGTGCTATCCCTCCTCTAGATTTTAATCTTTTTGGACCTGAGGGATTATTGCACAAAAAGATCGAGCGCTTGTTTTGTTCGGCTCATTAAAACTATCAAAAACTCATCCCTTCTGTATTGTTTTATACTTTTTCGGACTTAAGGGATTAGATGACGAAAAAGGAACTTTGGAGTTATCTTTACGTACCTTTTCAGACTCTCTAAAAATGAAAAGGACCGAGTTATCTTTGTCGTTAGACTCGTTAAAAAGATTAATAGCGACAAACTTGTCTTTAGACGAGAACGAGTTTCACTATCGCTAGGCTCGTTAAAACATAGCGATGGGTTTGCCCGAAGGGCAAATTATAGAACAAGCATATGTTATCCTCCTCAAGCTTGAAAAAAATAAAGAGGTACTGGTTAGAAATGACTGGGGAAAATTGGGAAGAAACTCAAAGAACTTTTATTGGTAGCAAGTCGCTCTTGAACATGACACTTCCACTCCGTGCCTGAGTCGGGTTGGGTTGTTTCATTCACCGGTCACATCACCATGGTCTCGCCATACCATCCATCTTTGGGGTAAATGCTACCAATCCATCACATAAGTGTCGCCGATATGTTCAAGAGAAGTCATCCAGAGAAGTCAACCGTGTCCCATCCACTACCATACATTATCCTTCATTCTTTCATGACCGCCACCCTGAACCATATATCATCAGATCGTTTTCACCTCCATCAAAATCATTTGCTCCGTTCCGTGTCACTGATGTGGGATACATTAAGGCCCTCCTTTGACGGACCGCTTCTTGTCGACATCAGCTCATTATCCAAGAAGTTGATCTAGGAACACCCCCTTCAGTACTTTGAAGCTTGCATGCCTCAATGGCAAGTTTCTCACTTCCGGCGACAGGTATACATCAATGACCTTCGACCGAAAGATTTTGCGTGGTGTTCGACGCCAAGTCCTTTATTCACACCACGTGAATTGTACTGCAGTACCTTGAGGGTCATTATCATTATCGGTGATTCCTCTCGCGCTTGTTAACAATTTACATCATTGACTGGTAATCAAGCGATGTCTTTCCATGTTCGATGTCAGAACATTTCTCACATGGATCGACTTGTACTTAGAGTGAAGATCGGACGAGATTGAAGACCCCGGATCTAGTTTCATCCATCCGGGCTGCGATATATATTCAGGAAAAATAAAGACATTGACATGTACAACATTGTAGCACAGATAATCATCCTACCAAAAGGATGATGATTTCATCAAAATCATCAGTCTATCATCAGACGATTGTCTGTCCTATGTACAGAAAAATGAATTTATAAAGCTGAGCATGGGAATGCCCGCCTCAGCTAGATCATGAAAACAGTATGAAAAATAATGTATTGTATTGTATCTTATTACAGGTCTCCTCCCAGCATTGAAAGAACTTCGGATCCTCCTAATAAAGCATTTCACCCGATAAACGGCCTCATACTTTAGGGGGCAACTGTTATAGACATTTTTGTGCCTTACAGCATTGAGCATGAAATGTCCATAATCCAAGGGATCCAAAGTCCCTAAAAGAGTTGTTCCTGCCCCTAAAGGAACAAGGTCAACCAATGACAGCTTCTCCCAGAAGTTCTCCACCAAAAACAACTCAGAAACAGTCAATTCAGGATCAATTCAGAAGCTCTTCTAGTTGCCTGCGTTGCAATGCACCCCAGTACACTAGCTAGGTGCGTTGCAACGCACCTAAATGCACTACCAGGGTGCGCTGAGCAGGAAATGACAAATGGCAAGCTCATTCAACGAGGTGGAAAGACCATGGAAGCTTCCAGAATCTTCTCCAATGACACTTGCCTCAATGAATTCGACTAGTGATGAGTAAGAGGCTCTCAGCCTCCAAGTGGAAGCAAGAACTGACAGAGAGAAGCCACAAGTCAAAACATAAGCTGACTCATCCTCTCTGCTTACATCTATATATGGATCCCTCATCCAAGAGATCCAGGGGCTGGAATTTTGTACTTTGCAGAGAATTGCTGTTGGTTTGAGATTGAGATTAGTACATTGGGTGATTTATGCTTTGTTGGAGGAGAGGAAGGGATTCCTTTGCTGGGAGGTAGATGCTGGATCGGGACTCACTTGGTTTTATCTCCTCTTGGACTTTCTTATCATATCAATAAATCTATTTGAGTTTCTCCTATATGCTTGTATATCAATGATGTTTTGTTATATTTGCATATTTAGTTTATATCTGATCCTAAACTAGTTATGAATGTAAATCTATGTCTTTTGTGTAGTTTTCCTCTCTTGTGATATTGCAGGAACTTGGTGAAGCTGGACCAGTGAAGGAGCTGGCAGCGGGAAACAAGCAAAAGAGGAGAGTGACTGGATCGACAAGCTAGCGAAAGACACAGGTTAGTTACATCCTTCTTCTCCATTTACATTTCATAAAGAAGAATACTCAGATAGTTTTCCTTGTTTGTTGCTAAGGCACTATCACACCTTAGAGTGGGATAGGGGCATTCCGAATGGATACTTTTCCCAACAACACAGAGGGATTACCGAACCAATCGCAAAACTGCAGAATACTTTTTACGGTACGGTAGTCAATCTTCCCGAATGTTGTGTTGAGTGCATTACGATCAATAGGGCAGCAGACACGGCTTCCTATGGATAAAGGATAAAGCTTATTGTGGTCTCCCAATATATACTCGACGGTACGTGGGAGCACAAGTCCGTACTAGCACTTATCGTCTCAAAGTGGAGGAATCACCCAACCAACAATGAAAACAATAGTTACCAAGCTTTATGACATCGGAATACGTCTCTAGCTTAGACTTCTAGATGTTTTGCGTTAGGTTCCAAAGCATTTTTAGATTCATTAAATTTATTTTACAGTTGATCTTGCTTAAGAAATTTGCCTTTCAGGTTCACCGCATGATGTAGATGTACAATTCCTAAAATGCAATCTAAGATGATAAACAATTGTTTAATCTTATTTTTGCAATGAAAGTCCTAGCTACTAAGGAAATAGAGATGGCGTTCTTTCAACATAGAGAAGAGAACACACACTATATGCACTGTCCTAAATTAAACCAACAAATAGTCTAAATGCAAATGCACATGCATGTATTTGTTTTCAGACTTCTTAATGTGTGAATGATAAAAAGAAAGCTAAGAGGAAATCTAAATTATTTTTCAAAGCGACGTTACTAACAAGTTTCTTTTCAAGACAAAATGAGGACAATGACGACACTTTGCGATTTGGAAATGAAAACTTGCTTTCGACACTTGAAAAACTACTAATTCAAATCAAATACAAGAGTAACAATGTAATCGACTATCAAGAACAATCAAATTCTCTTCTATGACTGAAAGCGACACTTGCGACACTTTCAAATCAAGAAACGACAGTACGATTACGCTACTTATTTGTAAAAGAGAACTGAAAATGGCTCAAAATACATAAAAACATTTACAACCCTTTGCACAATGGAGGTAGAATAATGGCAAGGAAGGTGGTTTCAATCAGAGGTGTACTAACTACAGGTAGCAAAACTCTTGAATAGAGCTGAAAATAGTGAACACAGAAACCAAATCTAGGAGCAGGAAAGGCCTTGTCTGATCAGCGCACCTGTAACACAGTGAAAAAGAGATGCAGCGCACCTACTACACTCGGGAAGTGTGATGCATCTAGAATTCACAGAAGAGACAGTGCGCTGGACCAGGGACGAGACTTTAACTGGGTTCTGGGTCACAGTTTGCAGCTTAGTTCAGGGATTTAGGCCGAGCAAGTGGTAATCAGTAAATCAATCACAGGGGTAGATCTAAAGAGGTTACTAGAGCCACCACAAGGGCAATTAGAGAGCTTGTAAATCAATTGTTCAGTTCATAAACAAAACCCAGAGATAGACTGAAGCAACATTGATCTACTTTGCACTTGCATAGCAAATGCAGTTCGAAGGCTAGTTGGCTTGACTTCAGGCTCTGTCTGTAAGTTTATAAAGCAAACAAATGTAGATAAACAAACAATCTATTCGCTCCCCAGCGGAGTCGCCATTTTTTTATCGGGAAAACTAGTGTCTATGCAGAGCTGCTAGTCCCACTAAGGCTGGTAGCTACCTTAGAAACAAACAAACTAAAACTACTTTCGTTTTCCTTTATCAGAAATAGATAAGAGGGGAATAAAGAGACCAACCTCTGTCTTGCGCTTGGTTCCTTGCTCGATTCCTCTCCCTTCTGATAGATCTTTGCCACTCGCTTCCTCGTCTACCCAGCTTCAAAGAGCACCTATAGAACCAAAGCAGCATAACACTATCCAAGAACATAGATCTATTATCATAAACAATATAGGACCAGATATATATTGACCACACAAATGCATATGACATCAATCATACAAGAATGTGGAGGAAAACTTGAATAGCTTTATTGATAATCAAGAAAGAGAAAAGAGGATTACAACCAATTGTTCTGACCCAGCATCATCCTCTCAGCAAGAAAGCCCTTCTTGACCTCATGAAAAGCTTAGATCATCCAACATTATGATATTGCACCAAGAAACTAGCAACACTTCCTTACAAGATACAAAATTCCAACCTCCTGATCTCTGGGATGAGGGATCCATATATAGATGTTTGCAAAGGGGGTGAGTCAGCTTTTTAGAGTTGATTAGTGTCCTCTCTCTGATAGTTCTTGATTCCACTTGTAGATTGATGATCTCTTACTCATCCTTGGGCGAATGCAGAGAGGAAAGTGTCATAGGAGAAGTTTCTAGAAGATTCCATGATCCTCCACCTTGCAGATTGACCCTGCCATTTGTCCACTCTCGCCCTTCGCATCCCATAAAAGGGATTTTCAAGATGCATCGCACCTCCAGTGTGTATTTAGGTGGGATGCAATGCACTTTGACCATGGAGCAGGTGAGATGGTCCAATTTTGACCAGTTATAAGCAATTTTTCATGGAGAACTTCTGGGAGAAGATGTAATCAGTTGACCTTGTTCTTTTAGAGGTTGGAACAACACTTTTAAGGACATAAGATCCCTTGGTTTATGGACAATTATGATTGGGGTTGGAGTGCCAAAAAATGTCTATAACAAGGTAGGGTTTCAAGTTTTTCTCATTAAATCACCATAAACATCAAGAGAAACTCATTCACTGATCATGGAGGAATGTTTGACTTACTTGAACCCCTGAGGATTGAGCAAATTTGGAAATTTGGATGAATTTGTGGGTGAAATTGGGCTTGAAACCCTGTGCACTGGGCCACAAAGCCAGTGTGCCACACCTCTGTAAGTTTTACACTGTAGAGGGCGGCCCAATGCGTCGCGCCAGATGGATGCACCGTGCCAGCGACCCAATGCACAGTCCCCCTAAAACTTGCCCAAATTGCTGTAGTTTTGCCTCCTTTGTGATTTTTGACCTTTCTCTTGTTAACTCCTTCTCCTTTGGATGCAAATGAGATTTTTGAACATGAAAAATGGTTTATATACAAAAGATTTTAATTTTTCACTTATCAAAAACCCACTTTGTAATGTTTGCCTTTGACTTGCTTTTAAAACTCTGTTTTTGGGCAGTTTTCTTTATTTTTGCCTTTAATGAACTAAATGCTTTGACTTTTTGTTTTCCTTGCAGGTGATGGAGTTGTAGAGGCTTGGCAAGGTGACCAAGGTTGCCACTGAGGTTATTACATATGAAAAAAATGAAATTACATCTAATTTATACATGAAAACATAAAAACTTTGTTTTTCCTCAAAAAAGGGTTTTGAGGAAAAATCAATCACTGAGCATGTGATTATGGAAATTATTGTTGCTAAAACTTTATTTGACCTCCTCACGTGCCTGCTAACTATTATTGAGCATTTTGAAGACCTTATTAACGAAATCCTAGACCTAATGAGACCTAAAACCCTAAAAATGACTTTTGCAGATTTAAAGACAAAAAATTGACTATAAATGATCTAGATGAATGAAAATGGGCCAGCACATGAGGGAAAATGTATAATAAGACACTACCATCAGATGATCCATGACCCTAATGGAATGCAGCTGATCGGGTAAGACACCTAACATGCAATCCAACAAGAGAATTTGATCACTGATGGAGGGATGAAGATACTGACACTAACATATATTAAATAGTCTAAGGAGCCTATTTTTTTAATGTGGCTTGAAGGATTGATAGTGGGTATAGGTTAAATGTGATCAGAAACATGTGGATAGTCAAGTAAAGTAACAAAGAAATCTTGTATATAATATTAAGAAATATTAAAGTTGTGGTAAATAAAATGTTGGTGGCATATTGGCACAAGTTTTACCTATGCCTGTTGTCATGTGAGGTGATAACATGGAAAGTAAAACATGCCACCAGTCAACGGTACACCAGATAAGTACTTTAATGAACTTCAATATGAATTTTATAGACACAAATGAAGTTTCGTCAAATGGTTGATCAAAATGAATACATTCTTACAAAATAATTATGTCAATATAACCAAACTGACATGAAGTATTGAGGTAGATGACAGGCACAAAGATGCAATGTTGGGGGAAGGACCCTATAATTGTTGCACCTAACTTAAAAAAAAGGGTGGGGGGTATATGTAACCTCCAGACACATTAATCAATAATTTGTAGTATAGAGAGGGATACAAACCCCAAAAAGAGAGTTGTGATAAATTCATAGGTGAGACATGTTGGAGAAGTATGGATATACGACTTAGTGATGTAAATTTCTTGTTATCTTTTATTATTTTAAACATCACCATACTACTTTTGGTGGTGCCTTTGAATTGTTACAGTGTTTTATGATTTTGGTATCAATGGTCTATTAGGGAAAGATTAGAAGATAAGAATAAAATAAGGAAAACCAATTGAATTATAAAACCATGATCAAGATTTATGAATGAGTTAACTGGTGGATAATTTAAGAAGACATGACTAGGGTCACTTGAACTAAGGAAAATGATAATAGTAATTGTACTTAAGCCATGGTAATGTTTTGATGTGGAATATTTGATATGTTTCCTAAAGGAAAGATCAATGGTTGTAAACCATAATGGGGATAAGATAAAGAAATTTTCCTTGGAAAAAAGAAATGATGATGATAATAAATATTATTACTATGTGAGTGGTATAATAAGGTACCTAATTAATCTCATTTAGGGATTGGTAAGTAAAAGAAATTACTAGAATGTCCATTAGATAAAGGTGCACGATAATCTATTGTTATCTATTACAAATAATGATGTTCCTATATTGATGGATAAATAAAAGATGAGCCTATAGAGAATTTCCAATAGGTGACCACGTGTACGTAAAGGTTAAACCATTTCATAAAAAAAACAAAGGAGAGCACTTTAAGATGGGGAAATTGTGCAAAATTTCTCCCTGATTATGTGGCCCTTTTAAGATATTTTCTAGGATTCAGCATGTGGCCTATGAACTGAGTTCACCTAGTCATATATGCATATACAATTTATTTTGTGTTCATTTGTTAAAGAAATATGTATATGATCCTAAGCATATTATTAGGTTGCGGGATGTCTAGGTAAGCAAAAACATTTTGAAGTGATTATATATAAGTTCCTAAACAATAATTGATAGAAACTAATGAAAACCATAATGATTGTGGATGTAAGTCAAGTCAAATGGAGTATCCTGGTCGATCCTCTACACATTCTTGGTCCATCATAGATTATGCTACAGAGGTGAGAAATCACCTAGGTTAAATTGCAATGGAAGCACTTGATCCTGGAAGAGGCTACTTGGGAGGATGAGAATTTTATATGTGAGGCATATCCCAACATATTTTAAGGGCCAGGAAAACATCAAGGATGGTGTTTCGCTTGAAGGGTGGAGGGGATGTAATACCCCATAGTGAATTGTAAATATTTTAATTTACTTTTTCTAAAGTTACTTGGTAGACTATGGGACATGATTAAAGGCCTGATATGAATAAGTGATGGAGATAAATGTCTTCTAATTTCATTAATAAAAATTGCATATGGTTATCCATGAAAATTAAAGTGGAAAATAAATTTTGAAATAGATATTCTCATTCCATATAGTTAAAAGTCAATTACATGTAGAGGTGCTTACCTTCCCAAATTCCTCTCCCTAGACATAAATTATCCCAATTAGGAAAAAGGGAGTGAAGAGGGTGAGAGAGAAATAATCTTGAGGCAACCTAGTGAACTTGGAACTTGGTTGGAAGGGACCCAAGTGAGGAAACAAAAAATTGTATATATTGATACCCTTAGATAGGACATTGTTTAGAGGGATAGGAACATATCAAAGAGGAATTCTTGAGCTAGTTGGCCAGTGGGATTCCCGCCAGAACTGTGTGGTTAGTGAAATTAGAGGAATTGGACCTCATGTGTCCCTGTCAAAAATATTGATATGGATGTGAAACTATCTCCAGGGGATTTCTACTAGAGAGTACCAGTTCTCATTGGTTGGGTGGAGCATTCTTTTGGCCACTGTGATTTGCATGGAAGGCTATTTATTTGAAAAACATATGTGAAAAATATTTTGAAATGGATTTTTTGGCTATATTTATTATTGTTGTGTTGGATTTACAAATGCTTTAAATTATAATTATAATATTGTGAATTTGTCACATAATATTGTTGAATTAGGTTATTTCCAGATCAAACAGAGAAGTCCATCATATGAGAACGATCCTTAATTCCTTAGTATTTAGTTTGGAAAGGTGAATGGGAAGTCCTGAATAATAGGTCTCGCCAACATACAAAAATGATAATAATATTGTTTTCTATGAATTTTAGTTGATTTTGTGGCTAAATATAAGTTCTGGGGGGTTGGCATTAAAAGAGTTAATTTCTAATCTACATAATTAAATTAAAGTTTTGAATTTAGAATTAAAATTTGAAATAGTGAAACCGACATATAAACAAAAACGATTTTAGGGTTAATATGAAAATAGGATAAAACATGTAATAGTTGATAACCAATAACAACAAGTGTTGTATGAAACTTTCCATAAAGGTACCCTAGAGGAATTTTTTTAATTAAATGAAAACTATGTAAATATTCTCAAGAGGGGCCAAAGGCCATGACTATTAAAACTCATTGAACTAAATTGAGAAACTCAAACCAAGCATATGTTTAACTATATTGAAATTTTGAGTCAAAAGTATGTAAAAAAAAATGTATAAGTCCTTGAGTATATTTAACAATGAATAGAAATGTCAGTAGGAGCCAATATTTCAAATTTTACGGCATTCAAACGAGTGCTCAGAGGACACAAGGTCAAAAAATAATTTATAGAATATAAATTAAATGCAAATGGCATTAAAAATAGAACCCTACCTAAAATATGATAGAAACCTCTTTGCAAACCTATAGAGAAATTGTTAGAACTTGGAGAGCTCCATAAATCATAGAAGAAGAACATAATAGGTGTGGTAGAAATTATTTGTTTCCAAGTAAATAGTATAACATAATAAGGGTAGAGAACAGGGATTGACCTGTAAACATTGTTTGAGATGGTCGTAACCCTCACAACTCTAAAAAGAAAAATGAAGGTTATGAACTTTAAGCTACTTGGGAACTTAGACCAATATAGAGAAATCACCAAAATGGATTCCTAAATAATCCTTACCAGTCGAGCTTGAACTATGGCCGAATGCTTGAAGAACGAGGTGAGGATTTATTCCCTTACAAACAAATTCTTCCATTGAAATATGGAGTGGTTTGTGCCAAAATCACCTAGAGGAAACTAACTCGCAACAAAAAAATACCACTATATATATATATAAACAATTCAAAACTAGAAGTAAAAAAAAAAAGACAGGGATTGTTAAGAGAACCTTGGTTCAAACTACCTAGTCGTGACAAAAACTCCAAAACCATGAGAAATTGTAGCAGAAGAAATATTGGTGGCAGAGCTCACTCTTGCAAGTCGAGGGTTCCAATTGAGTCAGGGCAATGACAATAGGAAGAGGTGGTTATTCCAATAACCATTGTGCCTCATCCTCACCATCGAACCAAACCCTAGGCATATACATTATAGATATGAAATAATGCTAACCCCAAAGTGAAATCTAACCCAATAGGTCATAACCTGACACAACTATACAAGTTTTGGATTATGCGGAGGGATTATAAATAATTATCAACCCTGGAAATGTTAGTGAAAGTCTAATAATCAAATTCAAAAAAATACTAATCTACCACGCTAAATGACTTTGGAAGCATGTCACTCTAAAGTCCAACATTACCAATATATCAAGGTATTGACCTTAACTTCATGCATAAGGGAACATATCCATAAAAGTTTATATATATATAGCTTATAAATAATTGTCAATATGAATTATCAACCTTGGAAATGTTAGCGAAAGTATAATAATCAATTCAAAAAAATACTAATCTACCACGCTAAATGACTTTGGAAGCATGTCACTATAAAGCCCAACATTACCAATATATCAACGAATTGACCTTAACTTCATGCATAACGGAACGTATCCATACAAGTTTATATATATATTCCACCTTCCACCATATACATATAGAACCCCAAATGAAACTTAAAGCCCAACATTACCAATATATCAACGAATTGACCTTAACTTCATGCATAACGGAACGTATCCATACAAGTTTATATATATATTCCACCTTCCACCATATACATATAGAACCCCAAATGAAACTTAGACCAGCGTAAGACATTACATTGGTGATGCTCTAAAAATAATATGACAATGCTAAATTATCAGAAGTCAAATAAAGACTACGAGAATAATTGAAAAAGATAATTAAAATAATACATAATTTCCCTTACAGTGACATATCAACCAAGGTAAAATATTTTTTAAAGAGTATGTTACACATGCCAAGGACTAATATGGCGAATGTCCATCATGTAACAAAGTACGGTCATGTCATCAAACATGGAATTGGAATTTGATAAAATGTTCATGGTAGATATAACAAATTGTGTAAACTCTAAATCAAATTTAATTTTTTTATGAACGCATTGATAAATAGTTTAAAGAGTTATAAAAATCAATAATAATTTGTGTTTGGAAACATAAACTATCATGTAACAAATTACGGTCATGTCATCAAACATGGAATTGGAATTTGATAAAATGTTAAGGGTAGATATAACAAATTGTGTAAACTCTAAATCAAATTTAATTTTTTTATGAACGCATTAATAAATAGTTTAAAGAGTTATAAAAACCAATAATAATGTGTGTTTGGAAACATAAACTATGTGTATTCTACTTCTAAGGTAACATATTTACAAC
The DNA here is from genome assembly GCA_031772625.1 of Pinus tabuliformis. Taxonomy (NCBI): domain Eukaryota; kingdom Viridiplantae; phylum Streptophyta; class Pinopsida; order Pinales; family Pinaceae; genus Pinus; species Pinus tabuliformis. Next base: position 398,089,384 of record CM062819.1, read on the forward strand.
ATATCAAATGTATTGCAAACTTGTTTACCTGACAAATGTATTGAAAAAATTGGTTTACCATGTTGAACTTTGAATTTAAATTATTCTTTATTTTACATTTGGTTGTACTTTACACTTATATTATACTTATAATACTTAATATCAATCTAATTGTTTCTTACTGCTTCATTTACATTAGATTTTAAAGAAAGAGAACATTCATAACTATCATATCTTAAATTTTTGCATTGACAAGCACTCTCCATCCTAGTGTGGTAAAGATGTAACGTAATGTAATGTAAGTGTTTTGATGTATATTATAGATGCATGCATGTACTGGTCATTTAATTTATACAATTGTGTTAGTTTCAGTGGTAGTTGAGATAGAGGATTTGACATTTATTTTAAAAGTAGTTATGTGACTTTTCTATTTAGTTTATTTTTAAAAATATTATAAAACAAAACAAAATTAAAATATGTATAAAATATTTTGAATGGGAATTCCATGGGGTCTTCGATAGGCGGTGATCAGGTGCTCTGTTAAGGTACTCCTTGATGTGAAGTGACTGGTTCAATTCCTCGCCCGATCGAGGTGATATATTGGACATGTGGAAGATGTAGTCCACCATGGAATTGGCCCATAGTGTTGTAACGAAGCCTATTTATAGGTTAAAAATATTCATGGTAAATGAGGGTGAATATCCATGGTAAAAGAGCATGCTACATGTATGTTTTTTTAAAGTTTTAATTTAGATATTAATTCCTTTTATAATTAATAATAATTATTATTTAAAATGAAGTTATAATTTAGTTAATTTTTATGATTATTATTTTATTTTGGGAACGTGAGACATATCATGAAATAAATGTTTTGATGTCTACCATGAATTCATTCATATCAATGTTTACCAGTCATTTCCATAAATTTGATGACATGTTACAATAAATTTACAATTTAATTCCTTTTATTGGAAGAGAAAAATAAATTATGAATAAGATGATGAAAAAAAAACCAATTTAAATGAGAAAATATCATACAATGTTATATGTTATTCTTATTTGAACTTCTCAAGTAATGTTATTATTATTCTTAATGTTATATGTGTTCTTGACAAATATGTTTTAAACCTAAAAGAGCTCAATTTGTAAACTAATGATTGAGCAATAAAATTAATAGAAAAAATACGTTCCATCATCCTCAACATTCAAATCCAATGCCTACGAAGTCACTTTCAAAAATAAGGCAGTAAAATGGGTTTATGTTTCAATAGGTAGTATAAATAGGATAGATTCACACATTGGTAGTTAATTTAGATTAAGGCAATGCTCTCAACACAAATGACATTATCTGGCCTGGTAACAATTTTTTTCTACCCCAAAAGAATTAACTCAATGTTTTTCTAAGTTATATGTGTGTGAAGTTGAACTAAAGTCATTCTAGATCGAGGGGGACTTTGTTTGAAGAACATACAAGCTACAGGGTTGACTAGAGGGTGAGTCAATAGTTCTATTCATAGAAACTACTTATGCATTCCCTATTGGGGGACCTTCATTTAGAAAGTCGAAAAATATGAATGCATGAGATAGTCTGACTCCAAAATTTGCTAATCAGCACAAAATATGTGGAATAAAGAAACAAGTGAAAAGCACCCACATCTTATCAGACTGTATTCCCCTCCCAAGTCTTGTATTTATATGCAGAGAGAATGATGCAACCGAACAAAGAGAGATCACTCTTGGGATAGGAAAAACTTCATATTTGGACTGAAACAAAGAAAGAAAGCCATATTTCATCCCTCAACACCTACTAACATAAATGGATATATTGTTTGATTCATAGAAACATATGCTCTACTAGGAATGGCTATCCTCCTACCCTAAAAGGGATGATTTATTTGTTGATCAAAGGCTTCTAAGCAGCCAATATACAACAAATTTTTGAACTTATCATACATGGAGAATAGTCTTTTTGTATGTATCCTTACGTGACCGACATTGTTCCCACCCCATGAGCGATAAAGGACATTTTTTATGATTGAAAGAGAGTGTGGATTATTCGATTTTGTATCAAGGAAAGCCCCAACTAAACCCCACTGGTTTGAGTGTTTATCAACTTGGAGGGATGACTAGGGCCTTTTGTCGCCAAGAAAAACTCCAAATTTTTAGGGTTTATTGAGCAATAAAAGACTAATTATTTGGTGCACTTTTGAGCTCCTAAACAAGGCAATAATGAGATATAAAAATATTTGAGGGTATTTTGGTTTTCTTGTGAAGATACTGGAGGAAATGAAATTCACTATAAAAAGGGGAATCAATCAACTGTAGAAGGTGTTGTTCAGATTAAGTGTGTCTAAGTTGCTATTAGGCAGTAGTGCAATTTAGCCTGTTTTGTTGAACGATGTTTAATGGGATGAATCAAAAGTGGTATGGTCTAAAGATTATGAAGAAATGTCTAAGGAACTATATATAAGAATTGGGATTTCTTGGAGCAGTCTTTGTAATGGCTTTAGTAGTATCAGCAAAAGCATAACCAAAGAAACAACATTGCTACTAGTTAATTTTCAATTTTGTAAAAATAAATGAAAACATAGTGCAAACATGTGTCCTCTTTCTATAGGCTCTAGAAAGAAGATGAAATTCCCCATAATAACGTCCCCTTAAAAACACCTTCGGTGTAAAAATCAAATCCTTCTAGGCATAGCGGCCATAATCCATCACAATCATGCATGTAATCCTCATCCATCTCCATACACTAGAGTGATACCCTCTTAAAGACACCGTTTATGCATTTCTTAGCCGAGATCATCGAATAAATATATCAACTCCTTGCATAATTCAAGTTTTCCTACCAACATAGACATATAAGATGCCTACATGACCCTATGACAACACAACCATCATGTGAAATTCCTTGCTATTAGTTTCTATAAGGTTTGTATTAAATTAATGATTACACATAGGCATACCTATTTCAACTCATGGTGGACGTAGGGTTGTTGATTTATTTTTAAACAAATGAACATAATTCAATGTTTACAGATTATTCGTCATCTGATTAGCATATCTATGACTGTGATTTCTAGGAGCACTCTCCTCTTGATTGTTACAACTTAAAAAAAAATATTTGAACCACGAAATTGAATCGCTTTTCAGCTAGTAATGTGGAATTTCCCCACGTGGTTTATCAGATAACAAATCCTTCCCCTACTAATGTGACCTCTTCGACCATTGTGTATTTCCATCTACTCGCATTCCCACTAGCCAGGGTGGTGATGTTATAGTCATCATGGTGATGTGGTTAAAGGTTTAAGTTAAAATGAAATAATATGATAGTTTTGACAGTGTTGGAAATATATCAACCAAGGGGGCTCTTCAATGAAATGTACCAATCACGCTATGCACCGTTTGGTGTAGGAAACCTGCCGAAAATAAGGCCCTATTGCCATATGTTATTAGATATTTACATTGGCTACAATGATCAGCACAAAAGAGTAATTCACATCTACTTTCAGATTAACAAGTGAGTATGCCTTGTGGAATGTTTAGTTGTAGAATGTATCAAGGTTCTTCTACTGAAAGGGGGAGAAAAGTGAGCCTTTAAAAGAAGAGTAATAGTATTGATCTAGTAAAGACACAGACACATATACATATGAATGAATCATTGGACAACTAGCGAAATAGTGACATAGAAGCAACGATTGTAACAAATCCACCTTCAACAAGATATGTAACAAATCCACCAGAATAGTTTAATTTTCTTAGTATAGATGAAAACAACATACATCACAAACATTCAAAGAATAGTTTTACAATATTATGAAATATGCATGAAAGTGTGTTGGCTCAATGAGCTTTAGAATTAAGTAAAAGTTCCAAGATACATTAGTACAATCAACACCACTAGCCCCAATAGTGTAGCCTTAGAGAAACCACTTCCTCCTCCAAAAGAACTAGTTTCCTCTCTAATGCCTGGTATGAGGTGCCAAGGTGAAAATTCCTTTGCATGAGCTATGAGGGGGTATATATAACAAATGGGGTGAATCTTCACCTCCCTTATGACTCTTTGACTACCCTCATAACTCTTTTACTTCCATATGACCTTTTGACTCCTTCATTACATTTCACATTCTATATATGTCTCTTGGGCTTCCACTTTACATTACATTTCTCATATATGAGAATTACATATTAATTTATGCAAATGACGGAGAAAAAGATGAATCATATAAGATAATGACAAGACATATTAACAAGACATGACATGACATTCATGACTTGGACTACATGATGATATGGAAATGTCAAGCCATTCTTTCTTCTACTATCTTTTTGACTTCCTAAAAGATGTTGCATGTCCTTATTCTTCCCCCTCCAAAAGGCTCGAAAAACACTCATGATAAGGCGACATTAGTCTGATAAACCCCTAGTCTAACATGCTTCATAAGAAGAAAAGACTGAGTTGTAACTAGCTGCTAGACTAGGATATTGCCTCAAGGATGGTGTAGTTGCATAGTTGAGGAGGTTAGGGGCTAGGATTGAGGCTTGAAACTCTGCAATGCATAGTTCAGACAAGACAGGGTAAGGTGACTATGTATTTGAGGAGCTCAAGGAGACAGGCTTAAGGCTTGGGGCTTGAGGTTTCCCACTACGCAGTTCTATAGGGACAAAGGCCTAGGGATTGCAAAGTTATATAGTTCAAGAGATGAGGTTGGAGGCTTGATGCTTGAGACTATGCAGGACAAGGAAGAAGGTGACTGGGAGGTAGAGTTGCACAATTCTGGAGCTCAAGGGTCAGGGATGAGTAGTGAGACTATGTAGTCTACAGTTCTAGGAGGAAAAAATTGTGCATTGCGTAGTTCAAAGAGGGAAGTTTTGACCCTGAGGGCTAAGATTCCAGAGTGAACAATTTTGAAGGGTTGAGTGAAGCCAAGTTGCTTAGGTAGGAACTTTCTAGGATTTGGCTAAGTGTGGGATTCTTAAGGCCAAATTGAACAAGGAAAAACCCTAAGCATGATTACACACTCGGAATAGTTGATGAAAAAATATTGATCACTCAGAACACATGAACAACATAATACCCCCAATGTGACGACAATGCGACAACTTTCCCCAAGTGTAATACTAAAGGTACAGATTACGACAACAATGATGAAAAATGTGTGGCATTGCATAAAACTTTGGGAATGAGTCTAATACGTTTATATATGATAGATAAGACTTGGTAACACCAACATTTTTCCTTCAATCTAACCATAAATCTGCTTATACAATGCACGACACTTACAAAATGCGAATGCCATTGAACGCGACACATACCATAATGAAGATATCATGAAAATAACACTTATTAGAGTGAAAAAAAGTAAAATTGATAGTCGTAAACATGAAAGTGCACTTGCGAAAGAAAAGGTGTGAAAAAGCGTCAGTTGGAAAAAATCACCGAAATAGAAGAGAAATCACAACCAGAAGTGAGAGATTGTTGATGAAAGTATACACTAACTATCGACATAGGTTGAACATTTCATAGGTATTATTTTGATGGACTTGTGCTATTCATGTTCAAGCTTGTGTAGAAGAGTGTGTTCATGAACTTGCTACAAACTGAGCATGTCTGAGCAAGTTCCCTTCGTTAATCGACCATAAAGTGAATATGGAATGAATGATCGCAAGATATATAGTAGGCGCTAGAATTTAGGTGTAGACCAAATTCTGGAGGGAGTTTGTCACAGAGAAAACACTTTGTGATACACAGGTAGAACTCCAGCTTCTCTTTGTTGGTCTAGCTTTATGCACATGGTCTAGTTTCGTAGGAAGTATTGATTCATTGCATCGGCTACTCTAGTTTTGCCACTTATCCCTATTATAGATATAGTCCCCTCCATCTATTTCTCGATGGAACACATTCATAATGACATCCATATTTCAATTGTTTCGATTTAGGAGAAGGGTAACATAATTCGCGAGTTTAAGATATTCAAAATATGAGTTTTCATCTTTGGTGTTTCTCCACTATCAAAAGGCCTGGATAGTAATCTAACAAAGTAACTATAGGAACACAAACATTGCTTCACTCTGAGTGAGCCTAGATAGTACCCTGGAGAAGTTACTTGCTTCACCTCCATATGAAGTAATCCTTTCTCTTCTTCCCCCCTTTATTTATTTATGTTTTTATAGGACTGTTCTTTGACACTTATTTATTGAATGGGGTGGAAGAGGGATCCCGATTTATTGAGAGAAAAATAGGTTTTTCCGTCAGAGAAACATATATATACCTCTGATATTAGTATGTTCGTTAATATTTCCCCCTTGTCCTTCTCTACTTCATTGGATCAACATTGAAAACACTGAAACATAAAGAATTGAGCATAAAAACGAGGCTCCTAGAATAAATATATGTGTTGTGGTTTCACGCAAAGATATCCTTATGCAGGGAACATATTTTCCATCAAAAAATCATTGACCAAAAGATAGAAACTTAAGATTGAAAAGAGTATAACAGATAAGCCAGGCATTGTTCATTGTCATAATAACCGTTTTCAAATTTTTCCACATTGTATTTGAAGCCAATGGGAAAATCCTTCATGCAAAGTCTTATTATACAAAACACAAAAGAAGAGACAAGACACAACAAGGGAACGAAATCAAAAGGACAAAGAAAATAGAGGCTAAACTACAAAAGGAATGCGAGACAAAAGTAAGAAAACACAAAAATGAGTATTGAGAGCGAGTGCAGGATGAGTGTGCAAGGGGGACTAGTATGTAGCTATACTGTTAGGCCCCTATACTACTAGTGTAACCCCTTATTGTTATTAGTATAACCCACTTATTATATTGATGTACCCATGTAGTGCCCATATTGTTACTATTGTGCCCCATAGAAGCCCACTATTGTTATTATTGTGCCCTTACATTATTATTGTTATGTCGGCTTTGATTATGTTATGACCCCTTAGAGTCCTATATATAGAATGGAGGTCTTTTCATTTGTATCATCGAAGAATTGTTCATTTATGTAATGTAAAGGAGGTTTCCCCTCGAAGAGGCTGAATTCTAAGGCGTTGATCTATCTTTTCTATCTTTTCTTGAGCTGGTTTCATAACATTTGGTATCAGAGCTTTTGATTCTAGGGTTTCGCTGCTCCAAACAGGTCATCGTGGCATTTTCACTATAAATTTTTTTATGTAATGTTTCAGAAGTTACAAAAAAACCCCATTTGAGAAGAAATCGTGCTGAACCTTGGGTCCGAATTTCAGAGCTTGTAGCGTGATAGTTGCGGAGATATGATCTGAGGAAGTTAGTCTTTTTGTAGACTCCTGAATTACATTCCAAATAGGTGACCTAGGGAAAATCGTCATAACTTGCTTTTTGAGCATCAGATTGAAATTTCGCAAGAAGGTACAGAAAGAGGACGGACTGAAGTTTTCTTTTATATAGGTTTTAGAGTCAAAGCTTGAAACAGTGACATGTGGCACTTCATACAAGTTCACTCTACTGAACTAGTCTACAATCAGGTCACTACGGGAGATTGTGCATAACTCTTTCTTGGAGAATCCAATTTGGATCAGACTAGTGGCATTGGAAAGAGGCCATAGAAGGCTACTACAAGTTGCAATTTCAGAACTTAAAGATCGAAAAGTACAGAGTTACAGTCGTTTCAAGGTCGAGCTCCTAAAATCAAGAAAAAGCAAGATGAGGAAGTTTGATGGAAAGGATCCGGTAAATTGGATACTTCAGATGGAGCAATATTTTGATCTACATGGTGTACAACTGTTACAAAAGGTATGCATTGCATCTTCATATTTAGAACCAGATCAATTTTTATGGTACAAAGGGCTTTGTTCTCATAAACAACTTGTTACGTGGTCAATTCTCAAGGAGGAAATGATAACACATTATGAGGATACAAAGAGCAACACCTTCTTTAGAGCAACACCACAACAATTGGAAAGAGTAAAAGGGCTTTGTGACATAGTGGAAAGCAAAATTATGGAAACCAGGGAGCGTACCCCTCACAACTATAAAGATGGAAGTGTTGTTTCTCCTAGCCTTCCATAACCTACAAGGGTTACACCACAACAATTGGAAGAAAAAAGAGAAAAAGGGCTTTGTTACAATTGTGATAGCAAATGCACTAAAGGCCATAAGTGTGCTGAGAAAAAATTATTTTAACATAGAATATGAAGAGGAGGAAGAAAAGGATCAAGAAACATCAAAAGAAGAAGATATACGCCAGGACCCCACCCCAGAGAAAGAAGAAACGAATCAGACCATATCTTGTAAAGCATTGGCAAGAATTACCACTTCTCAAACTCTCAAGATAGAAGGACATATCAAGAAGAAAAAGGTGCAAGAAGTGAAAGATCACATCGAGAAAGAAGAAATGAATCCAACCATATCTTGTAATTCATTGTTCGAAATTACCACTCCTCAAACTATCAAGATAGAAGGACATATCAAGAAGAAAAATGTTCAAGAAGTGAAAGATCACATCGAGCATCAAGAAATGAATCCGACCATATCTTGTAAAGGATTGGAAGAAATTACCACTCCTCAACCTCTACAGATAGAAGGACATATCAAGAAGAAAAGGTTCAAGCAGTGAAAGATCACATCAAGCATCAACAACAAGTTCTCCAACTTTTAAATGATAATGCCACTTCGGTGCAGAATCAAACGAAACAACAGGTAGATCAACATCGTTGTGAAAAATGTTTTGATGTAGGTGATTGGCTATCTTTACCGCTACATCTCAAGCAAGCTATTTATGAGAAGGAAATGTTGGCAATACTACATGCACTTAAAAAATGGCAACCTTACCACATGGGAAGACCCTTCAAGGATGAGGATTTGGAAGCATTGTTTTGTGCTATTTCTATTATCCAAGTAGATTGGATAAACAAAGCAAGGGATGAATGGAAGAAGGATGAAGAAGTATGGCCACTTATTCAAAAGTTGCAAAAGATCCCAATTCAAACAATAATGCCAGAAATTGAAGAGGAATGAAAAATCATATTGGAACCTGGAGCAATCATAGAAACAAGAACCCGACAGCTACGAAACCGATCAATTTCAGAGTATCTCATCAAGTGGAAGAACTTACCCGCTGAAGATTCCACATGGGAGGACAAGAATTTTATACAGAAGCATCAAGAACAACTCAAGCGTTGAGGACAACGCTTTTTGAAGGAGAGGGGCATGTTAGGCCCCTATACTACTAGTGTAACCCCTTATTGTTATTAGTATAACCCACTTATTATATTGATGTACCCATGTAGTGCCCATATTGTTACTATTGTACCCCATAGAAGCCCACTATTGTTATTATTATGCCCTTACATTATTATTGTTATGTCGGCTCTGATTATGTTATGACCCCTTAGACTCCTATATATAGAAAGGAGGTCTTTTCATTTGTATCATCGAAGAATTGTTCATTTATGTAATGTAAAGGAGGTTTCCCCCTCGAAGAGGCTGAATTCTAAGGTGTTGATCTATCTTTTCTATCTTTTCTTGAGCTGGTTTCATAACATATACCTACTCCTAACTTAACCAATTAGAAGGTCAGGGTCAACTGTAACGAAATATCCAATGTAGCCACTATAGTTTCTCTTGACCTACATACACAAAGATATGAGCAATTAAAACATATATAAAACAATATGCAATAGAAAAGATAAGATCTTGAATAACATGCACAACAAATTGAAGGTCTTGTCTGTCAGTAGAAAGATATTTCACAACCACTGATTCTAACCAGCTTGCAATCTTACCTTTTCGATGAAAACCATAAACAAACAAACTTTGTAAGCTCCTTGGGAATGTATCTTCATTTGTATTGTCCTCCTTAGCAAGAATGAGAAAAGATCAAAACTTGTCATTTGTGACAGAGCTTTCCAATTACGATTTCTCCAACCATTCAGTGATTGGATCATGAAATTCAAAAGATCCTCTTGAGAACCCCGAGATCCTTGAAAATATTGTTTTTTAATTGAAGGTATGGGATCAATATGAGAATAATGTGAGGGAAAATGAATATGATCATCTTCAAAAGGGCTTGCCAATATAGTGAGCACCTGACATAACCATCATCAAAGATTCAAGTACCTCAACTGCTTGACAAGTATTGAAATGGGAAAAGATAAACCATAATGACCAAAGGATGAGGAACAACTGTCATCAGATATGTTGGTGAGAAAACGATAAGTTGAATGAAAATCATCATGACCAAAATTACGATCATAAGGACTAATTAAAACATAAGATTCTCAATTATAAGACAATAATGATAGGCCAGTTTGAACAATTTTGCAAATTATCTAAATAATAGAATCATCTTCCTCATGTGATGAATGTAACAAACCATTTCGTTGTAATTGGTTAGACACTGCACTAGCATAATAATCATTGAAATAAGTGAAAAGGAATGCCAGTATAGGAACACATGAAACTAGTCAATATATGATGAGTGAAGAATAATTTGATTCATCAAATAACTCATGCATTAATTAGCACTCACAAGGATTTCAGGTGTGATGAGGAAAATGATTAGTAGTATAACATTCATAAGAAAAACTAGGATCTTACTATTATGAAATGCATTTGATAGGCATGATTCATTTGATCAAATATAGTATTTGAAATTATCAACTTCGCAATCCCATGCTTCTATAAGAGATACACACTCCAAACCCAATTTACGTATAAGATCCTTGCATGGAGATGAATCAACTGAAATAGAATCTTGAATCCGATCAGAAACTGAATCTTGAAAGTTAGAAATACTAAATACGAAATACCAAACTTCTTTCAAGAAGGAATTTACATCTAGTGAAACCATTCAATGAAAAGAAATTTACAAGAAAAACCAGTTCTGACTTAGATCAAGGATTTTACCAGAGTTGCAAGCTCCTAATGTAACCATCAATGGAAGTTGAAGAGCCTCAACTTCCTGAAAAGGCTTAGAACATTCAAGGGATTTAAAATCACATTTTGAAGATTGAATCAGATCATGCATGGTGTACAGATTATTTCTACCAATAATTTCAATATGACTACTACTGCCTAGATGGAAGTCATTTATATCCCTGGTTTGACCAGATTTTACAACTTCAACAAAAACTTTACTCAAGTCTAAAAATCCTTCCAATCACAAATCTAGAGATTTATGAATCAGAGAAATTTCATGGTTGATCTTATTTGAAGAGTTGTCCCCATGAAAAACTGAAAAGGACAAGGAGTAGATTGGATACTCAATGATTTGATTGTTTCATTTTTCATCATGGCTAACCTCACTACCTTGTGTGAATTGACAAGTTAACTCATCACATGAAGAAATTGAAAATCATGGAGTACCTTCATCGCAAGTAAATGCATCGCAAATAGTAGAGCACAAGGGATAGTGAGATGAAGAGGAGGTTTCGATATGAACATATTTTTTGGTTGGATTAGATTCCATATCTAATTCTTTCAAATGAAAATATTCCCGAGAAACTAAAAGATCAATTGGTGCACTTGGGCATTCATCAATTCATACATCAACAAATTTCTCATGATTTGAATGATTGTTTCCTAAGACTATACATTGATTAAGAAACTTAACTTCATTTGATTGACTACCAAGATTAGTAAATTGAAAATTATCCAAGAATGTAAGATCATCATCTTAACATGGGGGACTTTGTAAAAGGGAAGAGAGATCAAAAGTCTCTTCACTTTCCTACTTCTCTACCTATGTAATGTGATAACCTTGTACCTGATCACATTTTGAACAAGAAACTTGAATATCAAGAGAGTGTGAAGAACTAGTTGGTCGAGTAAATTAATCAAGAGGATCATGATACAAAGATTCATGGCAGGTAGATGATAGAGCATAGTCAATTTCCTTTAAAGAAGTAATACTTTTAGTGGAAAAGGATTCGGTATTGAGGTTAAGAATGCGAGTATCATCTTGAGGAGTGGAATAATTAGCCTTCATCATAGGCTACATGAACCATTCCAAGGTTTCCTCATCAGATTTGGATCATCAAAAATGGATGAACGTTGAAGATATTCATTAGCCATTTGTTTTTCATATTTCCCAACTTCACCATCATCGCAAGGAGGCACCCACATTGGGACTGAAAATGGAGGAGGACAAAGAACAAAAGGAATAGTATGTTCCTCCTATGAAATTAGAGGTGTCATGATTTACAGGAGTTGGGGAAGTAGAAACATTAAGGGGTTCAAATTTACCATGAAAATGGATATGAACCAAACACTCAACCTTTTGTTTAAATATCTCCAAATTTGTTTCTTATTCATGAAATTCATAAAAAAGGTTGGGGAATTGTTTAGAAATTCATAAATTGATTCATTAGGCTTCAATCTTATCTAATTAATTATTTTAAGGAAATCTTAGTAATCATACCTATCAAACTCTAAATGAAGCTCCTTGATGCGGTGTTCAAAAGAATGAATGGAAGTAGGTGGTAGGGTATGACACCATTGGTTAACTCAATCGTCAAGTGTGAGGTAGAAAAGAATAAAAGCCACATCTTAAGAGTAAATTTCATATCATTCACAAAACTTAAGAAACAAATATGTATGCTCGGTAATGGATATATAACCCTCACTATCAAATGTAAATTGAGACATGTCATCAAGTTGTTCCACGAAGATGAAATGTTTACCAAGGGATAGGTTAGAGAAATATTCTAGGATTGTGATTTGGGGAAGCTCTATTTAAGATATGAGGTTCAAAATAGACTCAATGGGCACATCTTACCATCAGGTCCTCATTCTAGCACCATTTTTTGATGGTTCTAGAAATCCATCAACCAAGGGGGTCTCCCTAATGAAAATTCCCAATAAAAATTAACATTGTTTGGTGTAGGACCCCTTCCAGAAATAAGGATCAGTTTCCATATGTTCTTATAGATTTTCCTTGGCTACAATGGTTAACACAAGAGAGTAATCCACATGCACTTTTTTGTTGGGTGTGGAGCCTGATTATATTCTTTATTTAGAGGTATTGCCGCATTGGACCCCATTTCATAATGTGGCGGCAATGCCACCTATTTATGTGAGCTGGCAGGGGGTTCCAGGGTGGGGCGAAGGCAATTATTTGGAATCCTCCCCTCGAAAGGGATCGGGGGAAGTGATCCTAAAGCTAAAAATAGATGTAAAATTGACTTGTAAAATGTTTTAATTTCTTAGTCAATCTACGCCATTCATTAGGTGGAAATATAATGGTATAAATTATGTTTAGTTTAGGGTTTTTCCCTTGGAAGGAAACCCCTTGCTATATATGAGGGAATTGTATTGCGTCTATGTAGATGTGTATTTTGAGCGAGAAAGAGAGAGGAGATTGCATGAGAGTGAAGAGGGAGTTATAGTAGATCCGTTGTAGGTTGTATCTCTTCATTTTTTTGGATAATATAAAAAGGATTGACTGGTTGTTTCTCCATGGATGTAGCCAAAATTGGGTGAAACACGTATATTTGTGTCTCTCTTCTTTTATGTGTTTTCTATGTTTATATTTATGCAATATTTATATGTGTTCCATTTCTCTATAATATATAATTTCCTAACACTTTTGGCTAAACAAGTGAGTATACCTTGTGGAATGTTTAGGTACAAAATGTATCAAGGTTATTCTACTGAAAGGGGGAAAAAGTGAGCCTTCAAAAGAAGAGTAATAGTATTGATCTAGTAAAGACACATGAGCATATAAATATGAATGAATCATTGGACAACTAAAAAAATGTTCACATAGAAGCAACAATTTTTAAATAATATACAACATACCTTCAACATGATAAGTACCAAAGCCATTGAAATAGTACAATTTCCTTAGTATAGATGAAAAAAACATACATCACAAGCATTCAAAGTATAATCTTACAATATTTATGACATACACATGAAAGTGTGTTGGCTCAATGGCATTCAAAATTAAGTAAAATTTCCAAGATACATCAGTATAGTGAACACCACTAATGGAGCATTAGAGCAACCACTTTCTTCTCCAAAAGAACTGTTGTCCTCAATAATGCCTGGTAGGAGGAGCCAAGGTGAGAAGCCATGAGGGGGTATATATAACAAATGGGGTGACTCTTCACCTCCCTTGAGACTCTTGGACTACCCTCATGACTCTTTGACTTCCATTTTCCCTTTTGACTCCATGAATTTTCACATTATGTAGATGACTTTGGACTCCGACTTTACATTACTATTTTCGTATATGAGAATTACATAATCATTTCTAAAAATGATAAGGAAAAATATGAATGATATAGCATCTTGATATGACACCTTGACAAGACATACATGACATTGATGACTTGGACTACATGATGATATGGAAATATCAAGAGATTATTCCTGCTACTATCTTTGTGTCTTCTTGAAAGATGGTGCATTTCCTTCTTCTTCCCCCTCTGTAAGGCTTGAAAGTAGGGAGTCTTCAATATGATCTTGTTCTTTGGTTTCTATCACAATCTAGCACCCTTTCATCTCTCATTCAATAATCAACTTATCTTTGCAGCCGCATAGGTGTCTTCCTGTTGTGTCCCTATAATACTAGTAATTACGCCATTACTATTGTAGTTGCATCCCTTATTAATATTTTTGTGCCCCTATTATCCCCATATTGTTATTACTGTGCCCCATAGAATCCCTCTATTGTTATTTTTGTGGCTTTATATTATTATTGTTAGGTCGGCTGGGTTATATTGTGACTCCTTAGACTCCTATATATAAAAAGGAGGTTTTGTCATTTGAATCATCGAAGAATTGTTCATTTATGTAATGTAAAGGAGGTTCCCCCCTCGAAGAGGCTAAATTCTAAGGCATTGATCTATCTTTTCTATCTTTTCTTGAGCTGGTTTCATAACATTTGGTTTCAGAGCTTTGGATTCTAGGGTTTTGCTGCTTCAAATAGGTCATCGTGGCATTTTCGCTATAACTTTTTTTATGCGACGTTTTAGAAGTTTAAAAAAAAACCCATTTGAGAAGAAATCACGCTGAACCTCAGATTGGAATTTTATAGCTTTTCGCGCTATATTTACGGAGATATGATCTGAGGAAGTTGGTATTTTTGCAGACTCCTGAATTACATTCCAAACAGGTGACTTGGGGAAAATCGTCATAACTTTCTCTCTGGGGATCGGATTGAAATTTTGTAAGAAGGTATAGAAAGAGGACAGATTTTAGTTTCTTGTATGAATTTTTCAGATCCAAAGATCAAAACAGTGACTCGTGGCATGTCATACAAGTTCGCTCTACTGAACTAGTCTATAATCAAGTCACCATGGGAGATTTTGCATAACTCTTCCTTGGAGAATCCAATTTGGGTCAGACTTGAGGCATTGGAAAGAGGACGCAAAGGGATACTGCAAGTCACAAATTCAGAACTAGATGATTGGAAAGTACAGAGATACATCAGAGGCAATATCAAGCTCCTACAAAGTGAAAAAGTGTGTGTAGATTTTCTTAAATTTTTGCTTAAGCTTGGTTTGAAAATTTATTTTGAAGGAATTCAAAGGCATAGTAGAGCATTATTATAGGTAATTGATGCCCCGAGGAAAGAAAATGCAAACACCTAGTAAGCAATCTAAAAGCTCTAGCATGACTCATGAAGAAGAGGAAGAAATGTTACATGATATATCAAAATTACAAGACCAAGTGCAACAAATTTCACTCTCACAAAAGCTAACAGAAGCTAAGATAAATGGAGTGGAATCTAAGATAAAGGCCATGGAAGCCAAGATTGACGATTTGAAGATAGATTTGAAGGTAGATTTGACAAATTTTCTACAAGAAATACTTACTAATGGTGAAAGGGGAGGAAAGGAAACTCATGATGCAAACAAAGGAAATGTTAATCATGATTTCATAGACTATTGTTGGATCGAAGATGCACCATATTCGAAAAATCGATATGAGGAAGTTTGATGGCAAGGATCCCGCAACATGGATATTACAGATGGAGCAATTTTTCGATCTCAATAATGTGTAAAACACACAAAAGGTACGTATTGCAACTTTATATTTGGAACCAAATCAATTTGTATGGTATCAATGGCTTTGGTCTCGTAAACAATTTATCACTTGGGCAATTTTTACGGAAGAATTGATAGCACATTATGAGGATACAAAAAGAAACACTTTTTTTAGCGAATTGATATGTCTCAAACAAAAGGGTTCAATAATGGAGCACATCGAGGAGTTCCAAAAATTGAACATAAGGGTAAAAAATCCCAGACGAGCATAGGATTGATGTGTTCATAGGTCTTTAAAGGATAATATCCAACATGATGTTTGCCTTTGGGAACCTGATTCATTAGAGAAGGCATTCAGGTTAGCAAGAAAAATGGAAAGCAAAATTATGGCAACTAGGAAGCATACCACTCACAACTATAAAGACGGAGGTGTTGTTGCTGCTAGTCTTCCACAACCTATAAGGTTGACACCACAACAATTGGAAGAGAAAAGAGAAAAGGGCTTTGTTACAGTTGTGATAGCAAATACACTAAAGGTCATAAGCGTGCTCAGAAGAAATTATTCTACATAGATTGTGAAGAGGAAGACGAAAAGGAGCAAGAAAGGTCAAAAGAAGAGGATATACTCCAGGAACAAAGCCTAGATGAAGAAAAAATGAATCCGACCATATCTTGTAATGCATTGGCGGGAATTACCACTCCTCAAACCATCAAGATAGAAGGAAAAATCAATAAGAAAAAGGTAATAGTGTTGATTGATTCAGGAAGTACCCACAATTTTATTCATTGTAAGGTAGCAAAAGAATTGAATTGCTTCTTATATCCAGCACCAGAGTGTCAAGTGATGGTTGCAAATGGAGGAACAATAAATTGCTCTGGAAAGTGCCATAATATCAAGCTATCCATGGGAGAATATGTATTGACTAGCCTAATGCTTTTCATTCCAATGGGAGGTGCTGATGTTGTATTAGGAGTCCAATGGCTACAATCCTTGGGTACAATAGCTTTTAATTTTCAAGAACTTTTCATGAAATTTTCTGTGGAAGGAAAGGAAGTTGAATTAAGGGGTATTGCAGGGAAACCGAGAAAGATAATCAGCTCCAACAGTATGACAAAGCTTCTAAAGAAGGAACAAAAAGGTGCAATTGCACAATTATGTTCGCTAGATGTTTCCACATTGGAATCATCTATTTCTCCAGATCTCCAAAAAGTCTTGGACAATCATTCCAAGGTATTTGAGACTCCCAAAGGTCTCCCACCTATTCGTGATCATGATCATGCTATTCATCTGATTCCAGGAAGTGTTTCTCCAAACATCAGGCCGTACAGATATCCCTATGCCCAAAAGAGTGAAATTGAACGTATGGTTGCAGAAATGCTAGAGGCTGGTATAATTCAACCGAGTCAAAGTTCTTTCTCTGCTCCAGTAGTATTGGTGCACAAGAGGGATGGATCATGGCGCATGTGTCTGGATTATAGGGAGCTCAACAAGCTCACTATTAAAGATAAGTTTCACATTCCTGTCATTGATGAATTACTGGATGAATTGCATGGATCAATTTACTTCACCAAGTTGGATCTTCGTTCAGGATATCATCAAATCAGAATGAAGATTGAAGACATTCCGAAAATAGCATTTAGAACTCATGAGGGTCATTATGAATTTTTGGTCATGCCTTTTGGCCTTACCAATGCACCTCAACATTTCAAGGTTTGATGAATTCAATTTTCAAACCATTCCTTAGAAAATTTGTGTTAGTATTTTTTGATGATATACTAATCTACAACAAGTCTTGGAAGGATCATGTTGAACATGTTGACAGGGTGCTACAACTATTAGAGGAGAAACAATTATATGCAAAAAGATCCAAATGTTTCTTTGGAGTACAAGAGGTGGAATATCTGGGTCATATTGTATCTCATGAAGGAGTTAAGGTAGACCCTAGCAAAACTAAAGCCATTAAGGAATGGAAAGTCCCCACATCCATAAAGCATCTGCGAGGATTTCTCGGGTTGACAGGGTATTATCACAAGTTTGTTAAGAATTATGGGAGAATAGCAGCACCTCTAACAACACTATTGAGGAAAGATGCATTTTCATGAACTCCAGAAGGAACAAAGGCCTTCGAACATCTTAGAGAGGCAATGTGCCAAGCACTTGTCTTAGCTACACCGGACTTCACAAAAACCTTCATTGTGGAATGTGATGCTTCAGGAAATGGAATTGGTGCTATTGTAATGCAAGATGAAAGACCCATTGCTTTTGAAAGTCATCCAATCAAGGGAAAGTTTTTACACAAAGCTATTTATGAGAAGGAAATGTTGGCAATACTCAATGCACTTAAGAAATGTCAACCCTACCTAATGGGAAGACACTTCAAGGTAAAAACAGATCATGATAGCCTTAAATACTTTTTAGAACACAGATTATCCTGTGAAGAGCAACAAAAGTGGGTCACAAAGATGTTGGGTTATGACTTTGAAATCATCTACAAAAAAGGGAAGCAAAATGTGGTGGCAGATGCACTCTCAAGAAAAGATGAGGATGTGGAAGCATTGTTGTGCACCATTTCTATTATCCAACCAGATTGGATAAATGAAGCAAGGGAGGAATGGAAGAATGACGAAGAAGTGTGGGCACTTATTTGAAAGTTACAACAAGATTCCAGTACGTCGAATACATTTAGCTGGAAAAATGATTCGTTATGGTACAAAGATTGCTTATACCTCTGTAAGAATTCCCAGCTAAAACAAAAGATTCTTATGGAATTTCACGTTTCTCCCTTAGGAGGGAACTCGGGATTTTTAAAAACTTACCACAGGGTTAAGAAGGAATTTCTTTGGGATGGCCTTAAATCAGATATTCAAAAGTTTGTGGTGGAATGTTTGGTTTGCCAACAAAATAAAGTTGAAACAATTAAGACACTGGGTCTATTACAACCTTTATCCATTCCAAGCCAACGTTGGGAGGAGGTTTCAATGGATTTTATCACAGGTTTACCCAAGTTTGAGGGAAAGAGTGTCATCATGGTGGTAGTTGACAGACTTACTAAGTATGCACACTTTTGTGCATTATCACATCCATTTAAAGCCAGTACAGTTTCTACTGCATTTATGGAAATAATTCAAAAGCTACATGGAAACCCAAAGATTATTGTAAGTGACAGAGATCCCATTTTCACTGGAAATTTTTGGACAAAATTATTTTCTTGTCTTGGTACTCGGTTAGCTCATAGCTCATCTTATCATCCTCAATCTGATGGGAAAACTGAGATAGTAAACAAATGTTTGGAAGGATATCTTCGTTGCTTTGTATCTGATAAACAGACACAATGGGTCAAATGGTTGCCTCTGGCTGAATGGTGGTATAACACTTCCTTCCATATAGCAACAAAAATGACCCCATTTATGGCACTTTATGGGTATCAACCACCATCCATCACATCATATTTAAGAGAAAATTCTAAGGTTCAAGTAGTTGAACATCACATTGAACATCAACAACAAGTCCTCCAACTCTTAAAGGATAACCTCGTGTTGGCACAGAATAGAATGAAACAATAGGCAGATCAACATCGCAGCGAAAGAAGCTTTGATGTAGGTGATTGGGTATTCCTACGGCTACAACCATATAAGAAAATGTCCCTCAAGCAAGCTAAGAAGGATAATAAATTATCACCAAAGTATTATGGTCCATACAAGGTGTTGCAAAAGATTGGTACTATGGCATACAAATTGGAGCTTCCTGCAGCTTCTCGATTGCACCCAGTTTTCCATGTTTCATGTTTAAAGAAGGTTATAGGCGATAATCTCCCAGTTCAAACAATATTGCCAGAACTTGATGAGGAACGAAAAATTATATTGGAACTAGAAGCAGTCATAGAAACAAGAACTCGACAGCTACGGAATCGATCAATTTTAGAGTATCTTATCAAGTGGAAGAACTTATCTGCTGAAGATTCCACATGGGAGGATGAGAATTTTATATATAAGCATCCATAACTACTCAAGGGTTGAGGACAACACTTTTTTGAAGGAGAGGGGCATGGTGGGTCCCTATAATACTAGTGATTACCCCATTACTATTGTAGTTGTACCCCTTATTAATATTGTTGTGCCCCTATTGTCCCCATATTGTTATTACTGTGCCCCATAGAATCCCTCTATTGTTATTCTTGTGGCTATATTATTATTGTTAGGTTGGCTGGGTTATATTGTGACTCCTTAGACTCCTATATATAGAAAGGAGGTTTTGTCATTTGAATCATCCAGGAATTGTTCATTTATGTAATGTAAAGGAGGTTGCCCCCTCGAAGAGGCTGAATTTTAAGGCGTTGATCTATCTTTTCTATCTTTTTCTTGAGCTGGTTTCATAACAAATTTTCAACAACTTTGTGTATATTTCGTCGACTTCAATATATTTGGAAAATGTCCACATGGTGATGTATAGGCTTTTAATCACATACTGAGTGTTGAGGTCATATGTGAATGCTTCTAGGAATGCCTTTTCTGTCATACTAAATCTTTCAGCTACAACCTTCAAACTATCTCTTGCCTTGGTCATTATTTTCTCACTATAATCCCACCATGTGCTAAGCTTATCATTAATAAATAACAAGTCTAGAAGTCCTTTCTTATAGAGGGGATCCATCTAGGTGAAGAATTTATGTACACCAGTGTCCATAATCTGACATTTCTCTTTAGTCTCATTAGATTTCTTTTAGTCAACACCTTCCTAACTTCCAATATTATTTATGTTCTATCTTCAATCTCCAACTCTTCTAATTCCTATTTGTTTTTGGAGTTAAGGAATTTCATGAGCTCAGTGGCCTCACTGAGTTTTTCTCCCAACTACTTTCTGACTTGTTCGATGGCTTCGTTGAACCATTCAATCAGCTCCTATTTCTAAGAAATAATTTATATTGAAGGCGAAATGTCTATCATGTCTTCATTTATCCTTTTCCAGATATTGTCTTTTACCTGTGCCAATGTATTTCCCATGGTACAAACTTTTTCCATCTTCTGCAATCTCTGGGACAATGTTTGGGACTTTTGTGTTTCTGTTAGGAGGGAATTTTCAAATCTTGTTCTATGTTCTTGTAGGACTTTCACCTCCTGCCTCAGTTTCTTTATCTCTTGTCCTTGTATAGATATTCTTTCCATGGATTGAGCTAACTTCACTGGATCATTTGTAGCTGATGTGGGATGCACTATAGAAGATGATGTTCCTGTTCTTGTGGTTGTTGTAGGGATACCTGTTTGAGGTAGAGAGGCAATGGGAACTGCATCAAGAGGAACCACTACTAGTTGTGAACTTTGTTTCTTTTATTTTATCAGCCTGTCCATCTTTGCTGCCATCTCTTTGATCTGTGCACTCTATTCCACTAGAAGCTTTAACATCTCTTCTTTTTGTAGCTTTATCTCTCCAAGTTCCTTGGCATGGGGATCTTTTGTTTCAAGCAACTTCAATTGCTTCTTTAGTGCTACTATGTCATTATTTTCTTTCTAATTATTTCCACCATGGATTTTGAATAATATGGATAAAAGCCTGCTTTGACAACCATTTCCTCCTAGTATTTTATTATGTTGTCTTTGGAAAGAGAGGACAT
Organism: Pinus tabuliformis; assembly: GCA_031772625.1. Lineage (NCBI taxonomy): Eukaryota > Viridiplantae > Streptophyta > Pinopsida > Pinales > Pinaceae > Pinus > Pinus tabuliformis. The sequence goes on from CM062819.1 coordinate 398,110,952, forward strand.
TTTCTCCAGTTTAAGATGAGACTGCACATTTTTCAAATTAAGCTTTAGTTTGGAAGCAGTGATAGTAGTATTTGTGAAAGTAGAGTATACCATTTCTCCAGCTTGCCTGTACATATATTTTTGATGCAAAGGATGAACATCCTTAGCCTGAAATTAAAAAGTATTTTGTTTGAAATCTGTTGTTGACTTTGGTTGTGGGACCTGGGCCTACAAAAATTCCATATGCATTCTTCCCTTATTTGTGTCATATTCTAAAATAATCATGTGCTATATGGAAGAAGACTGCTTCCTGAATTGAGCAGAGATATTATCATGAATGGCTTCATTCCTCTGTTTAATCTCTTGATATCTCTAGAAAATATCTAGCTGCCTATGTTCTGTAGATGAATCAAGTGTGTGAGGTAATATAACTGGAATCTCCTTAGTATCCAAGGATCATGGAGACTCTTCGGTACCAATATCCAACTTAGATGTCTTAAAGCCTCAGAGTACAATAATACCCTATGTGTTCTCTAGTGGTGGGAAGTATATTTTAGAGCCTATTTTAAATTTCTTTGTCAATATTTTGAACTCTTTAGCTGAGGCTTTTGTAACTAATGGAGAGTAATTGTCTCTCAATCTCTTATCTTTCTTTTCTCTAGGTATGGGAGTCTCTTAAGGTGTCATGGAAAGTACTAGCTCTTCGGCCTCCTGTAATGTATTCTCTACCCAAGTGTGCTGATCCATATACTTCTCTATTTCTGGTCTTTGAGTATGCACATAGGGTGTTGCTTTTTGTTCCACTCTTAAGTTGGAAATTACCCCAAAAGGGTCATAGGACCAAGTGACTCTGAGAGGAAAATTCATTTGTTTCAGCAGGAGGTTTGTTTCCTCTCCTACTGCTCTACTATTGCAGATTTAAGGTCTTATCTGTGTCATAATCTGGAACAAAGATTTCTTCCTCATTTCCATGAAATGAATAATGTTTGAAAGAATTATTTGCCTAATGTATTCCAAGGAAAATATTCTCATTGGAAGGTACTTGGGAAACTTATAAGGTGGCAACTCCAAATCATAAACTTTGATTTCTATGAATGATTGATAAAGGTACTGGTCCCCTGTTTTTACCTGTTCACTAAGCTGTAAAACTTTTTGAATGTCCTCATGTATCCTTGTGACCTATTGGCCACTTAGCAAACAAGTTGTTGGATAGACAGATTTATCGATGAAGTATGTGCATATGAATTCTTGTGGTTGTCTTTTTATTAATTAGGTCCAAAAGACAATGGACTACAACTCTCCTTGTTGATCAAGGTTCTCCACTGCAAAAGGAAACATAACTGTTTGAAATAAAATGAACATATACGTGAGTATAGAAGAAAATCTTAACATTCCTTCTGTTAGAAACTGAAAGAATTATTCATGAATTACATTTGTTAAGAGGTGTATAGAAAGGGTGTATAGAAAGCATAAAATAGGCTCGTCCGCCCATTCATTTGAATAGTAACCAAGAATAGATGACAAGACAAAGATAATATGTCTGGTCCTTTGAGGGAACATAGAAGAGGGATATGGGGGATTTTTCTTGTGGAGTTGAGAGTCTTCTGAGAGGAAAACTTTAAGAAATTCTAGCTCTCTGGGGGAAGGTGAGATTTTGATAGATTTCTCAAAGAGATTCAAGGGGAAAAGGGGCAAGGGAATCACTGTGGGGGACCTGCAGCATTTGGTTTATGCTCCCAGATGTAATGGTGAAGAGGATTTCACCATTGGGGGAAATAATAGCCCTCTTACTTGAAAGGTAAGAGGAATGGAATTTTAGGAAGAATTCAGGAAAGTAATAAGATTGAGGGAACCAGAAGAGAGGAAGTCTAGACTGCTAGAGGTTGATTTCATCGAATTGATGGAGGTAGTTATCTCGAAACCAACAGCGTAATTCTAAGAGATCAAATGAACACTGTTTCTCGAATATCTTGTAGTATCTGTCAATGAGTGGAATGTGGTCTAAATACATAGGGGGAGTAAGAATTGGATTCACTACAATGGCAACTATTAGAGTCCTATAGTGATAGGATTCATAATTTTTGAATTGGATGAGGTTAAGTGTTGTAATATTGTACATACCTTTACTTTCTCCAAATGTTTTCCATATTAAAATTAAAAAATGTAAAGAAGGTATGTCCTAAAAGAAATATCAAGGGATAAGAGAAATTAAATATATATATATATATATATATATATATATATATATATATATATCTATATCTATTTATATATATATATATAATATATATATATATATATAGATATATGAAAAAACCGAAACAAAAAACAGATCATGAAAGTGTGCAATTCCAAGTGCCACTACTCTTTACTATACTATCTTAAATAATGGTTGTGTGCAGCTTGTCATACATGCCACAACCCATCATAGTCAAACTATTTAATCTTGACTACTTCATGCTTTGAATTTCATGTTTATAGTTAGAGAATAAAAATCTGACCAAACAATTTAATCTTGGCAGATTAGTAGATAGGCAGAGAAATAAAGGGAGCTCATCAGTTTAATCTGAGCCCTTGGAAGACATAAGGTTAGTAGTAGATAGTTTGTTTCATAAAAGAAAAATGAAAGGAAAGGGTTTGCTAGCTTAAGTGCACCCAACAAAGTGAAGAAAAAAATGTCAGGGTAAGTAAAAGGGTAAGTAGAAGAAAGGTTGTAGAAATACAAGCTATTTGAGGCATAAGCACATATATCATGTTTAATCATGTGTTTTAGTGTGCAGGAGCATCTGTGAATGAAAAAGGATGCTCATAAGCTGATTTTCCTAATTTCCCCCGTTGCATTTCACCCCCTACTATATACTTACTAATTTCCCTTTGACCCCTTCAGCGGTTGTGAAGACACCATTTCCATTTATTTTGACTCCTAGCCATTGGTTTCACACATTCCCTGGCTAATTTACCTCCTAAATTCATCACCTTTCCCAAAAATCCCTTTCCCCTAGTGTGAAACCCTTTTCCCCTTGGAAGAATCACTTTCCCTTTGATTAATTCACCTAAAAAGCCCGAGAAACCCACTAAACCTCTTATCCTAACTATTATTCCCCTCCTGCTTTACTTTATTAATCCCAAAAATTCACTTTTCCCATGATGTCCCATAAACTCAC